>JAFBJU010000456.1:1769870-1790595 GCA_016785305.1 Colistium nudipinnis
ATATATTAGCCAGATCCCCGCGTTCAGCACCAAAACAAGTCCTGGCAAAAAAAAAAAAAAACCCAGTCCCACAGCATGAACAGGTTGAGTCGTGGCCTCTGGGGCGGTGCGCCCAAAGCCAATTCAACGTTGTTTAAAATGAACGATACGCAGGACATGGAAAGCATTCCATCCCGTCACGTCTCTATAATCTGGCAATGTCCCCCCCGCCTCCGCCTGCAGCACTCTGTATTGGACCGACTGGAACCGGGAGGCTCCGAAGATCGAGTGTGCCTCGGTGGACGGACGGAGCCGCAAGGTGGTGGTGTCGGACGGGATCGGCTTGCCCAACGCCCTGGCGTACGACTCCTCGTTGGGTCAAGTCTGCTGGGCCGATGCAGGTAGGCGCGCGGTTTACCACAAAACAGTTCAGTCATCTTTTTTTTGTTCTACCCCCAAGCCACACCCAACACGGTGGTGTGTTTTGCAAAGAGGCAAATGCAGTACAGCTAGCACATCAATAATGCCATACTTGGAATAGAATATGTATGAATAGAATATTTCATGACTGAATGCGGGGTATTATATTTCCTGTCTTCGCCACTCCTGGTAACACTGTTCTTTCCAGGACTATTTTATATCGACATTGTCTTTTGCTTTTTTTTTTTCCCCTACCAGGTACTAAGCGCTTAGAGTGCATATCTCCGGATGGCTCAGGTCGCCGAGTGATCCACCCCAGTCTCAACTACCCCTTCAGCATGCTTTACTACAGTAACCACTTCTACTACACAGATTGGAGGAGGTAGGCTTTTTTTTCTCATGTTTCCCTCAGCCCAGTAGTTTTATTATTATTATTATTATTATTATTATTATTATTATTATTATTATTATTATAACTATTATTATTATTTTGTTATTATTATTAGTATTATTATTATTATTATTTTGTTATTTTTATTATTATTATTTTTATTATTATTATTTTTATTATTATTATTTTTGTTATTATTATTATTATTATTATTATCATTATTATCATTATTATTATTATTATTATTATTATTATCATTATTATCATTATTATCATTATTATCATTATCATTACCACTACCACTATTATTGACTGATCTCTACTTACTGAATGAGAAGCCGGTGCGACTGCTCAGTACCCGTCTCTCTGTCCTCTGTCCCCGTGGCCCACAGGGACGGCGTGATCGCAGTGAGCAAAGACAGCAGTCAGTTCACAGACGAATACCTGCCCGACCAGCGTTCTCACCTTTACGGCATCGCCATGGCGACATCCAGCTGTCTATCAGGTAAACCGAAGCACACTGTTCAACTATATTAATTACAGAGAAGCTTCAGAAATGGTTGAAGTGCGACCCTCACCTTGTGACCTGTGCGCGCGCCTGCGTGAGACCAAAGAACAACGATCACACAGCTGTGCCCCTCCTGCCTGTAGTTTTTCGTGTTTGTGTGCGTCGCGTTTCATGTGTTGACGTCTGCAGACGGCTTCTTTTCAAAGCCTCGCGTTAAAACGCCTTCAAAGTACAAAGCGCCCCCCTAAACACAGGATAATCCCAAAAGCAGCACCTTGGCAGATGTCGCTGTCGAAGCGTAGAATTGCCGCACGACGGCTATTCAGGTTTGGTCCATTTGGCTACCCACGTTTCTCCGAAACAAGGGCCGCCGCTGGGCGCGCCTTTGAGCCGAATGCCACGTCTGCGTCGCGCGATTGCCGCGATGACAGCTCTGAAACGCACCGGCTGCGGGTGTGCGGGCTGGTCGTAAGAGGCTTAGGAGCTGTTTTTGTTCAATACGCGATCGCTCTCTGCAGAGAAAACCCCTCAGCGGCCGCGAGTTGCTAAGTGCAGGGCTTTATCCAGGAAGGAGGGTCCGTTTGTGCTGTCATTAGGCCACCACAGCCCCCAAAGCTTTCATCCTTTCGCCTTTGGATCCGCACAGGAAGAGGACATTTAGACCTTTACTGCGTCACATACACCTGGACACTCAGGGGGAAAGCGTTACGACGCGCGCTTCCAACACGTGATAAAAGCGAATCTTTACCTCGTCTGAAATGTGTGATTTATTTTATTTTTTTGTTTTTTTTCCCCCCCCGCGCGCGTCGCAGGGAGCCACTAACGACGGACTGGCCGCCGCAGATTTCTTTGGTGCTAAACTTCTGGGGGGGGGGGGGCGATTCCCGAGCAGAGGCCAGGACCACCCCGGCGGAAAAGTCCCCCTCCGGGGGTCCCGCAGAGGGACGAACGATCTGCCGGGCACTGGACTGTTGCCCGGCTGATCGCCAGGGCAAATTTACAACCCCTTCCTCCACACCCCCCCCCGACCCCATTATCTCACGTAAAGATATAACCCCAAAGTATTTTTTATTTTAATTTTTTTTTTTGTGTAAATTTGTTTTATACCTCATTTTCAATTGTTTTGGTTTTGTGTGTTTTTTTGTTTTTTTTAACGACTGTATTTTTATACGCCAGTTTCTTTTTCTTTTTTCTTTTTTTCTTTCCTATTGATAAAAGCGACACGACAATGAAATTGGATTTTTACAGAACAGCTCAAAGAACGACCCCCCGGCCACCGTCTCAGCCAGAGTTGAGACGTGAAGTGCGTTGGCCCAAAACGTCCCAAACAGGAGGAGTGTCGGAGAGCGTTCCCAGCGCCGATTGAATTCGCCACCTGGGCCGGAAATGCCATCGGCGTGTCCCGCTACGCCGCCGGGGCGAGCGAGCGAACCGCATTCGGCCCCCTTCCTTCGGCGCCGTCGGATCGCGGCGACGACGGGCACATTTCCGTACCCGCCTGTGTTGGACATTTTTTTTTAGTTTTTTGTTTTGGTTGCAAAAACTTTATACTATTTTTTAACTCCATTTGAAATCTTTTTTTCTCTTTTTATAAGATGTGATATTTATAACAATAAAATGTGATTTGGTACTTGACGACATTTTCGGGGGGGGGGGGGCACTAAAACAGGAAGCACGGGAGCCAAGCCATGTTCAACTGCATTTATAGGTATCTTCCGTACAAGCATCAGCGTGAACCATTCCAACATGACCTTCTCTTCTTTTATTTCTCTGAAGCATCTGAAGGTTTTTTTTTTTTGTTTTTTTTTTTAGTAACGGGGAAATTATGGCATCGAGGAGACGATCCGAAGGTTCGGTCTCGGGGAAAAAATGGATGTTTTCGACATATTAGTGGAAATGAGTACCACGAAATGAACATTGCTGCAGCAGGGGATTTGGGGTCAAACTTGTCCGTGAAGCAGCATGGGAACTCGCGCAACAACGGGAGGGGGGGGGGGGGGAAGCCCAAAAAAAACGCTTTTAAACCAAAAAACAACTCATTTGTGTCCATCCGAAACCAAAAAAAAAAAAAGGCTTTTCTTTTCAAAAATCAAAAATCAAAAATCAAAACAAAAACAAAAAAAACTCTCCTGGGGGGCTTCAGCCCTCTGCCGCCGCTCCTCCGGCGTCCCCCTTTCCGTCCCCGTCCCTCATCTGCCGACCTTGCCCAGCCTGTGGTCCGTCTTGGGGTTGGCGATGACGGTCTGAACGGCCACGATGGCCTCGTTGATCTTGGTCTGCAGCTCCCTCAGCTCCTCGATGTGCAGCAGGCGCAAGATCTGAGCCGCTTCGTTCAGCGTGGCGTCTGGGGAGAAAATGTAAAGAGAAAATATACAAAGATAAATATCCAAACTGAATCAATTGGCCCTTTTTAAAAAAAAAATATTATTATTATTATTATTTTGTGCTGTCCACAAAGAAGCACTCACCTCCGGTGTCGAAACCCAAGACGTGTTTGTCCAGAGCTACTGGGATGCCCTGGAGCGGGAGAAGGCACACGCGCCGTTAAGACTTTTTCCCCCACAACAACAACAACAACAACAACAACAACAGCGTTGGGCCATAAATGGCGATCTTTCGCGAACACGTGCGCCTGGGTTACCTCACTGTGCTGGCTGGCTTTGGCGATGGCCTCTGGAGACAGTCTGTCTTGGATCAGTATCCGAATGGCCTGGCAGGTCCGCGGGGGAAAAGAGCACAACATGATTCATATCTACCACGTTCACGGGGGGTTCCCTGCGGTCCGCAGGGCCCCCCTGGTCATTGGCGAGCCATGGCGTCGTAAGCCCGAGCCACTCGCCCGCTCTGAAGCGGCGCTACGTACTTGGGATCAACCGTGCGTTTTTTTTTATTGAGGGACAGGGACAGTTTGTATGTCGTACAATGGCAACAACCCACTTTGCCTGACCGCACAGACGCGCAATGTTTATTTTGGCGTTTTTCTCCCGCCCGTAACGACAGGCGAGACAGCAGTGGAAAGGGGCGGAGAATGCGACTAAAACGGGAGGGGGGCCGAAAGCCTCGGCGTACCAGGTGAGGGCCCCCGCCGCCGAGGTGCGAGGAACGTCCTCCTCGCGGTTACAAAGCCTCGTGTGGGCCCCCCGCCGTGACGTTTGTGTAGAGGCGTTCGGGGGGGGGGGGAGGCAAGGGGACGTGGTAACACAAAAACACAAAGCAGCGACGCGGCGAGCCCTTACCTTGAGCATGACCAGGTAGTCGTCGTGCCGCTGGACTTTCAGGATGTTTGCCAGAGCGGTCACCCCAGCTTTGAAATCTGGCGAATTGCCTGGGAACCAAAAAGGAGACAACGGGTGAGGGGGAGCGGGGGGGGGATTCCATTAAGGACGGAGCCACGAAGACCGGGGGGGGGGGGGGGGGGGCGTTTTTCGCTTACCGTCCAGGTTGACCAGAGGGTCGGCGGCTTTGTCGCTGTTGCCGGAGGCCGCCAGTGGCTGACAGTTCTTGTACTTCTCCACTGAGGGGTGAGGATACACATACACACACACACACACGCACGCACGCACGCACACGCACAAATCAGCAGGTCTCATTTTCAGGGTCGCTTCCCCCCCCCCAATCAGAAATGCCATATTTGACCCCGAAGTGACGCGGCACTGTGTCAGCCTGAACTGGGAGTGAGCTGGTTGCGCAGCCGGAAACATCCCTTTGCCAATGTCTCCATCTACTGGTCTTCGTGAGTATTTCAACGTGACACACATAGCGTTTGTGCAACCTTATCCCTGCCTACAGCAATGGGTGCGTTTGTGACTTTTTTTCTTTCTTTTTTTTTTATTGTATGCGAATAGGCGCATCCCAACGTCTTCCTGGCGCACTCACCGTTGTCCCCGTATTCGTACCGCACAGCCAGGCCCATTAACCAGTCCAACGCCTCCTGCCTCTCCGGGGCTCCGAATGGACAGTTGACATCCTGCAGGTACTGCGCCAACACAAGAGCCACACAGGGTAAGAGGAGGGCGCCCCGCAGGGGCACCGACGGGGCCATTAACCGTGCACAACGCAGTGTGCGGCAGGGTTTCGAGGTGGAGGGCAAAGGTCATGGGTGTGCGCCGGAGAGGAAAAGTGTGTGTGTGTGTGTGTGTGTGTGTGTGTGTGTGTGTGTGTGTGTGTGTGTGTGTGTGTGTGTGTGTGTGTGTGTGTGTGTGTGTGTGAGTGAGACTGTTTCCACCTTCTGGTAGGCTGTGGGCCACTCCGAGTTGGGGATGTTCCTCAGGTTTCCTCGGTCCTCGATCTTGTAGTGTCTTATCTTCTGGTCTTCCAGCCACACCACGCAGTTCCTGAACTGCGTCTCATCTGGACACAGGCGGCGGGGGACACCGTTTATAGCACAACATCCGAGACGGTGGAGCGCAACATTGACTGTACAAAAATGTGAGATCAGCTGCAATCCACGTCACGCATCAACGAGAGGTCATAGCTGGGCGGAACGACGACCTTTCGGTTTGAACCGATTCGCCTTATCGAGGAGCCGCTCGTGCTTTGAGCGACGTTTCCCCCGTGTGAATCGTGGGAGACATTTTTCAGCACGGCCGCTCCACGTCTCCGCTCGCCGGAAATGGTCACGGGCTGCCGTGTGGCAAAGGAGAGGAAGAACAAAAAAATCTCCCCTTACCCGTGCAGTCGAAATCGCCGGGGTTGTGGTAATCCAGCGCCGTCAGCTTCCTCCGGAACATCTCGGCGTGCGTGCAGACGGCGGTCGGCTAACCCGCGGCTAACCCAGCGCCAGCTGCCTGCGCCTCGCAGTGCGCACGCGCCGCGCGCGCAGCTTCCGGCGACGACCGCCAAAATAAAAGCGCCTCGTCGCACTACACCGAGCGACCTGCTGGCGGACGCGTGTTCCCACAGGTGTTCCTGATGAACATTGATCAACAGCCCCGTTCTTTTCTTGTCATTGTCTCCACTGGCCCTCTCTCTCTCTGTGCCCTGCCCTGACCAGTCCAAGTGTCCGCCGCGAAGAGCCTTGTCCCCCTGCCGACGCCGTCGGAGTTCTCCCAGCAGCGCCATAGTTTCGTTTGAGTTTTTTTTAGTGTGTGGAACAAAGAGAGGCACTGGGTTTGTTTTTGTTTTTTTTCAAAGTCGACTTTATCTTTATTTCATGTCACATTTTATAAAACGAGGCCAAAAAAAAAACCAAAAAATAAAAACACCAAAAGACGATGAATGAAAGCAAGAGAGACAGAAAACAAAAATAGGCGCGTTGCTTGGCGTGCGCGCGCGCGCTCAGAACGGCCTCATCCGCGCGTTGAGAAGAACAAAAAATCTCCCCTTACCCGTGCAGTCGAAATCGCCGGGGTTGTGGTAATCCAGCGCCGTCAGCTTCCTCCGGAACATCTCGGCGTGCGTGCAGACAGCGGTCGGCTAACCCGCGGCTAACCCAGCGCCAGCTGCCTGCGCCTCGCAGTGCGCACGCGCCGCGCGCGCAGCTTCCGGCGACGACCGCCAAAATAAAAGCGCCTCGTCGCACTACACCGAGCGACCTGCTGGCGGACGCGTGTTCCCACAGGTGTTCCTGATGAACATTGATCAACAGCCCCGTTCTTTTCTTGTCATTGTCTCCACTGGCCCTCTCTCTCTCTGTGCCCTGCCCTGACCAGTCCAAGTGTCCGCCGCGAAGAGCCTTGTCCCCCTGCCGACGCCGTCGGAGTTCTCCCAGCAGCGCCATAGTTTCGTTTGAGTTTTTTTTTAGTGTGTGGAACAAAGAGAGGCACTGGGTTTGTTTTTGTTTTTTTTCAAAGTCGACTTTATCTTTATTTCATGTCACATTTTATAAAACGAGGCCAAAAAAAAAACCAAAAAATAAAAACACCAAAAGACGATGAATGAAAGCAAGAGAGACAGAAAACAAAAATAGGCGCGTTGCTTGGCGTGCGCGCGCGCGCTCAGAACGGCCTCATCCGCGCGTTGAGGGGCGGGGCTCGGTTCGGCGGCGTGATGGCTATGTCCAGATAGTCGCCGATCTGGAAGCGCTGAGACTGCAGGGTCATGGAGTCGTCGGCACCCTTCCTGCCGGACACAGTACTGCCGATGTCTTTCAACCTAACGGGGGGGGGGACACACGACACGTTTTAATATGTGGCGCTCATAGATTCGACATCGCAATCAGCAAATAGCCTGATCCATGGTAAAAAAAAAAAAAAAAAGGGAAAAAAAACATCCCGTGTCTCAGTAAAGCGACACCGACCTGTACGCTTTTCCCCTGGGGTCGGGGAAAACGATGGCGAAGCTGAAGTGAGTCCCCTTCTTCCTGGCCTCTGGGTACACCTCCTTCACCAGGCCGGTCAGCTCCTTCAGAGTGGCGTCCATCCTGGAGAAAGTGAGAGTCAGACACGGTCTCCAGTGCCGCTTCTGAAGAATTCACGTGGACGGCGCACCTTGTAATGTTGTTTTTGTTTTGTTTTAGGCCCGCGACAAAGAAAATAAGCCTCACCACGTGTAGATCTGCAGCTCGCTGGAGGGCACGTTGCCGCGGGCAAACTCGTCTGCTCTGTGATGTCGGCCACTGTTGGTGGTGAACACTCTCAGCAGAAGAGGGCAGGTCTGGGGGGGAGTGGCACAAAACAACAGATGAGCTTAGGTGAGCGTGAATGTTTAGGGGTTTTCGTTTTAATTGGCAGCACGCAGTGCACGTTTCGTTGTGGAGTGTGCTGTAAACAAGAGACACCCCTGCAACGTGCACCCATCGGTTCAGGTTGATGAATGCCTGATGAATTGATGAATGTGTGATTGTTCCAGAGACGCCGGGTGAGGGCAGACTGTGCCACGTCCCGTCACGACGTCTCCTGGAGGGGGAGGGGGGGGGCTACAGTGCCAGCGGCATGTTCGGGACAAGACAACACGCCAACACAATGGTGTGCGACTTCCCGACGAGCCTGCCCTGTTGAGGGGGAGTCGCACTGTGGCCTCGGCGTGTTGAGCCTCGCGGTGTTCGTTCCGTCGGCGTGTTTTGTTTTTGTGTACCAAAGTTACACAATAATCAAGTAGTTATTTTACAAAAAAAAACAACAACAACAACAACAAATATTTGATTCAGCGTCGGCTGGGGGCGGTCGGTTTCCCCGTTGGCTAAGCTCGTTAGCACTAGCATCCTTGAAAGCCTTTAGACGCTACAGCGGCATTTGTTTCCCCGCCCCGGACGTCTGAGCCACGCCGGGCTCTACCGCGGCGCACTCGGCGCTGCAGGAGCCGACCTGGCGGCACGGCGAAGCTCGGCGGCGCTTGGTGTTCAACAGGAAACCGCGAGCTCGCCGCCAATGTTCGCTAGCACCGGGGGGCTATCGCAGCCGCGCTCGCGCACGGCTGCCAATGGGGACAAACACGCGAACTCCTCCGGCTCTCACCTTTTCCCGGTCGATGGGCTTCTCGGGCTCCTTCTTGATTTCTTCCTGCGTGATCCTCGATTCCAGCGCCATTGCGTCCCCTGCGGTGTATCGGCACACGTTTGTGCTGATCTGCGCCCCTCCGTGTGTAACGCTCGACGTGCTACAGGCAGAGGAACTCGGAGACACCGCTGACGGGCAGGCTTTTTTTTTTTTCTCCCCCGTTTCCGGTCTCGTTCCCCATGACGCATCGCCCCCTAGCGTTCGGGAGTGTTAAAGCGCGGTGCATGGTGAAAAAGTGACTCAACAAATGATAATTAACACAGGTGACATTGAACAACTTGAAATGCATCCCTTAATCAGTCATATTTCTCCCGTACACAAAACAGTACCAACACAACGAATTGTCATCGAAATGGTATTAATGACAAAATGCTTCAATTGCCATCGTCAGGCGCCCTATTTTCGGAGGCGGTGGCGGTGGATTTAAAAATGCCTTACCTTCCGATATCTGGCGCATTCGAACGTGTTGAACCCCGGATCCGGCAGGGAACTGAGCATCAGCATGCGTTGCGGAGACTTTCACGCAGCTGGAGTGCCGTCGGCCAAGTCCACCTCCGACATCCGAGACCTGCTATTCAGTCACATGCTGCTCTCCCCCTCGCTGATTAGTGTGTTTGTACAGTGTGTGTGCGTGTGTGTCCCGACACTGGCCCCGTCTGTTCTCTGACTGGCCGACTGACCAGGGATCAGGGGTCACTCCAACAATTGCTTGTATTTTACCTCTCTATCCTTCTTCCCACTCATTTACCCCCCCCCCACACACACACACACACACGCACACACACACTCCCCTCCCCTACCCCCACATGCGCTTACAAAATCAAACAGTGGGTCTTTGAGTCTGGTCGTGACACTGCTATCCATTCACTGATATGCATCGTGGGCTAAGAGTTTTGGGTCTCGTTATTTCCCCCCCCCCCATTGACTCTATCAGAATCACTAACGCCCTCTGTGTCCCAGCCCTGGATGTTTTTGTTTTTTTTTTCCTTGCCCTCTGAGGTCATTTTTTTTTTTTTTTTTTTTTTTTGCAGGATGACATTATCCACAGTGGTCCAGAGCATAATCTGAACACACCGCAGCCTCATCGAAAGTGATCATTTCCGTTTCGACAGAGGAAGTTGTTTTTTTTTGGCTCCCACGCTTCAGCAAACCGCGGTTGGTAACGGTCCTGAGGGGCACTGTCCGGCAGGCCGACTGCTGCCGACAGATGGCTTGGCACTAAAGAGCCACTGGCTCTCCACCTGCGTCCGGTTGCAGCGCAGCGACCTGTTGTGGAAATGTCCCATCGAAGCGACCGAGAGCTTTGGTTCTACGCATTTTAGGGTGCCCCCCCAAAAGAAAAAAACATCATTGTTACAGTGAATTCAAGTCCTGCCCGCTTTCTTCGCCCCGAGCAACTTTTCATCCCTTGATTTGCTTTCCAGATCGGTTTCGTGGCCGAACCGACCCCCCTGGGAGCTTCCTCCGGCAGACACCCTGACTCTGCAGATGCAAGGTGAGAAAACCTTTTTTCGCTCCATCGCCGTCGCGTTCCCTTCATCGTCACATTTGTGCAATTTTGTGCGGCGCTCCCACGCACTAAATATGGATCCCCCATGACATTAACACCGTTACCCGCTTTTACTGCGGTGGCAGACGACTGTGTGTGCGTGTGTCTGTGGCCAGCGGTGAAAGAGTTCAGCCTGTACAATTGGGAATGGGATTTGAAACGTATTTGGATGAAAATAAATAAATAAATAAAAATCCACTGATCTGCCGCAACACTGGAACACACAGTGAATGGGTTGAATGTCGCGGCAGAAAGGCGGTGTATATTTGGCATTGTAATAAACTTTTTTTTTTTTTTTTTCGAAAACTAGAATAAATATCATTTGCATGAAGTGAAGGCAATAAAGACGTCGGGGCCCCTGAATGGCGAGGACGATATTGTCACGTGGGGCCTGTACAGTGGGTTCAGTGTGCTTTTAGCCGAGTGGGCTCCGCTCCGTCCAGCGCGCAGTGGGCAGAGGGGTCCATCGGCTCGCACGAATGCTGGCACCGGGCCGCCTCTCTCGTCCTCCTCTCACGTCGTCATTCCTCGTCATCCCCTCCCTCCGTCAGCCTCGCCGTTTGCTTTTTTCCCTCGTCTCCTGCTCGCATCTTCGGCCAGCGCCGGAGTCCCGAGGTCCGTCCGAGCTTTGCCGCTGTCACCTGTGTGTGTGTGTGTGTGTGTGTGGCTCCCAGGGAGGCCAGGGTGGAAAAGCCTGCAACGAAAACACGGATTGGTCCTCTGTTCACTCTCTCTCTCTCTCTCTCTCTCTCTCTCTATCCGGGGCGAACGCCGTTTGAGTTGCCCTCCTCGTCTCCTCGGGATGTCTTGGCCCGCGCTGTACGCCCAGCTGGTCGGTGCCCACCGCCACTCCACCAGCCTGGGTAAAGTCTGGCTCACTGTGCTGTTTGTATGCCGCGTCATGGTGCTGGTTGTTGCTGCTGAGAGCGTCTGGGGAGATGAGCAGTCTGACTTCGTCTGTAACACGCTCCAGGTAGATCCCATATCCTTCTTTTTGTCTTTTTTTTTTTTCAAACTCCTCACCCTGGGGCGCCCAACCGCGTGTCCATGTCTCCGCGTTACAGCCTGGCTGCCAGAACGTCTGCTACGACCAGTTCTTCCCCGTCTCCCACGTCCGTCTCTGGTGTCTTCAGCTTGTTTTCGTCCCCGCGCCAACACTCCTGGTTGCCATGTATGTGGGCTATCGGAAGCATCGGGAGAAGAAGAGGCTGCTGCAGGTGTGCGAGTGTGGGGCGACTGGGTGTCCATGCAACACAACTTGCCCATCTTCTGTTGTAACGTTTTTTTTTTTGTTTTTTTTTCTAGTTTTAACTTACCTTGTCACGGATGTGTCTTTATTTCACCCTGCGGCGGGACAGCGTCGTGGCAGGTCTGGTATTCTCGGCAACAAAAGCCAGGAGGAAGAGTTGGAGACGCTGAAGACAAGGAGGCTGTCCATCGTTGGCGCCCTCTGGTGGACATACGCGTGCAGCTTGGTGTTGAAGCTGCTGCTCGAGGGAGGCTTCATGTAATATTCCGATTTTCTCTCCGTCTGCCGTACAGTTGATTGGGTATACCGATGCTGTGTGTGTGTGTGTGTGTGTGTGTGTGTGTGTGTGTGTGTGTGTGTGTGTGTGTGTCTCTCTCTCTCTCTCGTCTCTCCAGGTATGCCTTGTATGCGGTGTACGATGGCTTTCAGATGCCCCGGCTGGTGCAATGCGACCAGTGGCCGTGTCCCAACTTGGTGGACTGTTTCGTCTCCCGTCCCACGGAGAAGACCATTTTCACCGTCTTCATGGCCACCGCCTCCTCCATTTGCATTGTCCTCAACGTGGCCGAGCTGGCCTACCTTGTGGCCAAGGCGGTCACCAGGTGAAAGTATTCATCGGCCAGACCAGATGATTCATTAATGGGCTATTTAGTCGATAACATTTTCTTTTTTCTTTCTCCACATCAGCGGCAGAGCCAGCAGGGAGCGGACGCGGAGGAAGACGAACCAGAAGTTACTCACGTCCGCCCGAGGATGCAGCCGCAAGGCGGAGGAAACGCGCACCAGAGACACTCCAGAGACATTAAGGCTCTAAAAAAAAAAAAAAAAAAAAAAAAAAAAAAAAATTGAGGTAGAACACAACAATGTGGACATTTTCTATGAAACCCAATTTGGTCACGTGTGACATTTAAAGGGCGGAGAGGAGGTCTGCAACTTGAGTGCTTTCACACAAAGGCTCTGGCGGATTGCCTCAGCGGTTCGTTGCGGTTTGTAACGTGTGCAGTTGTGTAATGGTAATCCAATTACAGTCGATATATTCTCATGCAATGGGAACATTGATTGTGTCGTCATAATAGTGGTACGGTAGGATTGGAGTTGGCAGGGCCTGCATGGGCTCATTAGCAATACACATAATGCATAAACATACAGTGTGTACACTGACAGCATGGTGATTTTTTATTGTTTTTGTTTGTTTGTCGTCAATTAACCATTTATTGCTCGGGGTTAGCAATTATGTCAAAAGTTGGCGCGAGAGCGATGAAGTGTGACGCGTCAGTCAACCGACCTTGCCGAGCAGCCTCCGCCCACACCCTCGCCTCCGTACGCGCGCGCGCGCACCCCACGAGCTCGCACCCGCAGCCCCCTCTCGTGCGCCCCCCCCGCCCCCTCCCTCCCCCTCCGTCCCACGGGGACACGCAGTGTGAGAGGGGGACGGCCGAGGACACGCGGGACACGGTCCTCACGCGCCCTTCTTTAGATCACACTAACCGCCCGTCTTTTTTGAACTCTCTCCCCCCCCTCTCTCTCTCTCTGCAATTATCTCTCTCTCTCTCCCTCTAACCTCACCCGTCCTCGCTTAGTCGCCTCGAGCCCTCCCGTGGGACACTGGGACAGCGGGACAGGGCCGAGAGGAGACGTCCTGCGCCGGGAGGGACCCTCGGAGGACAGCGGTAAGCCCAAAAGGATGCTCCGCTCGTTCACTTGGCGGAGGTGGGAGGGAGGAGGAGGAGGGATTAGCGTCCTTCCACCTGCTGGACGATCGGCGCTTCTCGTGCCGCGTTCACGTCCCCGTGGGAAAGACGGCGCGCGGGTGGCCACTCTTAAAAAAAAAAAAAAAGGGAACGTGGGACGGGAGATTTCAGTTCCGTTATTATTACCGCGAGCTCTGACCACTTACTTTACTTGAACACAACCAGCACCGAATGGCCGTGCCCATCATACATCTTAAGTGCGTCAACGGTGGGACAACCGGCGTTGTTTTACACACTGGAACGAGCGCGAATTGCCGTGGCCCGTGCGCACGCGGCCACCAGCGCGGCCGTTTAGGCTGGAGCGCACTTTTCTTTCTGCACGTCACCCGACCGGTAATCTGGATTCCTTCAGCCGCGTTTTGTGGGCGCCAAAGCGGGGGCGAACGTTTTTTAAAAGACGCTCGCGCTCTCGGCGGCAGGCAGGGAACACACACGCGTTCGCACGCAACGCGCGACGTTTGAAATGGACTCGAAGTCGCACGTGTTCGTCCCTGCACGAGAAACCCGGCTAATTCGAGGCGAGGTGTCACGAGTGTTGACCGCTCGGAATGAGCGTAATCTTGTTCAAAGTGCAGTTTTTTTTTGTGTGTTCACAGTTATTGGGGGGATTTTTCAATTGGCGTGTGTGTGCGGGGAGGGGGGGGGGTTGCGCACGTCGACACACCCGTGACCGTGTCTGCACGCGCGGACGCCACTCTACGGCAACTCCGTGTATACGTTTTTGGCCTTTTATAGGCTCCTCACTTCCACCGTGACCTTGTGCGTTTAGCGTCCCGGACTGAAATCTTTAGCGTCGATCGTGTGTGTATGTATATATATATATATTTATATATATATATATGGTGTGGCAACGTGAGCTTGCCTTTGTCTTATTTCGAATGTTTATGGCCGCGTGTCCCGACGAAACGCGCGGGCTGTGACTCAGTCCGGGCGCCTCACGTGGACGCTCGCCGCGATCGGCGCGCCGTGCCAAGTTTTCGGGTGCCCGCGGCGGACCAAGGGTTAACTGTTTGTTTGGGGCCGTTTGGGCACAAAGACCTCTGATCCATCAGAAGCACCGTGAGAGCCCGGGACAATGTCCCATCTGGCAGCTTCCCTTTTGTCTGGCGGGGCGGATGGTATTTCATCACGTCAACACATCATGTATATGTACACAAATGCCACCGCTACGGCGGGGGATCGGTGGGGGGGGGGGGGGGGGGGGGGGAATTTTGGGGGGGGTCGGCCCGTGGCTAATTTTGGCTCCTCGTTGGTCGGCCGAGGACGGGGATCCTCTCTTTGCCCAGGTGTCTGTGGGATTTGTGATAAATTGGCAGAAGAGATGCCTTGACGTCAGTTAAGGATGTGCACTCTGAACCGCTTACGGTACTGGATATCATTTCGAGAACACACCAGTATGACCCTTAATTGATATTGGACGCGAGGATTTTCCAATTGGACCGAATTTTCATGATCTGGTATTTTATGTCATTTTACCCTTTTGGTACCCTGGCTTAAGGAGAGCCAGTAGTTTGCGCTAATCTGTAAAAAAAAAAAAAATTTTTTTTTTTTGTTTTTTTTTTATGTTTAAATTAATTGAATTAGTCATTTTCTTTTCAGACTGATTCCAGTTAGACCTTGGAAGTCTTATACCGACAGCTCATATTCGAAGTAAGTATACGTTGTCAGTGGCTTTGCATTCAGCTTGTTGGCTCAGATATACACATAGCTATGTAGGTTACTGTAACTGGTTACTGTGTGTGCGTGCGCGCGCGCGCGTGCGTGTGCTCGTGGCGGGCATGGATCGGTTGATCCCAGGCAAACATTTGCCCTCCTCAGCATTCTTGGGATGTGATGAGTCCAGCATTCAACAGGGACACCCTGTTATCCACTCATTCACTTCCCACAGAGTCCACAAGTCATTGTCTGCCAGCCAGCCAGCCCTACACTTCAGACACACCCACACACGCGCACACACACACACACACACACACACACACACACACACACAGATTGGTGCACGGCACCCGCTAATAAGATGTGTGCAGTTTGGTCTTTTCTTTATAACCGCATCGTAATTGGGCGAGAGTAGGACCTCACTACCGTGCATCCCTTACATCCATGTGGCCGCAGTGTTCTTTTAGGCCAAGTGTCCGTGAGCATGAGTGTCGCGATGGCATGTCCGGTCCTGAGGAGTTCCCCCCGATGCAGCGGTTATCCAACTACTCGGGCATTCCGTTTCTCAAAGGTAATGCTTTTGACCCATCAAGTTAACATTTGAGCGTTTGATCTCTCCTTCCCAGATACTGTTTTTCTTCGGATCTCTCTGGTCGATGGAGTTATCGTTGACGACACAACAGTGTTTTAGTAAGTCTGCTTTTCCTGTCTTCCAGAATTTACGAAAGGGGGAAAAAAAAAAAAAAGAAAAGTAATCACTCCAGCCTTATCATGGAAAACAAGTATGAATCAAGCCCTAACGGTTGTCCCCCATGACCTCCCCTTTTCCACAATTTGTTCACTCAGCCACATCCGACGTATTTCACCCCAGACTCTCGTTTTCTCTCTCTCTCTCTCTCTGCCCAGGCTAGAGTATCGAGTGCAGCATGGGTGACTGGAGCTTTCTAGGGCGGCTGCTGGAGAACGCTCAAGAACACTCCACTGTGATTGGAAAGGTGACTCGATGGCTTGTTAACTCGGCGACGATTGGAGATTGTGTCTACTTTCGGAGAGCTCAGCGCTGCGGCCACGGGGCACATTTTGGAAAATGCGCGAGTGAAGTCTCGCCATTGGACGTTAAAATTGCTCCGACTGAACGTAGCCCTGGGTTTTGCATTGTCCTTCCACGGGTACTGTTGCACCCGTCCTGGCGTGTGACCTTCTCCTCATCTTTTGATCCCTACGTCCTCCCATCCAGGTTTGGCTGACCGTCCTTTTCATCTTTCGCATCTTGGTGCTGGGCGCCGCAGCGGAGGAGGTGTGGGGAGACGAGCAGTCGGACTTCACCTGCAACACGCAGCAGCCCGGCTGCGAGAACGTCTGCTATGACGAGGCCTTCCCCATCTCCCACATCCGCTTCTGGGTGCTGCAGATCATCTTTGTCTCCACGCCCACGCTCATCTACCTGGGCCACGTGCTTCACATCGTCCGCATGGAGGAGAAGAGGAGGGAGAGGGAGGAGGAGCTCCGGAAGGCCGGGCGGCACCAGGAAGACCACGACCCGCTCTATCGCAATGGCGTCGGGGACGGCGGAGGCGGGAAAAGGGAAAAGCCACCGATTCGGGACGAGCACGGCAAAATCCGAATTCGCGGGGCGCTGCTGAGGACGTACATCTTCAACATTATCTTCAAAACTCTGTTTGAGGTGGGGTTCATCCTGGGACAGTACTTCCTCTATGGCTTCCACCTGCGGCCGCTCTATAAATGTGGCCGCTGGCCCTGCCCCAATACGGTGGACTGCTTTATCTCCAGGTTAGAGAGTTGGATTCTATCACTTTCACTTACCAAAAACAAACCTTCGGTGTATATGCGCTGTACCTTTGCGTTAATTTAACATTTACGAAGCCAAGTCTCTTTGCGGAGAAATAACCATTTAACCCCCCTTGCAAACATCTTCCCCCAAACGCTATTTTCGAGTTATCAAGTGATACCCTCAATCTTTAAGCTGTGACTGGAGTCTCCAGTGATTCAAACAATATAGAAAAAATGTATCGTCTGAAATGAAAACGGATGAACTCGTAATAGTTCTAAGAGCTTTCATACCATTTGTTCCACAAGTTACGCCATTGTGTCTCAATTTCGTCCAAACACATGTTCTGTCTCTTGCCCCAGGCCCACTGAAAAGACAATCTTCATCATCTTCATGCTGGTGGTGGCCTGTGTCTCCCTGGTCCTCAACCTGCTCGAGATCTACCACCTGGGCTGGAAGAAGGTCAAGCAAGGGGTCACCAACGAGTTTAGGCCCGACGGCGAATCGCTGCAGCTGGGTGCCGACGAGTCGGGAGACGCCGAGACCATTCCCGAGCACAGCGCTCCGGCGGCGCTCAACTGTCTGCCGGCGTGTGCCAGCGCGAGCGCGGCGCAGGCAGGCGCCTACAGTCCAACGGAAGCCTCCCCCGCGGTCATCTCTTTCAACCCCGAAATGGCCACCGACCCTGCGCCCGCTGAGCCCAAGAGGGGTGCCACAGCCTTCCAGCCGGATGACTTCCTGTTGGAGAACCTACCCACCCCCTTTTATGGCAGCGGCCACCGGGGGAGAGCCGAAGGCCGCAGGCAGCTGACCGCGATGGAGCAGAACTGGAACAACATGGCGCTGGAGCTCCGCGGTCTGAACGGAGGGAGCGCCACCTCGCCCTGCTCCCCTCCGCTCGCCTCCCCTCCCACCTCCGCCTCCTCCTCTCCTCGGGAGGAGACGACTCCTTCCCAGGAGGACCAGCAGTCCATGTTTCCTACGCTCCCTCGCAACACCCCTCTCTACCTGAGGGGTACTCTGATGCCAGCGGAGGAGACGGCCGCCGGTGAGGAAAGCGCAGCCCCGGCAGGGCCTCGCATGGGCCCACACGACGACTTCACCGTGGTTACCAGGGCGGACATGCATCAGCCTCCATCGGCAGTGGCGGCGGACGTCAGGAAGCCAAGTCGGGCCGGCAAGACCGGCAGCAGCGCGCGAGCCCGCCCTGACGACCTGGCTGTGTAGCTGAAGCGCACGCGCGCACACAAACACACACTTGCATAACGTCGCATGCGTGTTGAATACTTAAAAACAGCATAGAAGCCAACAGGCACGCCCTCCAGCGAGATACTTGAGCTCTGCAAAAAATTACAATATCAATACACAGAGGGATCGTGGTAAAATTAATAATAATAATAATAATAATAATAATAATAATAATAATAATAATAATAATAATAATAATAATAATAATAATAATAATAATAATAATAATAATAATAATAATAATAATAATAATAATAATAATAATAATAATAATAATAATAATAATAATAATAATAATAATAATAATAATAATAATAATAATAATAATAATAATAATAATAATAATAATAATAATAATAATAATAATAATAATAATAATAATAATAATAATAATAATAATAATAATAATAATAATAATTGGGCTCACACGACGACTTCACCGTGGTTACCAGGGCGGACATGCATCAGCCTCCATCTGCAGTGGCGGCGGACGTCAGGAAGCCCAGTCGGGCCGGCAAGACCGGCAGCAGCGCGCGAGCCCGCCCTGACGACCTGGCTGTGTAGCTGAAGCGCACGCGCGCACACAAACACACACTTACATAACGTCGCATGCGTGTTGAATACTTAAAAACAGCATAGAACCCAACAGGCACGCCCTCCAGCGACATACTTGAGCTCTGCAAAAAATTACAATATCAATACACAGAGGGATCGTGGTAAAATTAATAATAATAATAATAATAATAATAATAATAATATAGCTCATTGGATACGTGCGAGAAAGGAAAAAGGCACTTCATATGGCAGGTAAAAAAACACAAAAAACAACCCCCCCCCCCCGAAATACAAAACCAGTCCCTCGGGCGCTGAAGGTCTCCACCGCGGCCATCTCGGCCCATGCCAGGATGAAGACGGTGCGTTCCGGGCGCTTAAAATTCCAATTTTGTTGGATCAATGATTACAAACGCAACGCAACGCAAAGAGAGAAAACTGCTGACTCTTTTAAAGACGTAACAGAGTAGGTTGCTAGGCCCATGAAATGGGCATCATTAGGACACACACTTACGTACACACCGTGTGTGTGTGTGTTTATATATATATATATACATATATATATATAGCACAGACACAAATAGGGGCAGGTGGTGATGATGCTGATTGGACTCATAAGTTTGGGAAGCGTAGAGGCGGCAATACTGTAGTCTTTCATTTTGAATCCTTCTAGGATCTCTTTGCTGGGGGACATCAGAGGAGAGGTTTGCACTTTTTTCTTTCTTTCTTTCTTTCTTTCTTTCTTTCTTTCTTTCTTTCTTTCTTTCTTTCTATTTTGTTTTTGTGAAGTGATGATGGTGTCCGTGGGGCCTGTGCGTCTGTGTGCACAGCTTCCAACCAGCCTGCAATTTCAATGAAGAGAGGGACTAGAGCAGTCCCACCCTGAGACTTAGTCCTGAGGCTTGGCTGTGTGTGCGTGTGTGTGCGTGTGTGTGCGTGTGTGTGCGTGTGTTTCGTTGGAGTACCTTCGTTTTGTTTTCGGCGTTTGCAAAACAACATCTCTGCAGTTACATCGGGGTCAACCACATAACGTTTATAAATATGTAAATACATAATGATCAATAGCAGTAATAGGCACCGCATCATTTTAGGCAGGAAGTAGCTGTTGTGATCAAGCTGCAATTTTGCGACGACTTCTCGTCAAGAAAACCAAAAATCGAAAGGGTTTTTGCTCTTTTCTGGCATTGGTCCCACTTGTCACTTTATAGAAAAACCCAATGCGCGAAAATTGGACGCCGGTAAAAAGGAAAAAAACGGAACAAATGCACACTCGACATTGACGCTGCTGTCTTTCTCTGCGGAGCCATTTGGAGCTTTGCAGCTTGAGCAGAGCCTTCAATTCAATACGCCTTCTTTCTGACGCTTGTGTTTGCAGTGTGTTAAGGAGTCGAGTTCCCCCAGATGGTCTGTATCCGGGGGGGACTCCCAAGTTATATTCCTAGACTAGCTGCAGAATATGCAGTAGCTGTTAGACGTTTTGAAAATGAGAGCAATATGATCTAAGAAGTGACTTAACTTTTAACGGATTTCCCAGATGGGAATGTTTTTTTTTCCTATTCCTTAATTCCTGCCAAAAAAACAAAACAAAACGGAAATCTAGAAAATTCATTCAGTCGCGTTGCCTTCAAGCAACCACCCCAACGTTCACGTTATACTCCGCATTCAGGACTAAGACACAGCGTGATTGAGGGTACGTATTTATCCTACTGCACGTCTTTGTTTGTTTCCTTTCTGGGCAGGAAATGACGGGACTGAATTGGCATCCGAGCAAGCGAACCAAAAATAACCGAGCGAGTGTGTGGCGACGTATCGCTAAGCGTTTTGCTGAGTTGTCTGGCACCGCCGTCGTTGTCTGTGTCGTTTTATTCAGTTGCGATGAGCAATTTTACCATCCGCTGGAGGGCCCGTGACCTTGTCCCAGTAGCTTTGCTCCATTGTCGACCTTAAGTGCCTTATTTGGTAGAGGGACGAGGAAAGGTTCCATCGGCACTGGTGCCGAGACTGGTACCCGCGGTCCGGCTGTCGCTTTTTAAATCTTAACATTTTTTAAAATTAAGTCAATTCATGTCCAGAATTTGAAGGTTGCGGCGACTCTCGCGGCTATCTGGGAAAACCATGTCTGGCATTCCAATTTCAAACGTGCACATGGACAGAGCCGGACTAACTGTCGCCCCCCCCCCCCCCCCCCCCCCCCCCC
>JAFBJU010000456.1:1790603-1806386 GCA_016785305.1 Colistium nudipinnis
AGAGGGGACCCCCCCCCCCCCCCCCGACTGATGAGTCGGTTTGGTTCCCGGCAAACATGTTCCCCCTAAATCTCCATCGGTGACGGGTAACACATAAGACAGCAGATTGTTCAATATTTTAATTCCGGTCATTATCTTGTCCATGCTGCAGACCCGTTGTCCCGCCGACTCGGCTCCCCATCACGACTTGATGAAACACCGAGTTGGAACGGAGCCGCCGCGAGTGCTCACTCGGCCACCATGTGGTCCTACCGTCGACTCAGCCACGGCACCAAGCGAGTGGTTTTATGGTGCGGTTGAGGTTTTCGTTTACAGCGAAGGGGCTTTGCTCCGACTGTTTAACGGAATGGTTGAATGCCGGCGTATCTGC
This sequence comes from Colistium nudipinnis, assembly GCA_016785305.1. Lineage (NCBI taxonomy): Eukaryota > Metazoa > Chordata > Actinopteri > Pleuronectiformes > Rhombosoleidae > Colistium > Colistium nudipinnis. The sequence goes on from JAFBJU010000456.1 coordinate 1,790,974, forward strand.
CGACCTCCAACCTCCGTTCCGTGTCGGCCCCCTTGGGTTGGCACGGGGAGCGTTGGCCTCTCGAGCCCCCCCCCCCCCCCCCCCCACAGAGAACTCCGCTTAAAAAGACAATATGTTGGACTTTGTCTCTAAACAAGGTTTATTTTACTTATTTTAGTTGCTGAAATGTTTTTCTTTCTCACCAGCTTGTTCCAAGCTGTTCTTAGTACCTTTTAATATGTAGATAAAGATTTGCACAGTTAGACCTGAAGTCATAGTTAGAACGCTGTTATGAAGATATAAATAGAAAAGAAGAATAACAAAGGGTGTCCTAGGAGGAGGTATTCACTTATTTTTGTTTATTTATGGCAATGATACAATCGGAATTGGACTTCACACGGACAAGAAATGAATCGAAAGAATTTTTCCGTTCTTTTCTGTCCTGAGTACGGATTGGGAGACTTTTGGCTGCACCGGCTTTTACGCCGCGGATGTGCCTCGGATAAAAAGAACAAACGTGAAAAAATAGAGGGCGGGTGATGGGACTATTCCCGGTGCCCGCCCCCGCCGGCGGACGGGGGACGACGTCCCCGCTCCCGTTGTATAATAACTGTCTTTGAAGAGAAGTGCCTTGCGTCTGGACTTCATGTCAAAGAACATGTTGATGTAAATGTTCATTTACCTCAGATGTTTACTGAATAAATTTTGTACCATACCGGCTCTTTGTCACGGCAGCGATTCATTCTTATCACACCTTTAGATATGAAGGGGGGGAAAAAGTGGATTCGACCCTCAAGGGACACAGGGTGAATAAACGGGACGCGTACTTGCGCTGGTGTTTTTTTTATGCATGTGTTTTCCGGTTCGTGCATGGGCGTGTTGAGTGTGTGTGCGTGTGCGCGCGTGTACGCGCGAGTGTGTCCTCGCGGCCTCGCCCACGCAGCTATGCTGAGTCCAGCGCTTCTTTTATGCCCGTTGAAAGTCCCAGGGATTTTGGTTGAACAAAAACAACTCTCCGGGGACTGAAAAGGCCCTGAATGCCTGCTAATGCCATCCCGGCCGCTGGACTATTGCTGGCTTCTGCCGTGTGTCTATATGGTCCAATATGAGTGTGGACGTTTTGTAAAAAAAAAATAAACTTATATATTGTAATAATGGGAACGAGCAATACTCGAAAAACTAACCGAAAGTCACCGTCTCTAAATTGTTTATCATGATCTAGATCGGATTGTATTATAAGATATCGATTCGAATTTATTTTCACACCAAGATCCATACATCCGCACCATGACCGGTAGCGGTCCCGTTCGTGCCATTGGGAGCGCGGCGGTGTTTGACTTATTTTCGCCGTGTGTGTGTGTGTGTGCGCGTGTGTGTCTGTGATTGCGCCTTCGATTCGTTTTTGACGCTTTTCTGACTTCTCATTTTTGCATGACACAACGTTTTATTAGGTGCTGTGTTAATGTAGCCATTATCTAATGTGGATTTTGAAATATGTCAAAGTTGTCAATTCGGCCACTTGCTCATTTTGAAATACGGGGTGGCCTTTATTCCTTCCTGTCACTGGCACGTGTCTTTCTGTGCGCATTCGGACCTTGTTACTCTACTGTAATGCCTTCGAGTATTCATTTGAGTAGTGGGTCCTCTAGTGGACAAACCTTGACATTGTTAGCGACGTTTGATGAGTGAGATTTAGTTTTGATGAGCTTCAGGTTATCTGCAAGCTTAAAATAACAAGCTCGTGGTCGATTCCGCATTTGTTTAGTTTTTTAATTGAAAACGTTATGACATTTTGACGTTCCGTTTTTGACTCCACTCTGCCAGAATGCAAACTCTGTCCCTGTGGGGCCCGTCCTATTCCCGACACCCCATCATCGCCGCGGTGATATTCAGAGCCTGGGGGGCTCTTCTGCTCGTGGCCAGAATCTTGGCGGACTCATAGTGGTAATACTGTGGGCCTTTGAACACTTTGATTCCGTCCTGACCACACAGACCGGCGTCTATGCCGGACAAGGGCAGGAGCAGGTCCTGGGTCCCCGCCCTCGGTGTGGCGGTCAGGTCCACGTCGAGCATCTGTTGTCCTTTTGTAAAAGCACACGTGACACTTATTGGCCTTTCGTCATTTCTCATTGTTTTTTTTTTCTTTTCCGGCGACACAGGTGTTCAAGTGACTGTACCTTGGACTATGTGAACGGTGTGTTCACCGGGACAGAGGAAAGCGGCGCTCACGCGCCCTTCAATGCCGAGCTCTTCCTTCAGGGCTTTGGGGTAGCCTTCGATCAGGGTGTACTGGCCCGCTGCTTTGTAGATGTACACCTGCTCGTCCTGCGCGTGTCGGTAGGTAAGAAGTGGACTTCAGGTCTCTTTTTCACCTGGCCCTCGCACGCTATGGACCGTGGGAGGGCATTTCGGTTCCTCACCTTAATCATGTAAATCTTGCCCGCGTAGGAGAAGACGGCGTCCACCCCGCTGGCCAGCTCCCTCCACGTCCTGGCGATGGGGAAGCCGTGAAGGCCGTCACGAACGGTGTCCAGGCGCATGTAGGTAGTACCTGAGCAGATTGAGCGTAAAGTCCCAAGAAAAAAAAAATACCACGAAAAAGGAATTCAAAATTCAAAAGAATTGCTTGATCATTTGCTCCGTGACTTTCTTGACAAGTGCTAGCCTAGATGAATTGGTTATTGGTTATGACAATGGAGTCATAAAGCGACTCAAATCTAGGAAAGCACCCGATGGTGACAAACCTGCGAAAAAATAGGTTTTCCCCGCGTCATCAGTGGTGACGGCATCCAATCTGACCTCGCTGCATTTAGGGACACTGTGATCGCCTCCGTGACCTGCAGTCAAAGACAGAAGATCACAAATGCGTCGCATCGGTCAAATGGATTCGTGCGTATGTTTCGAGCTGTCCCTTCCCGGCGTGCGCTCACCGAAGTTGGCGCACTTCATGAAGTAGTTGCGGGCGTCTTTCGGGTAGTTGCCGCTGACCTCTAGGGACGTCGGGGTGAACCTGGTGAAGTTGTGCCCGTGGAAACAGTAGTAGTGCTCCAGCCACCGCAAGGCGGAGGTGCAGACGGGCAGGTGGGACCAAATCCTGCTCTTCACCGTCTTTGTGGCAAGATCGTAGACGTGCACGTCGTGCCCTGTGAGGAGAAATGGTACGTTTGCTGAAAAGGCGCTATCGATCCTCTCCACCATATTCTTATTTAGTCTGTTTCTGAAATACTTTTATTTATTCACTGATAGGTGTACGCCGCAACGTGGATTGATTGTCCGAAAGTCTTAGCAATGTGAAAATAGGAACTATATGCCTCTCCACGTCTTAGCTGTACTGTGGGATTACTTTATAACGAGCAATTTAAAGTTCATTATTTAAATGATAAGTAATCACGTATTTGAACTGCTATGGAGCTGCTATAAGACCACGGGGAACAAACTCCTGCTACAGTTCGTTTTTTTCTCCACTAGGGGGAACTGTCTAGCCGTAACTTGTAAAAAGGAAATGCCGTCTTCCTTCATCACATGCCACTGTTTCATCTATTTGTATTTGAAATGTTGTTTTATGGCCCGTGTATGTTCTTGTCCTAGTCGATGCCGCCATACCCTTGAAGAACAGCACGGAGTCTGCCGTGCACTCCCCACTGGGACACTCCACAGCAGCATCCAGGTGAGCGGGGACCCCCGGGAAGACCTCCTGGATCCCTTTCGGATACCCGTCCTCCAGAGTGTAGTTGTAGTAGCTGAACACTTTGTCATCCTGGGGATTGCGCGAGAGACGGACACCGTCACTGACCGGACACTCGTCTTCCTCTCGATCAGATTTTTTTTTTTTTCATTTTTTTTTTTAACAGAGTTCCATCGCAAAGCATCTGAGGATCATACCAGGAAGAAAAAGATGTGATCGTGGACGTCCGGGTTCTCTGTGCTGTGCATGCGGAAGGCAGCGTCGACGTGGCCGATGTGATGGCTGTCATCCAGCTCCTTGAAGAGCTCGTTGGAGAGCTGGGCCGGAGCCCCGTAACCCTTCCACAGGTAGGCACCTGGACAGGACATCACGCGTCAGTCAACATATGCCCGGGCGAAGATATAGGGTGACTTAAGGTATGGTGATGGGAAAGGGAGGACGGTCAATGGCGTTTTCACCTTTGAAGAAGACGGTCATTCCTTTCTCGTCCAGAGTGATGGCATCGAACTCAATGCCTTGGCACCGGTCTGGCAAAGCCGCATTGGCTTCGGCCTCTTTATTCCAGAGTTTATAAATGGAGGGAATCATTTAAATGTAAAGCATTAATGTTGTTGAAACCATAGTAGATCGTTTTGATTGTTGCGCTTTAATTATCTATTAAAAAAAAACCCACCGTCTGCTGCTCCGTTTTCTAGGGACCTGTGGATGATGGAAAAAAAAAAAAATATATATATATATATATGTATATATATACACATATATATATGTGTATATATACTTGTTCTTCTACAAAAAACTCTGCGTTGCCCGATTTTGTCTCGTTTCGTAGCCCCAAAGATCCTTTGGTCGGATAGTAAAAAGGTCAACACCCCCAAGGGCACCCGAGGGTGGAGCAATCTTCTGTTTGCGCACTCGAATTGGACCGGAGAACTTTTATCAGCCGGCAAACAGAGTCACGTAATGACTGGGTAGCGACGTGCGCGTTTGCATTGCACACAGCGAAACTGAGGAGGGAAGAAGAGGGGTGTGCCGGATGGAAGACACGAGCCCAAAATAGAGGGCAAAAGGAAAAGCCCCAAAAATGACGTTTCGCGACGATGCGCGCAACAATTACAGTTTCGAATCGATTCCGTCAACGGTTGAGCACTGGGGGACGCTCTCGAAAGGTCACGCGCTCGGCCTCCTGCCCCCTAATGACCCCCTTTCGAGGAGCGACGCGCGCGAGCGCGAATCGCTTCGCCCAATACTCACGCAGGCGCCCCGTCGGCAAGAGCGAGTGCCAAGCACAGGAACAGCGATTTGGTCAGCGGGTCCATGCTGCGGGGTCCGGATGAAGTCCTCGGGTGCGCGGCCTCGCTGTGGCGCACGGCTGTGAAGTGTGGCTGTGCAGGAGCGGAGCCGGCACTTTTAATGCCGAACGCGCGCACGCGCGCACGCGCGCGCAGGTGGATGTGTGAGGGAACCGCTTGCGCGTGTGTCTGTTTGCGAAGGGGGCGGGGGCCGGAATTTTGGTCGTTGCAAAAGAAGGCTTTTCCATGATTATATAGAACCTGTTACTCATTTGGACATACGTATCTTTATTTTCCCGGAAAAACAAGAGCAGTATATGCGCCACCTCCTGTGAACCCCTCCGTGGGCATCTGCGCTATCTTCTCCTTCATTTCTTTGACAGAGCCATTTTTTTTTGGAAGATTATGCATTTGAACCGAATGACTGATTTGGTGGTAAACATTTAACACGTTTCGCGGTAGACCTCAGAGAGAAGAGAAGAAAAGCTAAAAAAAAAAAAAAAACAGCCGTTGAGACCATGTTGAAATCTGTGCTTTGGCAAGAACAAATAGTAGCACAAAGATTCAAAATTCCATGCACATTGATTTAATTCTTTTTTTTTTTTTTTTTTTTTTTTTCGGTACAAAAAGCTTAAAGCCCTTCCCAACCTTCGGCCCACTGTTTGCTCTGCTGCAGTTACACAAAGTTCACAAATTTGTCTCGATTACATATTAATTGCCTCTTTTGCAATAAGTACGATTTGCAGGTACACACACACATATATATATATATATAGTTTATCGTAGATCATTTAAACACCCAAGGCCAATTCAAAACCGTGCGTATACATTTGTATCCACTACTTCTGCGGTATATCGGTATTATTATATAGGTATATTGTGTGATCAAAAGTAATGTTACTATTATTCTACGCTTACCCACTGCTAACTGATGGAACGGAAACAAATGATCACCAATTATAACATTTCGTCTCATCTCATTATGATTATTATTATTATAATAACATGTAAGTGGTGGAGGCTGCAGATTTTACTCAAAGAAACTCACAGGCTAAATGTATGATACAGCTTGCTGATACAAACGTAACCCCCTCTATTAATCACCGAAATCGCTCCATGAGGGTTTCCGTCCCCGTTTCCTCGTTCATTTATAGCGGTAGATCTTGACGCAATGGTTCATGCTGTCCGACACGACCACTCGACCGTCAGGCAGCAGTGCCAGACCCCTTGGGCTGCTGAGGCTATCGGTCACCATGGGCCAGCCGACGCCCCTCGACGGGTAGAAAAACACGCGGTGGTGCTGCTTGCCCCAGTCTGCCACCAGGACGTCCCCATCCCTGTCGACACACAGGCCCCAGGGGCAGGTTAGGACAGGCCCCAAGCCGGAGCACACCCCCAGGATTCGGATCGTGCTCCAGCCAGGCTCCAGGACTCGAATGCACGGGACGCGTCCCGTCTCATTGCCTCGTTCCGACACTGCCATGAGCCCGGTGGTGAGGCAGGCCGCCACCAGGTAGGGTCTGTGGTACCCTGTCACCACTGTGCGCTCCAGCCTGGCCCCAGTTTTAGGGTCGAGTTTCAGGGCGGTTAGCGTTCCCCGCTTTATGTCGGCGACCAAGAACTCGTCGCGCCAGGTGACAGCCACCCCTCTGGGAGCCTCCAGCTCCTCATTGGTGGAACCCATCGCTGCGCCTCCAAATGTTTGCAGGAGACGTCCATGGCGGCTGAACACCAGCACGGCGCGCTCAGCAGCACAGGTCAGGGCGATGAGCCCCTTTGCGTTCACGGCCACGTCAAAGTAGTTGCAGATGCGGGAAGATCTTTCTGATCCCGAAGGGGACACCTGCTGTACGACGTTCTTTTGGAGATCAGTCACCTGAATGCGGGCGTTTCCACAATCCACCACAAATAGCTGCCCTTTGACAGTTGCGTGGACGCCACTTGGCAGGTTGAAGTCGGTGCGGCCGGATCCTTGTTTTCCAAACTGCTTGACCAGGTACGCAAAGTCCAGTGCGGCTGAACCACCCTCTTCCTCTAGGTCCCTCAAAGCTCCCACGACGTTCTCTTTTTCCGCTGAGTATGGCTGTGATTCCTTAGCTTGATGCAGGTTGTCCCCTTCAATAACGGACATGGAAAGAGATCTACTCACACGGTTTAAATCGGAAGCTGGTGTAACACGCGTCTGGGATCTCGACTGTCGTTTTTCTGAGCTCATGTTGTTCTTGTCCGACTCCATGTCGTTTCTTTGGCCTTCCTCACGAGTTGAAGGTTCGGAGGCAAGGTGCATTCTGCTCACCTTCCTGACCCCTCTGCCCTCACTCTTGTCACCACTGATTACAGTGCGTAGTTTGCCGGGGAGATCGGCGGTGGACATTGAGCGGCTTCGCTCTTGCTTCGGAGATCCATCAACGGGGGGGTTCGCAGCATAGGTGCAGCACGAATCTTCACTGTCCGCCGGCGACGGAGGGCTCCCACTAGCCACGACTGCTGTGTTTGAGCTCCTTGTCTTGGATAGGTGTTTTTGAGAAAGAAGATAATGTCCGGTGGAGAGTTCCACGAGACTGCCTCTGGAGAGGGAACCTTTGCGTCTCGTCCTTGGAGATTTTGGAACGTGGCATCTTTTTTCCTCCGTTTCTTCCGGAGGACAGGAAGGTTCCTCACACGAGGCTGAGAAAAGGGCTTTTTGCCTTCTCTTACCCTTCAGTGTGGACCGCTTGTCTGTTCCATTTTGTTTGCCGTCCGATTCGTCGCCCTCAGATTCTCCCTGACTGGACACTGGTGGGACGGCGAGGTCTCGTCCCTGTGTGTCGGAACACACAGACTCTAATTCCTCATCTTGAGACGACTCGGACGTGCCGCGACGCCTTTGTATGGGGTACTTGAGCTCGTCTTCGTTCTCTGCAGGGCTTGACAGGCGTAGTTTCCGGACAACGCGCACGTTCCCGCCGCTTGTCTTGCTGCCCTGATCTGGACTGTTTCGTTGTCCAGCTCTGTTTGGTTGTGGTTCCTTTCGAATTTCAAGAGGTTTGAGATTTGAAAAAGTCGTCTCCCCCGAGTGCAATGCACACTTCTGTCCTTGGACGCCGCAGACACCAATTGGGTAGGTCATACCTTGCTCGCGAACCTGAACTTCCCCAAAGCTCAAAGTCTTGAACCCAGGACTTGGTAAGAAGCCGACTCGTTTCAGTGTTAGAGAGATCTCCCAGGGTTGGGTGACCTCTGCCACACCTCTTTGGAGTTGATTTTTGTTGGATCCACCTGCGGTCCCGCCCCATCTTTGCACCTGTTCCTTAAGTTGTCCCATTTTTCGAAGTCGCTGGTCAACAAGTGACTGCACAACCCGGACTGCTGCAGCGTTTTCCCGCTTCACCTGACTAAGATGCCGCTGGGCCTCTCTGTGGTCCTGCTCGATCTTCTCAAGGAGACGCCGCTCCTCTCTCTGAGCTTCGAACGCTGCATCGTCTAGCTCGCGGTTGACCTCCTCCACCTCGGCCTGTTGTCGCTCCCTGAGGCCTTGCAGTTCCCGCTCTCCTTGCTCGAGGTTGGAGAGGGCCTGAGTCACCCAGGGAGGTGCTGAAGTCAGAGATATGGACGTAAAGACAGACTGCCGCCGGGTGAACGCTAAGGGAGGCGGCGAGGTCACCTCTCTCGGTGTTACGGCGGTGTGTGTCAGCAGGGCTGAGAACCCAGGGAGGGCTCTTCTCTCCGAATGAGACCGCATTAACATTGTGGATGGCTTTGACCTGTCCTCTTGTGTGGTTTTGCCTGACTGCTTTTCAAGATTATGTCTGTAAATACAGAGAAAATGCGAAATCAACACGTTGCCAATCCAATCCCGCTATAGTGGCATTTTAAAAAGACACAGACAAACAAAAAAAAAAGGCACAGACTATTTCTTGGCCTGACAACATGTGCTTATGAGCTGTGCGCACCTTCGGGACTTCTTGCAACTCTATCGGTTCAGTGCAAAACAGGTTGCCATGTTCCGCTTTGTGCCATAAACCGAGTGAGGGCTTGTGCGCGTTGCCGTTTGAAAACTGGGACACAGGTTCTCTTTCGTTTGCAACTTTATCCATCCCACTCTATATTCAGTTTCGCAGGAGACTCTTTCAAGTGCTCTCCGATAACCGCTGTCCCGTTTCCCCTCTAGCTCAGCGCTGTGTTCAGACCTTCGCACTGCTGGGGGCCACTGACGGCCATAACAATGGATGACCCCACGCGGAATGTTTAGCTCCACGTTGCTTGAAGCGTTTCCAATGGCACACAGCTATTGTGCATACATTTGCTTGGAAACACCAGAGTCACGTTTTTTTGCACTGTATCTCATTTATATGGAATCATCGGCATTTATACACTTGTGACATTATACGGCCCCGGAATAGTGAATGCCACCTTTGAGGCTCAGGGCATTTGCTTGCCAAGTCACTTCTCTTAATGTCATCATCCTGTAACCTCAGCAGTCTCGGGTAGTTGCTCTCGAACGCAGCACAGACCCCTATTGTCACTTTTGCTGGAGATGGAAGCGCTTATCTTCCCCGGGCATGGAAACTGAGCTGGCTCTTTCACCACCTAGCCAAGGTATGCAAGAGGCTGCCAAGAGAGGGGTCACTGCTGTCTTTTTTTTGGGGGGTTCTCACCCAGCCTTTAAAAGGGATGCGTGTTCTTGACTTTGCCGATTGTGGGTACCAGCGTGTATAAGGCCTTAGACCTTGTTAGTGAGCCTTTCAACCACCCCCCACCCCCCCACCCCCCCTGCGGCAAAACAACAAGGCTTTGGCAGGGTGGAAAGGGAGAGGTGTCAGTTTACCCCCGTGTGCACAATTAGGTCCCTCTGGGGAAAGAAAAAAAAAAGAAAAAGAAGTGCCCTGGCTGTGTCAGTGGACAAAAATCTGTGTCCCGTATTTTTATAGGCGTTAAAGATGATACCTGTGGGCGACACATGTTGTTATTCAGGACAGGTGGTATTTTACTCCGTGTTTCAGGAGATACATTTACCTCCACGTCAAAGCTGCACTTTTTGCACCCATGGGTCAACAATTGAAGAGGCGTCCGCCCGCACGGCGCCCTGTGGAAAAATGCAGGCGACGTGTCGGAAAAACCAATCCCTGTCACTGCCCGGGATTGAGGCCACCGGGTCTTCTCACGTTGCCTCACGTTAATGTTGAATGAGGAGGCACTAGTTGCTAAGTTACCGGTCGGCCTTTGCCGAGGTAGTGAGCCCGCGGAATAAGTGATACCATTCATAATTGAGAGGAGCGTGCAGGACGTTGCGGAGCGTTCCTGCGTGTCGAAAAACGAAAAAAAAAAAAAACACCCCCCACCCCCCCGTTCAGTCCAACTGACGGAGTGTCTTCGAAATTTCAATGCCCTCAGTTGGTAACATAGATAGATCAGTGAAATGCCTTTTGTATTTGCATTTTTTTTATTTTTTTTATTTTAATTCTGGAAAAAAACAGACAAACAAAAAAAAACTTCCTTTCTACAAATTTGGAGATTACAATGGCAGAGCATGTGCAAAATATTGCAAGGCATGGCATTTTCTTTTTTTTTCTTCCTAAAAGTTCACGTCCTACCTGCATTCCCGGCGTGCGCTCCCTCCGACGACGCTCTCTCCGTTCTGCCCCCCTCCCCCCCAGCCCTCGAGATCTTCCTCCCACCGACTCAACTCTGTCACTCCCCCATCTCACCCCTCTTCACTCCCTCTTCCAAGTTTTTTCATTGTCCACGCCTTGTCGTCAGAGTTACGGCATACGGCAGCGGTTCACGCACACATGTATACAAATATATCTTTTTAAGTTAGACTTGAATAAGCTGGTTCTCGATTCCCCCGTGCCCACAAACTTTAGTGAACATATTTAATTGAATTTGTTGTTTTAGGCGACGACACGCATCGGCGTAAATACATTTTTGGGAAATACTGCCGTCTATTAATTTGATTATTTTAAAAATGTGTATTTATTTTTTTTTAGGTTGAGGGATGCTCCTCAACAAAAATGATGACGATGTTCTTGGGGTTATGAGAATAATTCTGGCCCGTTTCACAGACTTGCCTACGTATTAAAATAAAGTAGTAGGTAATTCAAAGCGTGGCCTGTGCCCTCATCTCCCAAGTACTTTTCACTGTTTAACCACTAGATGTCAGCACAGGGCAACCTTCGTAGCACGTGAAACCGAACGTACGTTGAAGAAGAAATATAACACTGTAATCCGACCGACTCATTTACCATAAACAATCCAATAACAGGCCTGCATAGAAGGCGCACGTCAGAGATACCGGGTGGCCAAACAGTGGGTGCATTGATTGAAGTCTTACTTTAATGTCGATTTTTTTTGTTTGTTTGTTTATCGAGAGGCTCGCATCTTGAAATAACACCCGGAGCGCTAACTTACCGCGGTTGGCTTTCCAATTCCACGCGGGATAATCAGGCGCATGCATAGTCAGGAGACATATTCACGTCAAATTCTTTTCATTTCCCATATACATATATATATATATATATATATTTGCAGATGGCTGACCTTCGTCTTTGTTCACCCGGCTTCGTTTAACGGGAGGCCTGTCTGCAATCTGTTGCAGGTCTTTACGGGACACTCGAAACACTTTGACTCTCTGCAATCCCAATTAGAGAATCACACATTCTTTTTTTTTTGGTACCTTCCTCTATTTGTGTCTGTTGTTCCATCTAGGCTGGTTTCAAAGACTTCGTAGAGTAGACGCTGTGGTGGAGACGGAAACATCGTGAAAGAATTGACTAAGTGCGCGCGATGTGCAGTGTGTCACTGCGGTCAACAAGCCGGGGGGTGGGCGGGGGCACACCATTAATTCCATCACATTGACTTTATTATTCTTTGGGCGGAGGCTTGGGTTGTCTCACGTGCACACGCACCACTCCCACGTGTCGAAACCGTGGCCTCTTGTCCTTGGTAAAAAAACAAAAAAAAAGTACAAAGCGAAAGAATTTCACATTGCCCTGTCCTCACAGCGGGTTTTTTCTTCTTGTTATTATTATTATTTTTTTTATCCTCCGTCCTGAAGCTTTTTTTCTGATCTGTTGATGTCGCGCGCCTCCACCCAAAATAAGGTCACGATACTCGAGTGTCTTCAAAACGCTTCTCGGGGGGATCGCAGGCCCGGCATCCAATCGTCAGTCCATAATTAATAATCCTTTGGGCACTGTAACAGAGCGTCCTCTCGCCAATTACACCCGCTCACGCACCCCTGGACCTCGGCGGTCTCTCCAGCCATCAGTGACGCCGGGGTGTCGCGCGCCGGGGTCCCGCGGGCCGCCCCGGCTGGTGTTATGACTGATTATTCCTATCTCCGGCTTTGTCAGGAGAGACGGAGCATTCGCGGCGGCCTGAGGTGGCTCTCCCCCGTTATTGATACATCACCGTCACGACCCTCCAATCGGGCTGCGCCCGCCTGCTTCGCCCGCCTGTTTCGCCCGCCTGTTTCGCCCGCCGCGTCAGCGCAATTAAACCCGCGCGCGCGCCGCCTGGAGCAATGGGCCCCACAGCGGCCCGCCGCCGCCGAAACGACGACGCCGTGATTCGGCGTGGCGACATGACACCCGCGTGTATTTATGTCCGCATGTGCGGTGCGTCGGTGCGAGGCGTTGCACGCAAGCCGATTGTTGGTTATTGCTGCCGCTCCCAAAACAAATGGCAGCGGCGCGGCGCAGCGGCTGCCGGGGAGGGGGGGGGGGGGGGGGGGGGGGGGGGGGGGGGGGGGGGGGGGGGGGGGACTTGTGGCAGGTAAACAATTAAAATACAAGTCGGCGGGCCTCTCGTCGACTGGAATTAGAAAGGTGGTCAAGACGGTCATATTGCACCCTTCTCTCCCACTTTGCATACAGCAGGCAATATCGGGTGATGAATATGGTAATGGTCCCCGTTCTAGGGGGACTCTCTCCTTTCAGAGGGGAAGATCCAGTTCTGCTGTTAGATTCGATTAATTCCTCCTCATGCCACTCCTCATTTTTGGTGCCCCCCCCGCCCCCCCTCTGCTCTCGCCCACCCACCCCCCACCTCGCCGTCCTCTCTAACACTTTCAGGCCCATGATATTAGACGAACAATCGCAGAAACAAAACGAGCTGGAACAACCAAGATGGGAACAGATGGCACGTAATTGCCTGGTGGAGGAAGCCAGGGAGTCAATTTTTACCCGTCCTGGGGGAGTTGCAGTTGCGAGGAGGGGAGGGGGGGGGGCGGGACGGACGGGCGGGCGGGGGAGTGCAGGTGCGTTTGTTTTGATCAGATATGGCCTAGAGGAAGCGTCTGAAAAATATTCATCACACGCACATGGGGGAGAGGAGTTCCACAAAAGCATCGCGGGCAAGACCCGGGACGCAGCGGTGAGCTCTCGTCGGCGCCAAAGTGGGAAGATGTGTGGCTGAGTCAACGGCGACGGACGCCGCCGCAAACGAATATGCCGCCGGAGGCGCGGCCGCGAAGGTGGTCGGCATCGAAGCCATATCGACTTTTAGTGGCACTTCGTAAAAAATATCCTCTACCCCGAATGTAAAATGCCGACTGGCGTTGAATTCGTTTTGAAAATTGAAATTGAAAAGATCTCATTGGAACCCCTTTTCCGGGGATCGTTTGTCGCCCCGCATTGCCGTGGCTGGTATCTCTATATTTCCCCACGGTGACCCAAAAAAAAGAGATATATATTTTAGAAATCTTCTTGATTTTGGAGTTCAAACGCGAATGATGGGAAAATCATTGAAATCGACACAACAAACTCAGACACTATCGGAACCGGCGTGCCATTTGGGTGTCGCAGCCGAGGCCGACTCGACCCCCGGCAGCCGCGCCGCGTGAGATGCGACCCGGCTTCGAGCAATAGCGCGTAACGCACCTCGAACGCGCCAACATACGGCACACCCTTCGGGTGTTCAAAGTAGATCCTGACACATTTGACTTGAACCCCTTAACCCCTCTGGATTCTTTCCAAAATAACGTTGGTCCTCTGCGGCTCCCCATGGGCTGCTTCTATCTCTTTATTTCTCCCCGTTTCTCCATTTGCCCCCTTTGCTCCCACAGTCTCGGTGGGGTGTTTTTTTTTTTTGGTTGTTGTTGTTTATTTTTTCTTTTTTTTTTACGACACAGTCACTTGGGGTATCTCGCCGTTCCACCAATCATTGGGCTTGTCTCGATTTTCATTTTCCGTATTTTGGCATATACGATCGTGGCAAAGTTACCCCTTTGCCACGATCGGGTGTCTGAACCCTGCCGGGGGACGGTTCCCCCCAGTTGGCTGTCATTTGAACTTTTTCATTCTCCTTTTCGCTCCCTCCCCGCCGCCGCCAAGCCGGATGGCGCCGTTTGTCGGCGGCCGCGTCACCCTCGGACGCGCGCCGGTTTCGCGCGCGGCGCCGAGATTGCGTTCCTTTTCCCGGGTCCTCGGAGCTCCGGCCACATCTGTTCAATTACCAGCATGGAAAGTGCATTACCATTGGCTTTGTTGTTGGAGAGGCTTGATTTTCTTTGCGCAAAGCGGTTGAATTTATAATGTCGCGATCCCCTCCGTTGTGAATCTCTCCGGCGGAACCGGGGGCCCGGGGATCCGAATGAGCATTTTGATGAGCTATCGGCCATCTCTCCTTTTTACAATCCCAAACTTGCGCTGCCCGCCCAATATCAAACTAATAAATTACAGCCCCCCCCCCCGTCTCCCACATAACTCGCTGATAAATAAAAAAAAAGAAAAAAAAGAAAAGGGTCTGCCGTAGTGTGCAGCTGTGACCCAGGGTTACCTAGCAACAGGTCATGCCCAGACGTGAGGCACAAGGTAGAGATACACCTCTAAGGAGCGGGAGAGGAGAGGAGGGAGGGATGGAGGCGGAGGAGATGGAAGAGCGAGGGGAGGGGGAGGGGGGCGGCTGGGTCTCATCCTCACTCTCTATGACCCTTGACAGATAGAAAACGCACTCAGAGGAAACGGCGTTTGATTGACAGGGATATTTGAGGAACCCGAGACTCCTTCGGTTTCTCCATTACTGCTTTCAGGCCGGACTCCACTGCGCCGCTCTCGAGTCGGCGAGCTGCAGGCAGAGGAAAAATGCGAGGCGGTTTAGGAGTTTTACGGGGGGGTATTCACCGACAAATGCCACCTTTTGGTCCCGCAAAAAACGTACGTATAAAAACAAAAAAAAGAAAATAAGAAAGACATCTAAATGACTCCCTCCCTATTTGTGACGTGGAACAAAGGCACCGTGGGGCTTTAAGTTGTCGCGCTGCGGCGCGTTCGCGCCTCGCCGGCGCTGCGGCGCGCGCTCCGATTTTCCAACCTCCGCGCCCAGAGAGTTGCCTGACGCAAATCCGAAGTGACGGGCCCCAAAAAGATTGAGCAACGGCACCAGCGCAGCGGTGTACGATGTCTTTGCCAGAACAGTGTGGCGTGGAAATCGGAGTGTTCGCCCCCCCCCCCCTCCCAACCACCCTCCTCCCCTCCCCT
>JAFBJU010000456.1:1817472-1842376 GCA_016785305.1 Colistium nudipinnis
GTGAGTGTGTGTGTGTGTGTGTGTGTGTGTGTGTGTGTGTGTGTTCGTCGTGAGGTGGGTGTGCCTCTGTGTGTGAGACAGAGAGAGAGAGAGAGAGACAGGGTGATTGAGAGAGAGAGAGAGAGAGAGGGAGAGTGCACCTTTGTGTGTCCATATGTGTCTGGGTGGCGGTGAGCGCGCGGGGGCGTCCTGCTGGGAGCACAGATGGTGCCGAGGCCTGCCGCGGCAGCGCTGACGACGGCCACATTCTCACATGGGACCCCCAGCTTTCTGGATCCCACACCTCCTGTTCGGGCCTGAACCAAGCACCACCCCCCCCTCCCCCCCTTCCATCGTACACACGCACGCACAAGGCCAGAGGGTCCGGGCCACTGCCTATTTCACTCACCTGGAAAGAAAAGGGGGAAGTTGGGCGTTCTCCTGTCCACTTTCAGCATTTTTGGGACGATTTATTTATTTTTAGTTCCCGGGGGCCAAATGATCCGTCCCCGCACCCTTTTTTCTTTTTTTTCTTTTTTTGCCCTGAACAAACGTGCGTTTTCCCGCACTTTGTCTTCATTTTGGCACACGCTCATCCGTCTCCTCCACGTCTGCCCTTCTGCGTCCTCTCCATCAGGCCTCTAATTTCTTCTCTCTCCATCTCACTCTCTCTCTCTCTCTCTCTCACAGACGCCCCCCGTGGCTCGCCGTCCACCTGAGAGGAGCCTCGTACGTCTCCTGACAAAGTGACTAATCCTTCCCATTTCACAGCTCCGTCCCACTGCTCCCCGGGAACGCTCGAACCCGTGAGTACGTGTGTGTGTGTGTGTGTGTGTGTGTGTGTGTGAGTGACTGCCGCGGCCGCGCGCGGCGTGCGATAGGTGACAGGTGGGAGTATGTCACCCGAGTTCAAGGTGTTCTTTTGTCGCCTGGAGAGGCCCAGGCAGCTGTGGGGGTCCGCTGGGCTCCGACTGATTGGAGAAATAACTCCCGTTGCACATGTCTTGCCGGAGTGACAACACTTCTCGGTAGCTTCTGTAAAAAAAAAAAAAAAAAGAAAAAAGGACTGAATGTTTTCCCGGCCTTTTAAGATCTCGTCTTTTTTTTTTTCTTCTTCTTCTTTCTTTTCTCCGCGTAAAAGAAGAAGAAAAAAAATCTGTTTTCAAATTTGCATCTTATATCCCGTGAAACGCCTGCAATATTAAGCCTCAGCTGGTTCGGCGATATAAGCCCCCGCCAAGAGTAATCATAACCATAAATCAGCGGATCCGCTTCCGTCCTTCCTGTGCGCCTGCCGAATGATCGCAGGAGCCGCGGCAAAAGGGCATCTCAGCCCAGACTGACCTCTTGCTCAACGTGAAGTGGTCTTTTTAAGGGAATGCGTCAGGGTTTAAAAAAAAAAAGTCGATTTTTTTTTTTTTTATAGCTGGAAATATGCCTACCGGGGCTTCGTTTGTTTTTTGTTTTTTTTTCAAACATCCTTGGGGGTCAATAGCAATTGTCATTTCAGGAGCGCCGAAATGACCGACCGGAAATGAGGCCCGCTTATTTTTTTTCAAGCCGAGTCAGCAGCGGCCCCCCCCCCCCCCCCCCCCCCCCCCCCCCCCCCTCCGTTGCCTCTTTCGTTTCACCCCGCGTACGTTTACGAAGCGGACGCATGAAAACCCGGAGCGATGTACGCGACAGGCGCCGAACCTCCGAGTGGAAGTCGCACAGGTGCGGTTTTCGCACACAGTTCCCGGCCTGTGTGGGAAGAAAGCGGACGATTGCAATCCGATCTCCGAGCGCAGCCCGACGCCACTTCGCTAAGGCTATCTATTTATCTCTCTTTTATTTATTTATTTGTTTATTTTTTCCTTTCATCTTCAGGGCGGGAACAAAAAAGGGGGGGGGCCTGCCGGGCCTGCTGGTCGGGCGTATGGTGCAGTTACAGGTAAGCGCGGGTGGGGCGTGGGGGGGGGGGGTTGGGGGGGGGGGGGGGGGGGGGGGGGGTTAAAGCTTACAAAGGATAGGAACGGGCTCGCTATACAACGTGTTGATTAAAGATAAAGAATAAGGGATCCCACCGAGATGGGGAGCGAGCCAAGGCCGCGAGCCAAGGCCGCGAGCCAAAGTGCTCGGGTTTTGATCGGAACCGAGTTTAGTGCCGAAAACAATGAGTTGACGAAACGGGACGCGACGGCATCTCGTCGCCGAGCGGCCTCTGTCAGTTATGCAGCAGGGGAGATGAAATGAAGTGCCTTCTTGGGTTTGTTTTGCCGAGAACGGGAGAATGAGGCAGAGTACCTGGACCTGTCACGCCATGCGGTTGTTGTTAAGGGGGAACCCCTTGGCAGCTGTTACCGTTGTGGAGCGCTTTCACGGTGTGACTGGAACGTCGGGGCGGCTGCACCGGTTGTTGAACAGGAGTGTGACTCGGTGTGAGAAGCCACGACCTAGTATTTTTCTTCTTTTTTTTTTTCACCAGCAGCGCCATGACTAAACCAAACGTCACGCGGCTGATTGAAGCCACCGCGGCCCGGTGAGCGCGGAGCCCCGCCGCTCTCCGAGTCACTACATCAGCTGTGGGGATGTAATTGCGGCAGGCACAAACTGGACAGCCTTGGAGGGGTCCTCCGCGCCCTTTGGCCGAGGGGCCTCGCAGGCGGCGGAGGGGTCCGGGTGAGGCCGACCGCCAAGCGTAGACCATCTCCGCCTCTGCCGTCTGTGGAACAATTAGGGGTGGTGGGGTGTGTGTGTGTGTCTCTGTGTGTCTCTGTGTGTGCGCGCGGGTGTCTGTGGGCTCCAGCTGTCAGGAAGCCTCTGTCTCCTGGTCCTGACATGTCTCCGATACTCCCCCCCCCCCCATGTCTCCGATACTCCCCCCCCCCCTGCTGTGTGTCTCTCTATGTCACACACACTGCACGGACCCGGCCGGAGCCCTGGGCGAGCTGTCCATCATCTCACACACATGTGCGCACACACGCACACACACACACACACACTCCCTCTCTGCTTCACTCTCCCTCTCTCTCGCTCTCTGTCACAAACACACACGTGCCGAGTTTTCACTGATTATGGTCCTTCTGGCCCTCTCCTAGCACTTGTCCCATTCTCTTTCTCTCTTATAGTGTGCGTGTGCGTGAGCGCGCGCGCGCGCGTGTGTCTGTGTGCGCCGTGGCAATAAGCACAGTGGTGGCTGCAGGCCACGGCTAGTCAACCGCGCTTCCCCTTATCGTTTTAATCACCTCGTTAGGCCCAGCTAGTCCCCACACTTACTGGCCACTGCCCCTCTTCTGGATCCATGCCCTGCTGACCCGACGCCGGTGGTGCCACCGGGCACAGAGATGCATGATGGTTGGGGGGGGCTTCATGGTATCCATCAAGTTTTTTTGATTTGGTCGTGCAGGGATATGCCAAAGTGCCACATGTGAACAACAGCGTCTTGCCCAAAAAAATCGGCAATATTACTGAGCGGGACAGATGCACCGATGGGCAGCAGGACTTGAATTCAACATGGACCAGCGAAAAAGAATTGGAATAATTGGACTTAGATACCGATCACGGAATCAGTCGTTCAATTCCGAGCCGGAGCCAAATGAAAAAAAGTCCAGGCAGCGGTCGGAGTGACCAATTTAAAAAAAAAAAACCTCGAGGCCATTCAAAATGCCTGAATTAAGAGTTTACGAAAAACACAGTAAGAGCAACACGTTCAGTATGAAAGGGGAATTTCGAAGAAAAAGAGGAAAATATATATTTTGGCCAATTTCTGCATTTCTCTTTTTTTTCTTTTTTTTTTATCCATCTCCTGAGAGCCCTTGTTTGTCATCTTGTCTTCCAAAAGGACTCCCAACTCTGACATCTGCTCCCCCTTATTATTATGTTTTTTTTTTCCCTTATTACAACACTTTGAGCCTACCTGGGCTGGAGCTGGAATCAAACAAGACTCCGACGCGTGTCCCTGAACACATCGAATGCACACCGGCCCGAAAGACGAGGAACCGCCGACACAACAATAACAATCCCCGCAAACACACGGACGCGCCGTCGCCCCGGGGGATAACGCCGGGTGACGATCTTGGCCACGTGCCGAAACGGATGCCGCGCGTCACGTGACGTGGGGGTTGGCCGAAAAACAAATAGCGGCACTTTTATTTTTGTTTTCCACACAAACAAGTATGACAGGCGGCGGGGTTCTGTGCGTCTTGGCCGCCTCTCTTCGATGTGCTTCTCCAAAGCCCCCCCCCCCCCCCCGAGGAGAGCCCCCGAGGAGAGGACGATCCCTTACCTTTCCACTACACTGTATTATTATTCTCTCCGCCCCCCCACCCCAACTGTTTGACCTTTCAGGACTGTCCCTTAGAACATCTTTTTTTTTTTCTTCTTCTTCTTCTTCTTCTTCTTCTTCCGGTGCATGCTGGGAGTTTGAGAAGGGAGAGCGAGATTTTGAACGTTCTTTTTCGTTCTTTTTTTCGATTATTTCTTCATAATGGGTGTTAATTTAAATTAGATTATTGGTTTCCGTCCGCCGATGAACTATTCACCCAAAACACGGAAGCACGCGCGTCAAATCCGCCACACGGACACGCACCTTTATTTATTTCGTCGTCTTTCGATCCTTTAGCGCGCGCGCGCGCGCTCCCGCGCGCATCCACATCTCTGCTTTCTCCTTTGCCCACTATACTCCCACGGGAAGGGGGGAGCGCTTGAGGGGCTGTGGGGTGGGGTGGGGTGGGGGGGGGCGAGTGTGTGTGCGTGCGTGCGTGCGCGCGCGCGTGTGGGTGTGGGAGAGAGAGGGAGGGAGGGAGGGAGGGAGGGAGGGAGGAGAGAGAGAGAGGGAAGGGGCGGCGTTAGACAATACCATTCCTCAAATATATTCCATTCCCCTCCGTCCCTGAAGTGAGCCTTTATTAGTCGGGACCGTTTGGATCTTATCTCGCATATGACACTCGGTGGAAGAAAGACCGGCGGGAGACGAGAGGGGATTACCCGTGAACTGGCCTCCGGATCCTCTGCTGCCCGACGCGGGAGAGCCTCGCTCCTATCTCGCCGCCTCCCCCCCTCTCCCCCCCACCACCACCACCACCACCCTTTATCTCCATCTTCCCCGGGCGCACGGACCAGGAGCCCTGGCTGCACTTTCGCCACTATCTGCCTGCCTCATCTTCGCCCATTGTCTCTGCCATCGCCGGGATCACGCGGAGGCTGACTGACTGACTTATCCCAGCTTAGACCATCATCATCATCATCATCAGTGTCCCTTTCCTTGTCTGCCTTAATCGCCCCCCCCCCGTTCATCAACAGGCATCGGAACACTTCGGGGCTGCAGATCTGATCTGCGCAAACATTTCCCTGCTTGACATTTGACCCCCCACCCCACCCCGGGTGATTT
Organism: Colistium nudipinnis; assembly: GCA_016785305.1. Taxonomy (NCBI): domain Eukaryota; kingdom Metazoa; phylum Chordata; class Actinopteri; order Pleuronectiformes; family Rhombosoleidae; genus Colistium; species Colistium nudipinnis. The sequence goes on from JAFBJU010000456.1 coordinate 1,822,823, forward strand.
CCGCGTTGCAGGCTCCCGGCTGAAAAAGTCGAGAAGAGAACTACTTTTTTTTTCTTCTTCTTCTTTGCCCTTTTTGTTGAAACAAAAAAGAGAGAGAGAGAGAGAGAGAAAGAAATTCGTATCGGTGTGACGGAGCCCTTCTTCTGTGTGACATCTGATGGCTGTTTGGTCCGTGGAATATGAGTTAATCTGGAGTTGAGGCTCCGCTCCAGAGCGCCTTTAAGTTCGTTTCTCCGAAAATTTCGCCTCCCTGCCCTTTTGTCAAGGTGAGTGTCAAAATGTGGAAAAGAGCTCCAAACGCGCGTGTGCTTATTGTTATTCTTCGTATTGTTGTTATTCGTACGTTTGAATGTTCCCGGCCAATACATGTATTGTTCGCGTTTCTAATAGAAACAAACAAACAAACAAAAAAAAAAAACCCAAACTAAAACCAAACCCAAAAACCCCCCCAATAGATCCGATAATTCCAGGTCTAGCAGATGTCAACATTATTTTTGCAGTCTTGTGCCTCCATGCTGTCAAGTCACCGCGGCCTCAGCCAAGCAGATGTGTTCATCACACTGTGACAGATGGCCAATTCTGATTATGGTAATTCACAAAAAAGGCTGCTTCTCCCTCGAAAAACGAACAGAACTTACGTTTTTTTTTTCTTCTAAATCTTGAGGGGGGTAAAAAAAAAATACAGATAGGAAAATGGTCATTCGCAATGGGACTCAGATGGCACAGTGGACATTTGTGCTTTTCCTTGAATTGTGCGGGTCTTTCTTTCCAAGGCCTGGGGCTTGGCGAAAGAAACCGTCCCTCGATTTTCGAGCCATTCATTATTTATGGAGTTTAATGGTATTATGCAATGAAGCCAGGCTGCACTCGGATTTATGGGGGGTCTTGGCACCCAAACAGGCTCCCGCTGTGGGATCTCACATCCTGGGGCCTCAGGGTGGAAAGAAAACACTCAACAACAATTGAATTGAATTGACGATTTTCCATGTAGTTTTTTTTTTTATTCATTTTTATTTTATTGATTTTTAAAGTTTTATTATTATCATTATTGTTATTATTATTATTATTGCTGTTGTTATTATTAGTATTATTATCATCATTATTATTATTATTGCTGTTGTTATTATTAGTATTATTATCATTATTATTATTATTCTTTTGTGGGACTTTCGTTCAACAGTTGAATTCTAAAGTGGGTTTTGTTCAGACAGGTTCCCGTGGAGGAGTGAGAACCCCCACCGGCGACTGAAAATGATGCTGAGCCCGGACCAGGCTGAGGCGGACCTCTCCTGGACTCAGTCCGACCCGGAGACGATGCTCAACGGCCTCCGGTCGGCCGGCTGCACCTCGGACGAGCCGACGGAGGGCGAGGAGAGGGCCAAGTGCAAATCCGACCAGCCCCTGAGCCGGGAGGAGAAGAGGCGGCGGCGGCGGGCCACGGCCAAGTACCGCTCGGCCCACGCCACCAGGGAGAGGATCCGGGTGGAGGCGTTCAACGTGGCCTTCGCGGAGCTGAGGAAGCTGCTGCCCACCCTGCCCCCCGACAAGAAACTCTCCAAGATCGAGATCCTCAGACTGGCTATATGCTACATCTCTTATCTCAATCACGTGTTGGATGTCTAAAAGTGACCCCCCCCCCCCCCCCCCCCCCCCCCCCCCCCCCCCCCCTTATACCCCCCCCCCCCCAGAGAGAGAGAGAGAGAGAGAGAGAGAATGGTTCGGGTGGGGATGGTAGATTGGACTCGAGCGCGTGCTGGTCGTCAGGTGGACAGGTCGAGGGTGGACTGGTAACAGCCCCGTGTGTTTGTGGCGGTCAGCTTATTTTACTTTAAATTCACACGGGTCGGGATTTTTTATTTAAAAGGATGATTACTATTCCTGAGGCCTTGCTTCTGCTGGTTCGAAAATGAAAACAAAACCGAATGGGCATTTCGAGCGTTGAAAAATGAGATCAAAAAAATAACATTTCGGACTGCTTTAAAGCATAATTAGTCGAGGGAGCTCACTGAAGGATAGACGCGCAAGCTCCTAGACAAACCTCAGCTCCCATCATGCCTTCACTGCAGGGACTGACAACACACACACACACACACACGCACGCACACACGCACACACACACACACACACACGAAAGAAAACTTGAAATCGAAAAATAAAGAAATGCATCTGTTCGGTGATTTTAATTGAATTAATCCTCGCACTTACTGGAATTTGACCAAACACTAGTTGGCGGGTCCAGTGCAAGTGATGAAGATGACCGTGTGGCGCGAAGTGGGCGCAACGTGCAGAGCCTGAACTGTCAGCCCCTGACCGCTCACTGCAAATCAGCAACAAGCGCAGAGTCGTTTGAGCTCCGATGCAATACTAAAGAGGAAAGATCACTCTCCCACACACAAGACGCGTCCTGTCCAACAGGGAAGCAGCGGAGGAGGTCGTCGCCAGCACCAAGAATCTGGTTTTCAGACCAACTTTTCGTGAGATTAAAATGAAATCGCCCCTTTAAATGACACCGGTTCAATCCTAAAACTAATGTCATCAATCTATATGCTCACGGCCTAAAAGGTGAGTCCCCCCCCCCCCACTGCTTCATTTGGAGGTGTGATAAAAACACACCCACCCACGCTGGGGTATTTTTGTTCAGATCAAAATGAAAGGATGTAAACGAGATAGCTGCTTTAGATCTAGTTTAGACTATGTTTTCCGTAAAGGAAAAAGAAAAAAAGAAAAAAAAAAGAAGAAAAAAGATTCACTGCGTAAGTGCCACTTATGACATATAAAATTGTGACCTTAATCATTTTTTTCTTTAAAGTGTATGGAATTATTTATTTAATTGTGTTAATATTTAAGGCTAATTTATTTATGTTGGTATCATAGGCTGGCGTCTTTTTTGTATAAATGTATATTGTTTGTTGCTTCTATATTTTAGGCTGTGAAATTGAAATTGGAAAGTGATGGTGTTCTGCTCTTGAAAAATGGCACTTTCTGTTAATCCATAGCATAACCTATTGGTTTGATGTACTGTATGTCATTATGTTTTCTGTTTTTTTTCCAATGTCACGTCTATTTCGTATCAATAGCAGAACGATAAGCACTTCAATATGGGGCTAAAGGCCCCATAAATGTTTATTTCCCCACTTTGTTGTGTTGAGAGGTTGCTCGGGGGAATATGTATAAGAAAGAAAACAAACCCAATTTCTAAACTATTTAAAAATTTGATTCGTCGACAGTTTGTACCACCAAGGGGTTATAATACGATCCAGAGTTGAACCACCTTTTTTTTTTGCTGTGACCAAAAAATAATAATAATGATTTCGAGAAAAAAAAAAATATCTTAATTTATTATCTTCAATGTTTTAACGTCATTGTTTTTGATCAACTGGTTTATTTATATCTCTATGCTTTGTATTATGAATTCAATAAGTAATTTTATAGTGAAGAAGAAGAAGAAGAAGAAGAAAAAAAACATATCCTCTATCCAAAGATTTTTTGTCTCTTCAGGGTTGTGTAGGCTACTTGTTGCTTTATGCAGATCTTTTGTAGTAGAGGTATCGTGTGACAGCTGGTTTCTAATGGACAAACTTTTTCCTATTTTCCGGTGTTATTTTTGATTAAAACGGAAATACCTGAACTCCCTGATCAGTGATTAAATTGAATACAAGCGATGGAATTACAAGGGACGGAATTTGACATTTTGAATCTCACAGACACATAGATACATACATAGATACACACACACACACACACACACACACACACGCATACATACAGATGCATGCACATGGGAGGTGCGATGTGCGGAGAAGTGATGCGATGTGATGAGGTGTGCTGAGAAGTGAGGTGAAGTGACGTGAAGTGATGGGTGGGATTCGAACCAGCGATGGTTGGTGGACGGACGCTTCGGTAGGCAGGCCACCGCGTCCGTCCACAATCAGAGGCACAGGCCATACTGTCCCTCACAGAGACAAGATCGAAGGTGACGCGCGTGCAGCCCCAGTTTAGCATACAGATGAAAACACACACAAACACAGTACTCAATACATTTAGCCTACTGTTAACACACACACACGCGCGCGCGCGCACACACGTTGCACGACGAAATAAGTGCAGACCTTTGCAGATGAAGAACCCTCTCCCTGCACACGCACGCGCGCGCGCCCCCCCCGCCCCCCCTCCTCCTCAGTGGTCAGCAGCTAAAGGCAGTGGTAGCCTCCATGTGCGCTCCTGGCTGAAAGGCTCTTTCCCTCCCCAGAGAGGGGGCAGGTGTTACTCCAGACGAGCCAAGACAACCAAATTACTGGCCGTCTGGCACCTCCCGTGGGAAACCCAGGGAGAGAGGAGGGATGGGAGAGATGGAAATTTATGAGCGAGCGCCGAGACGCAATATTGCCAAATGCTATGAGCAAAAAAAAAAAACAAAACAAACAAACAAGGGGTTCCAAACGTTTATATTCATTTGTGATATAAATATATGCGTTTGCTTATTATTGATTGTGCTATACAAAAAAAAAAAAAAAAAAGGAGGGAGGGAGAAAAAAAAGAAAGAAAAAGGCTTGTGGTAGAGATAGGGGGAGCGTGAGATGCTGAGGATGTGTGAATGCTTTCATCCCGGCTCCATTCTATTCCATCATGAGTGAACCCGTCTGTGCAACAAGCATGGGTGGCCCCACTGGGAATCGAACCGTTCACCCTGGAAATTCCACTGTCTGAATTGAGCCACGGCAAGCGTTAGAATAGGAGGGAAGAAAAAAAAACAAAAACAAAACAAAACAAAAAAAAACGAATCTGTGCGTGTATATCTCCGGTGATGCATCTATCTTCGGGCAGCAGCTGCGCTGAGGTTGGAGCCACGTTTCTCGTTTCAAATCGGCGCACGTGTGCAGACTGAAGGTAACCCGACATGTGCTTTCCCTTGCAGCTCAAGGGCCTCCTGTGTGTCGCTGAAAGCAGGAGCGAGGCACGCTTCATCTCACAGATGAAATGGCGAATTCGCGGGCAATAAAAGACTACCTTGGTTTCAATACGGGTTTCGGTGCACTCGGGCTTGTTTTTTTTTCCCCTTTTTCTTCCGCTGCCACAGCCCGTATGGCACAAGGTATGTTTTTTTTTGTTGTTGTGTGCGTTTCTTTCATCAATGTATCTGCTTTGTGGGGCTTTGCGGTGAGTTTTAGCCCTCCCCGCCAACTTCACTGAATTTGGTCCACGACCAAATACGCGAATACACGACCGCACGCGCGAGCCTCTTTAGCATACTAGCACGTCGGTTTTCACAGAGGCAGATGTTGTCGTTGGAAGGCTGGGGGGGGGTTGTTTCTGTCGGGAGACACCACACACCACAAAGAGGGGCTAAAAGAGGAGTTGAAGAAAGAGTTTCCTGGGGTGGTTTGGAGTCGTTTACGTGCTCAAATAAACGGTTTCCAGGTAGCGGCCAGGTCGCTAACCTCGCTCACCTTAGCTTAAAGCTAACACTTGTGGCTCTGCGCGGGGGCACGTGGTTGAGGGCTTCCGACTGAGTTCAGAACGCACTAGAAACTCTGGTTCTTGTTGGCGTCCCCCCCCCCCCCACTCGTCTCTTGGCATGGTTTTTGAAATGTACGCGTGCGTCTCTATGTTGTATTTGCGCGCGTTTTCCTATAATTAAACAAAAATAAACAAAAAATGTGACTGGGGTGCAAAACGTCAGACCGGTGGCTTAATAACGACGACAACAAAAACAACCTTGAACCATGTAAATGGCCAAAAACCATTTGACCATCACAAGGGGGCCCATCACTCAGACCCGACTGGCCCAACATTTCGGACAGCCCTGTATGGGCTTTTAGGAGGAAAAAAAAAAGGCTACCGGGAGAAAAAGAGCGGCCCGACGTGTCGCGTCAACAGATTGTCATCTCCCGAACACAAAACAAGCTCCGTGATTCTGGCACGGCGCGGAGACAGACTTCTGCTCGCGCGCTCATTGAATGGAGGAGTCCATCTGCACGCCGCCGCGACACACTGCAAGGCCATTTGTGCTCCTCATCCCCAAAAGCTTCCGTAGCGTCGGTCCTCTTCAATTTATTCTTTACAAACCTCCAGAAGTGACAGGCGAGGCCCAAACTGCTGAGGGCACTGAACAGCCTGGCCGACAGTGTGGCCGGCGCGTGTGTGTGTGTGAGAAAGTACCATGTTTCACCATTCCCCCCCCCCCCCCCCCCCCCCCCCCCCCCCCCCCCCCCCCCCCCCTTTCTCTGCACCATAGGCTTATGTAATGGCGGAGGCCGAGGAGTGACCATATGTCAGGAGGTGTATGCAGACAGCAGGGGATTATGCAGAAGCCATTATCAGCGTTTGGACATCCTTCTCATCATCATTCAGGTACACTCAAAGCCAGGAGGTGCGCACGCACGCATACACGCTCACACACTCACGCACACGCTGCTCTACACACCCACTTAAGTCTGAGAGCTCTGTGTGTAAATTGGACGGGGAGAAAGAGTATGACAACAAACAGCCATATGTTCCCAGCGCGAGGAACAACATTTTGGGCTTTTTTGTGCCGCCTCATTTTTAGCCCACTCTTTTATTCTCCACGTCGCCGGGTATTATGGACGTCTTCATGTTCAAGGCGTGGAACTCCCTCGTCAATATTGCAACACCCCCCCCCCCCGCGCGCCCCCCCCCGCGCGCGCTCGCGCGCACACACGCACACAACTCCCATCTCCCATCCTTTCCTCTGGCCTCACTCATAGAGGTGCGTGTTTGCGGGAGCCTACGCGTCCCTGTGAGTGTGTATGAAGGGTGCTCGTGCAGCAGAAGTACAAAGCCTGGTCCATGTGTTGAAATGCAGCCCCCGGGATGGGCCGTATTATCCCTGCCTACTTCACCAGCAGGGTCCCGGGGCTCGAGCTGGCTCGTGGCCCTTTGTCTCCAAACAGATGGAAATGGGCAGAGGAGCGGACAAGTGGAGAATCAGGGAGGAGGTGGAGGGGGGTGTGTGTGTGTGTGTGTGTGTGGTGGGTGGTGGTGGTGGTGGTGGGGGGGGGGTGTGTAGAATGGACTGAGGATGGGGAAGGGGAGGGGACAGAGAAAGAGTCAGTCTGTTCTCATTAAGTGCTGTATTGAAGGCAACGTCCCCCCCCACAATGCGTCAGCAGCCGCGGATGGACCCCCTCTCATTCAGACTCACGCTCGGGCCATCTGTACAGGGGCCTGTCATAAGGTGTGTGCGCATGCATTAGGCCGCGGCACACGGCCCAATCTGGCGAGTTAAAAAAATGGTGATATTCATTGGGTTTCAATTTGGTTAAGATCTTTCAAATCCAATTGGTGGGCCTTTGTTGTGGACGCCTCAGTGGTTGTGAGTCACTGCGAGTCAGAGGGGGGCGTTTATTCAACATCCTGCTGTCCCCCTTTTTAAGTCTCAAAGGGAATACACTCGCGCGCGCGCGCGCACACACACACACAAACACACACGCCGCCAAGATGTAGATTTTATAATTACTGGATCATAAAGACATTAAGGATGAATTTTCCGTCTTCTCTAATCCCCTGACATTGTCAAGTATTTGTCTACCGCTGCCCTGTCTTGAACTCAAATCCCCCAAATAATTGATCGCTCTCAATTTTGCCATTATTTAGAGACAGAACAGTTAGTCGTTTGACCTTAAGTAAGAAGTGATCATAGAGCTCGTTTTATTGTCAAGTTCCAGGCCATGGTGATCCGAAACAATTTCCCATTACTAACACAAGATCATAAAAGACAAGTAAGATAATATTAGACTGGGAGAAGTATTCCCAACTTATTTTTCATTCATTTTTGCTTAAAATGAAACGCTTTCCAGTATTTTTTTTTATTATTATATGACCTTCTATTCAAATACAACTGTTTGTAATTTGTCTCGTTTCCTCACCTTGTTTGCACGACTGCTCGACATGCAAAGGGCTCCTGGGGCAAACATGAGCTGCGGACCCCAGCTGAATGAAGTAAAAAAAAAAAAAGAAAAAAAAAAAAAGAAGAAAGAGATCATCTGCCTCAAGGTCTTTATAATTTCCGTTTCTATTGTACATTTATGGCATATATTTTAACACACGGGCAATGAATCAAAATACCAATAACTTGCTGTCAAAATCGCTCATCCTAAGACGCCCCAGGCTCTCGAGGGCCTATGGACCCCAGGGCTCTTAGTTGTTTTGATTGGTTAGTAACTAAGCCTCAGTCATTTGTGACAAATCTGTGTCTTGGATGTGATTTTTTTTTTTTCCTATTCTCGTTTTGGCCAAACATGACCTGTATCTTATATGTTTACAGGATGTTTGCTTTAATCCCTTCCGCGAAGCCCACCCCTTACCGTTGACCACCTATTCAACTTTCATAAAAAGAAAAAACAAAGACACGATTCCTAATTTGTCACATCTGGCTGAAACAGGGCGCTGAACAGAGAACCTCATCTGGTTGACTGTATAAACTCTGAAAACTAACATTCATCTCTCTCTCTCTCTCTCTCTCTCTGCATGCATGCGTGTGGTCTCATAAAGCGCATCTCTTCCCACTTCGTCTTCATTTTTAGGCGCTTTCATTTTTCTCCTCTATTTACCAAAAAGCCACCTAAACTCATAAACTCCGTGTCTTTGGGGAGGAATCCATCCATCATCCGGACACCGAATTGAATTGATCTCGGGGACCCTCCCCCCCCGCCACCCACCCACCACACACACACACACACACACGCACACCACCTACCTCACCCTCCTCAATAAGGGGCCATCTGCGCGCGCTTCCTCTTTGAATATACGTGAATGAGTGTGAGCACGTGCTGCTGATGGCTGTGGCGCGACGCGCGTGCCATTCAGCTGTGTGGCGTGATTGATTCTCACACCGGACCACAGAGGCCTTTTGTTTACTCGTGAATGATATACGGATTTTTGTTACGAGTGTTTTACATTTTTTGTATGATTCACTCACAGATATCGACTTTTTGCTTCGTTTGTCACAGAGGTGACGTGACGCGCAGAAACACAGACGAACACAAGCTCCCTTTGACCATTTGAACATGGGTTGGGAAAAAAAAAGAAAAAAGCACTGCGCGAGCTCATTCAAATTTCCAGCCAGTGACCGATGCACATGTCCGATAGATGGGTCGGCTTCGACGGTGCCGTTTCCAAAGCTCAGGTCAAGTGATGACGGGAAACCGCCACACGGGGGCGCACTAATACAAACGTATGCTGGAAGGCGGCAGGTGCACGCATCAGAGGGAGCGCGTTGAGCCACATGAGGGGGAAATTAAAACGAAAATTTAGCGACTCGCAACATCTAATGGAATGAGCCTTAGGAAAAAAAACAAAAAAAAACGAATTTGGTGCCTATTCGTGTGCAAATGCGAGACACCTGCTGAATTCCAAAGTCGCGCTTAGTGAAGCGCACGGTGTCTTGTTGTTGTTGTTGTTGTTGTTCATTGTTGAGGGATTTGACTTGGCTGAAATATCTTCATCAGCTTATTTCGCGGAGGGGGAGTGTCTGCGTTCACGTGGAGACGCGGATAAAGAAACCAACAATCGCCACCTTCCATCCCCCCATCCTTGGCACGGCACTGGTGTTTATTTGGCTCTCCGCGGGGAGGCCTGGGGGTCGTGTCCCAGTCATGACCTCCATTGTGTTCCGGAGGGGATGGGATATATCTGAGAGTGAGCTGTATGTGTGCTGGGCTAAGGAGGCAGTTCAAAGGAGGAGGGAAAATATTGATTACACAGCCTGGTAATTGCCAGAGGCCTCTGTAGCCTTGTGGTTGGAAACTTTCCTGTTTGTTGCGAGTCTGAAGGAAACCGGCCCACACCCGCTTTGTCCACTCACACAATAGAGGAAGAATGGCGGCGGCAGCAGCAGCAACGGAGAAATGTGAAAGCAATTGTTGAGGATATGTGTAACCTTCAGTCGACATCTATGCTTATTGAGGCAAGATGTGCTCTAGTCCTGAAGCGCGATTAATATATGCATCGTTGTCTTTTAGGAAGTGTGAATACATTTCAAGGAGTCACTGAAATGATTTATTTATTGTACAATTATAATTTATGCAAAACACACTGTGATGCCGTCACAGCTTGTATCCCCGTATTAGAATCAGTCCAGTCCGTGTATATTATCGCACACGCACGCGCACGCACACACACTATTAGTATTGGAACATTGCTTTTTCTCCTGTATCATCTCATCACCTGGTCATTATACATTTCGTAACCAGCGGATGGTTGAAGTAATAAACGAGGTCATCACTGAAGTTACTGCAGTACTGCAGTATATTTCATTGAGATAACAAAGTAATGTTTCAATGCCCACAGGCCACCGCTACAGTAAGCTGAGTCAAGTGTGTCGTTTTGTGTCATTTCTATTTACTGGTTAGTTTAGGAGAAAAACGCTACGACGGCCTGTTTCAAGGAGCCGCTTCAAGGCCTCAGTGACTTCAGTGTGTCTCTTTCATTGACCGTATCCAGGCCAGATTGCCATCGACGGCGCGTTTGTTGCTTTGAGCGGCTGAGTGGTTGTGTCACTGTTTACCTTATTCAGCTTCATGCACGGTGTCTGAAACATTGCTTGTGCGTGGGTGGAGTCTACTGCTCCTGGCAATCCTGGATGGATACGGCCCTCCGTGAGCGACTCGCGATAGAAGCCGACATTTTTGGCTGGCATTCCGGAAATTCCAAAAATCGATTTAATTGTCCTCCGATGGAATTCCGGCTGGGACTACACCGCTGCTGTCGGCATTCGGGAGAGGCCTGTGCTGGTTTGCGTGTCCGCATCCTCCACCATCGTGCCAGATGCTTGAAATGCGAGCAACCCACTCTCCCCCATCCCTGTGCACAGGTCGCGGCAGGCCGACGTGCTGCAGGTCCCTCCCGAGGTCCCTCCTGCGACGGAGACACCCTCCTAGCGCCACGTTGCGGTACTGCAGCCCGCTCGGCGGCTGACAAGCTCTGCCCCCCCTGTGAAATTCCTGAGTGCCGGGGCTGATCCCTCGCGGACATCGGGCTCCGCTTCCTCCTGCGCGCGGCCGTGTGCACTGGGACAAACTACCCCGCGGCCTCCTGGACAAATCGCCCCCTGCGGGAATGCCAGCTCCGCGGCTGGAGGGTGAGTGGTGCTCCCGGCTCGCCTGTCCGCCATGCGTGTTGTGCAGATGTTCGTGTGCGGGTGTCAGTAGCGTGTGAAGCTCTGGCTTAACAGCGTCCTGTAAACCGACAACAGTCCAGGTTAGTGTGTGTGTGTGTGTGTGTGTGAATGTGTTTTGTAATAAGGCACGCACACACAAGAAGCAGGGAAGTGTCGCCCAGTGTGTGTCTGGTTGTGTGTGTCTGGTTGTGTGTGTGTGTGTGTGTGTGTGTGTGTGTTTGTTTTTTAGGGGGAAAGACGTGGGAACACGCCCTGGCTCTGTCGCCTACCTGTACGAAAGAGCACGCTCCCAACTTCACGTGCATACCTTTCAAACTGCACCGGCAACTTCGCCGCGCGCCTCTCTCCGTGCGTGCGCGTGTCTTTTTTCGCCTTTTGTGCGCGTTGATTTGTATTATTATTATTCTTTTTTGAACACCGTCTGTTAGGTCTGAGACGCGCTTTTTCGCCGCTGCCTCCTCGGCCAGAAAGTCGCGGAGCCGCGGCGAGAGCCAGCGGGAAGTGAACTGTTCGTCACGGGTGAGCGGGGCCGCATTAGCCGGGCTGGCGCGTGTCCTGCGGCGGACACACGGCGTCTCCGGCGACACGAGCAGCCCCGTACCGTGGTTCACCGAGCCACAGGCTGGACCCGCAGTTTTTATTTATTTTTTTTATTTTTATTTTTCACACCTAGTCGCTTTTTTTTTTAAATAGTCGGCGGAGGTGAAGGACAGCTACCGGGGTGGAGGGGGTGGAGGGGCTCCAGAGGCCACGGGGAGAACCAGGGAGTTTCCTGCCTGAAGGTCCGCCAGCCTGCCGGGTCACAGGTAGAGGCTGGGCGGGGAAACCTGCTGCGGAGTTGCTCTGTACGGACTTCGCCATTAACTCTCCACGCAAATGTCCCTCTTCGCTTGAATTCCTGTAAGTACAACGTTATACAACTGGGTCGTTTAGCGTAGCGGCGTTTTTTTTCCTCTCTCTCTCTCTCTCTGATGCATTCCCACGTAGAGCCTGGGAATCCAGTTAACCACCGCGTCCAAACCTGGACAGGAGCTGCGCAGGTGCTGCTGTCTTGTCTGATTTCCCCGTTTGTTTTGCTCAGTCAGAGACTTCATTTAAAGGCAAAAACAAAACAAAAAACGTTCAGCTTTTTTCGCTTCGCGGTGTAATGAACCACAAATGAACCACAAACTCGCGTTCTCCTGTCACAAGCCCGTGGGGACATTAGCATGCAAAAACAAAAACAAACAAAAAAAAAAAACGGTTGGGGACTCCTGAAGTCCCCGTGTGTCCATGCTGTCCCGGGACCTAATGTTTAATACCGTTGAACGCATACGTCATATTTATTGCCAGTTACACGTATTCCCCCCGTGTTGTCACTGGCTTGGAGACGAGCATGACGGAAGCAGATGACGCGTGTGTTTTTCACATGAAAGCTAAACAGAAAGGCAAATGACCACTGAAGTGACGATCAATAAGATTCGGTTAACTACCTCATTGGTCACGTGCTCTTAAGCCTTCTATACACGCACGCGCACGCACGCACGCGCAATCTCAAATCGGCTCTGCTGCGCGAGGGGGGGAAAAGTGCTGGGTTCCGAGGTCTGACGCTAAACTGTGACAAGAAAAATGTCCTCTCTTCCTGGATGAGACAATGGTTTCGAGCCCCCCCCCCCCCTGCCCAGGAGAGTGGCTCTGGTTTGCGTGACAGCCGCCGAGATAATATTGACAGCCACGGTGCCAGTGCCTGCCGGGAGCTGTCAGAGGCGCCGAGGCCTGGGCTCGAGATTGGCGCTGGCGTGCCACTCGGGAGCGAGGCGTGGGTGCGTGGCTTTCTCATCTCACATCTTACTCACTGGTAAAAAAAAAAAAAAAAAGACGAGTGGGGGAAGAAAGAACGAACCCCCCCCCCCCCCCCCCCCCCCCCCCCCCGGGCCGGGGCGGGGGCCGCCCCCCCCCCCCCCCCCTCCCCCCCCCCCCCCCCCCCCCGCCCGCCCCGTCCCCGCGGGCCGGGCGGCGGAGGGGGGGGGGGGGGGGGGGGGGGGGGGCTTTTTGGGTTTGTTCGCCTGTCGGTCAGGGGTTCAGGGTCTGAGACCAGGCATCAGGTCTCCACGGAGATGCCGTTCGGCGCTATGGTGCAGGAATTAAAACGCTTGCTATAAGAAGCCGTGGGATTTCAGGCCTTAATCGCGGCCTCTCTCTGCGCGGTGAGCGGCCGGGGGGCTTTCCGCGTCTGTTTTGCCCCGGAGGAACGGCCTGCTCGAAAGGTTCCTTCCAATGAAAACGTGGCGGATCTTCGGGGGGGGGGGGTCTCCGGTTCATTGGAGGCTTCGTTTCCGGGCTTACGCCGGAAAACGGGAAGCTCTCTGTCGCGCGCGTTTTGTGTTTTTTCGAAGAAGAAGAAGAAGAAGTTCAGCGGTTGGCGGGGGTCAACTCCTCGCTGACCGCAGACGGTGACACCACGGCACGTGGCAGTCGGGCAAGTTTCGACCAACGTGCGTGTCTCCGCGGGTTGTTTGCCTGCAAAACTCCAAGCGCCACTTTCGCTGTTGCCGCCCTGCATGGAAACAACTTGTGTGTGTGTGTGTGTGTGTGTGTGTGTGTGTGTGTGTGTGCTCGCTCGCGTGTGCGCCCGGACCGGTTTATCTGCTCCAGTCGCGGGGAAGGACAGGGCACATTGTTGCTACGCCGACTCGTATTCCCGCTGGCTTTTTTTGCAAAACGAACTGAACCGAACTGAACCGAGCTCAAAAATCCAACGTGGGGGATCGCTGAATGGAACGGCTTGTTCATAATCAATAAATTCCACATGTTGGGGGTGAGTACTGTGGGATCCTCGTGTCTCACAGCTGGCCACGGCCTTGAGGGAGGACTAACTGCACGCCTACGTGGTTGATCGATCAGAGAACGTGGTTCTAACGCATGTACCCCTTCCCTTCGCAACCGGTTGATTTGCATACACGTTCTCATGACAGGGTATTCTAAAACTGCCTGAGCTGTGCACACGTGAGCGGTAGTTTTAACGCATATCTTCGATTCAGCTTCAGCTGTTGTGATGGCCCCCCCCCCCCCCCCCCCGAGAGAATCTGTTTGAGCCATGTCTCGTGATGGCCCCCCCCCCTCCCCCCCCCGAGAGAATCTGTTTGAGCCATGTCTCCTGCGAGATTGTCCGGTAACCACGGTAACGCGTCCGCACATCTCCGCGGGCAGTCTTTATTTATTTATTTATTTTGAGTCCGTGCGTGGTGATTTAATGTTTGATATTAATAAACGCCCCCGATCTCTGCTTTAAAATATCAAGAGCTCCGGCGGATAATCTGTACTTTTCTTGCTCATTTTTTTTTTTTTTTTTTTTTTTTTGTAAAAATTGGGACTCGTGATGTTTTGAGACGTAGTTCCACATCAGTTGTCGATAATTAAATTTTGCCTGGCCGCACCGCCGGCCGCTTTGGTGGGCCTGCGGAACAGTGCCCGAGCTGTTTACGGTGAACGTCTCCTGGCTCCGGTATTTCCTCGCTCCAGCTCTCTGCTCTGTGATGAAACTGCTTTCTGGCGGCTGTTTACGTAGAGGCTGTTTGTTTACGTTGGTGTTCGGGCCCGCTGGATGTTTGACGCTGTTGTCGTTCCGCCCGTGTGCGCTCGCTGGGTTTGTTGGACCTTTTCGTCTGCTCGTGTGCAAGCGTGGGTGTTTTCAATGTCGTTTTTTTTTTTTTTTTTATTAAAGAAAGACACATTTTTTTTCCCCTAAGTGTTTAGTGGGGACATTTGATACTTTATTTATTTCTTTTTCTGCAGATCAAAGTTAAAACACCCTGGGTGCTAGGTTACCTCCACGGTGAGGTCACAGAAAATGATTGTTTTCTCATCGTGTACGAAATGGCCCCTCATACCTGAGTGTCATGGTCTAACTTCGCCCTTCCTCCCCCCGCGCTGTTTGCAGGACAAACAGACGTGCCGGCAGCGCAGCAGGGTTCTTGGATTACTGGGAGGGAACCTGCCAAAGGCCCCCCTCCCTTCCAGAGGATATAATATCCTATCCCACCCCCCCCTCCCTAACCCCCCGGTGGCGCGTACTGGCAGGGAGCTTCGGTGTGGTGCGTTTGACCTGGTCGACAGACGAGGTGCGGAGATGGTGGCTCCCGCATGTCGAGAGGAAAAGGCGGGAACAGATCTGTTCGTCCTGAAGCCGGCTGTGCTCTCCATCCCCGGGGCCGCACTCTTACTGAACTGGGACCACGGACTCGTTCGACCCGATTAATCCCTCATTTCGCCGCGTGCCCGTCTCCTAAGAGGCTTACGCCAGGTGATGGAAAGGGATACTTTATTTATTTCTTTTTCTGCAGATCAAAGTTAAAACACCCTGGGTGCTAGGTTACCTCCACGGTGAGGTCACAGAAAATGATTGTTTTCTCATCGTGTACGAAATGGCCCCTCATACCTGAGTGTCATGGTCTAACTTCGCCCTTCCTCCCCCCGCGCTGTTTGCAGGACAAACAGACGTGCCGGCAGCGCAGCAGGGTTCTTGGATTACTGGGAGGGAACCTGCCAAAGGCCCCCCTCCCTTCCAGAGGATATAATGTCCTATCCCCCCCCCCCCCCCCCCCCCCCCCCCCTTCCCTCCCACCCCGGTGGCGCGTACTGGCAGGGAGCTTCGGTGTGATGCGTTTGACCTGGTCGACAGACGAGGTGCGGAGATGGTGGCTCCAGCATGTCGAGAGGAAAAGGCGGGAACAGATCTGTTCGTCCTGAAGCCGGCTGTGCTCTCCATCCCCGGGGCTGCACTCTTACTGAACTGGGACCACGGACTCGTTCGACCCGATTAATCCCTCATTTCGCCGCGTGCCCGTCTCCTAAGAGGCTTACGCCAGGTGATGGAAAGGCCTCCGGGAAGGTGTCCAGCTTGCTTAGTGCATGTTATTAGGCCTGGCCACTTACCAACCGGGGAAACTATTTGGATCTAAACCCCCCCCTCCCTCCCCCCTTTTTATTTTCAATGTATTTAAATGAGACAGGAAATCGACGTATTCACTCCCTTGTTCCTTGTTTTTTCTTGAATAACAAATAGCCTTTAATCAACAAGTTTCCCCCCCCCCATGGCGTTGAGAGTTGAGGCAGTTAGAAGAGCGGCTCGAAATGAAGAAGTACGCAAAAGAAAGAGATTTGTCCAAGACATTTCCACACCAGAGGAGATATAGATAGATATATATATATATAAAAAAAAAAGACGCTTCCCTTTGACTACTCGGCAGGAATGCTCGGGATCAGTCACGCAGCTGGGTGGCGGTGAGACGGCAGAGAACCAGTCGAGGGAGGATTTTTCAGCATGTGAGGGTGATTCAGGCACTTAAAATGATTTGCAAAACGAGCATATCCAAGTATGCAGTTGCGCAACCTTCAAAGCCATTTTCAGCAGTCTGTGACAGTCGCAGGCACGCACACGCGCACACACACACACTGTCCCTCATGGACGCGTCAACACACCACTCCTTGGAACTGGGTCATGCTAGTTTTGTGCCCTTTTGGACCTCGCTATGTGTGTGTGTGCTACCACGTAAGAGGCGGCTATGATTTGTAGTTGCGCTAAATCTGGACAGGTGACTCTTACTCCCCGGGGGTGGTGAATGCAGAAAGTCAGGGGAGCGCTCGCAACGGAGATGTCTCACCACCCCGGGGGTGGTGGAGCGGAGCGGCAAATCCCCCCCCCCCGCGCGCGCCGAGGCCGAAAGCATGGCCCGGGAGTTGCGGCGCAGGACGTGCACTGCAGCTCTGCGAGACGAGGCGAGGACTCGGGACGCAGGAGTGATGTCGGTGCGTCGGCGGTGTGGGTCCTCCCCGCAGGGTTTGATCCCGAAGGGTAGCCGGGGCCCCGGCGGGAGCGAGGGGTTTGAGCCAGGGTTTGATGGAGGTATTTTTGAGTTGAGTCTTTACTCCCTGGCGTTGGAAACTTTGCATTTTGCATTTTTCATCTCGCCGAGAGCAGCCTGAAAGGGGTGGGGGCCTGAAAGGGGCGGGGGGTGGGGGGGGGCGGGGTTTGCGTGCGTGCGGTGCGTGAATTGTACCTTACAAAAGTGTGTTTACAGCAGGCCTCCAGCTATGTATGACTCACATTTCTCATTCTTTCTCCCCCACAAAAGTCTCGGGGGAGGGGGGAGGGGGGGGGGGGGGGGGGGGGGGGGGGGGGGTTTGTTACTCATTTGCTTTTAATCTGGATCTGAGCCAAGTCTATCTCATTCAAACCCTTCTCCGTGGGCTCCAGTCTTTTAACTTCTCATTCTTTGGCCCACTTACGCTGACCAAAATATACCCACATCCAGTGCACTCAATAGCAGGCTTTCTGGTTGGCCTGCAGTACGTCTTAATGCAGTCCTTAAACACTCCCATCTGTTCCGTGCGGTTATTTTGGGGTCATTTTTTATTTATTTATTTATTTATTTTGACTGTGTCTTTAACAACCAACGACTTAACGTTTTGCGTGCGGAGATGTCGCTGTCATCGTTCTTACGTCACCTCGACCCCCTCGGGTGGAGGGGGTAGGGGGGGGGGGGGGGGGGGGGGGGGGGGGGGGTTATGAACGCAGCTTGATTTGGAGAATAATTCCCTCGAATCTGCAGTGTGGGGGGGAAAAGCACTTGGAGGAAGCCGTCTGTGACGGAAACAATGTGTGCATGTGAGCGAGTGTGTGTGTGTGTGTTCCCCACCCTTCCATATGCGTGCGAATAACCTGTGTGCGTTAATGCCGTGCGGCATGCACCTGCAATGACGCTGGATAAGCAGGAAGCGCTGAGACTCATCCATTACTCGATTGATCTGAGGCAATTATATAAATATTCATTTGTAGTGAAATGATTTGAGTCGTATAAAAAAAAAAAAGATCTCCTGCTTCCAGCTTGTCCAGTGTAAAAGGTTCTGCTCTTCCTAGTCTTCCATAGTAGTCAATTGAATATCTTTGGGGGTTTATTTAAAAAAATAAAATAAATAATAATAATCATTTTTCTTGGGATGTGCTCGTGTTGACGTGTTGGTTGCCGTCACCTCGAGGGTCACTCTCCTAAACGTCTCGGTGGTTTTGGACCTCTCATTCAGGAAATGGTGTTTGTTTCTATCCCTGCATGGAGAATGCGAGGACAGCGACAGGTTGGCGTCCAATAGGAATTGTGTTGGATTTGTCGAACGTCGAAAGTGTTTGATGAAACGCTGTGTAACGTACAACCCTGCGGTTCTGCTGTGGTTACCCGCCGGCCGCGCTCCGACTCCAGCGCTTTCCGCTTTGGTCTAACCGCACGTTTCAATTCCACCCCCGAAGGGGGTTTTGGTCTGCTTCACAGAGAGAGGTGCCGGCACAAATCACTCCTAATTTGGTTAAAAAAAATAATAAATCCCTCCAGCACTTCTTTAACTTGCTATCGACTAAAACGCGTCAATAAATTGACGCGTCTCAATTATTCACACGAAACCTCTGGCGTTTTATTGACTGATCAATGGCTAATGATGACAATAATGACGTTTTTTTTTTTTTTTTTTCCCCCGCCCCCATCAGTTAGGGCAAATCAAAGAATTATAGAGTCGCAGAACAAACACAATTATGCGTCTTGGCTTCAATCGGAGGAGAGCGAAAAACGCGTTTGCTTTCAATACACATCTGCATTTCCGTAGATCTAAACAATAGACAAATATGGTAATCATCCTAATCAGAGGTGGAGCTGAAATGTAGGGACTTTTTATTTAATTTATTTTTTTAATTGAAAAGATTATCCAGGGCCCGCCTATTTTTCGGATTCGGAGGTTGGGCAGAATTGGTGGCACACGCCTCGCGTAGCACACCAATTTTTTTTTTTTTTTTTTTTTTTTTAATGGAGTCTGTCCCAGGCCATGAGCAGCACATTTTCTATCAGCATCATTCACGACGTCCTCTGAAACATAGTCATGACATTTGAACATGTATCTCCTCGTGAAGCGGAAGAAGTCATGACGCCCCAAAATCAGGTCACCGGCTCTTTTTTTATCCCCCCCCCCCCCCTTCTCTCTCTCCCACCGCATCTTCCTGGAATACCTCTCCACCTTTTTTGAACTTCTGCGGGCGGGGGGGGGATGACGGTTGCTCACAATAGAACACTATATGATACAAATGGTGATGATGATTTATCCCCGTGGAAGGCACCCTTCCATGACTCCTGCCCGCGTCCCCCCCCCCAAAAAAAAGTCCACCTTGTGAATTCAAATCTGTTTGCCCTCGCTCCAGGTTGATGTTTCCTCACCGGGCGCCCCCGGGGTCGCTTTCGAGCCTGACTGCAGACGGCTCGCCGCCGCCGCCGTCGGCATCTTGAGCGAGCCGGCCGATCGCCTCCAGCTCCGCGGGACGGCGCCAAAGCTTGTTCCGCCGCATCTGCCAGCGGGGGCAAAGAGACGAACGCCCCCCCCCCCCCCCCCCCCCCCCCCCC
>JAFBJU010000456.1:1846717-1861468 GCA_016785305.1 Colistium nudipinnis
CCTTTTTTTTTTTTTTGCATTAAACCCTAAAATAGTCTTTTTCTTTTTTTTTTTTGTGCAGCATTTTTGGCGTGCGTGCGCGCAAAAGTTAAAACTATAAACCACCGGGTTCAAGATGTCGGCAGCCGGAGGGGAAGGAGACAGATGAGGGATTAACCGGCTTTACCGCGGTAATGGAGCTGCGGAGCGGGCGCGGTGCCATGTGCTGACGGTGGTGCTGGGGCGGAGGCTGTGGGAACCCATCGTTCGCGCTCCGCACAGGATTAGGGTTGTAAGTGCAGCGGGGGTCAGTCGGGCTAATGGAGCTCATGTGCTGTGGACGCTGGGCCTTGTGGAAAGGGAGGCAGGAAGCAGAGTTGGATAGAGTGTGTGTGTGTGTGGGGGGGGGGGGGCAGAGTTCACGTGGGCTTTATTACTCATTGGGTGATCGGAAATGAGATGGAGACCGAAACAGTGTCATTGCTGCAGGGGGGGTGGGGGGGGCAGCTCTGGTCCTATCTGACTCAGCCTGCAGCTGCCTGTTGGTACACATAACGCGTCTCTTTGACATGTTTGTGTCAACACGCCATCCTTACGTTTTTTTTTTTTACAAGATTTGCTGTCGTAGGTACCTCCGCGTGTCCCTTTCGGCGCTGAGGCGCGTTTGCTGTCCACTGGGCACAAATTGGCAAAGCCACTAGAGTCGAGTGGTTTTGGAACCTGACTAAAATACAGGGCGGCGTGTCCCAGTCATTTTGTCGGTGGCCGGCGCGTTTCTCGCGAGCCCCCCCTTCCAAAACGCGTTGAAGTTCAACCATGCATTTCTGAAGATTAAAGTTGTTTTTAATTTTATTTTTTTACAAGATTTGCTCTCGTAGGTACCTGCGGCAGTGTCCACGCAACACTAACCATGAGTTTCTTTTCTCTTTTTTTTCTTTCTTTTGTGTCCCACCCAGGGAGCGGAGCCGGGACCGCCACAAGCCGCGCAGTAAAGACAGCCGCTCGGAGAAGTCCGTCACCATCAACACGCCGCCCGCGGAGCCTTTGCTGGGTGACTCGGTTGTCCGGGGGGAGCAGGTCCAGGTAGGGCTGAGCAAAGAGATTATTCAAACACCGGCCTCCGTCGCGAAGCCACCCCGGAAAGGCTCTTTCGCGCCATTCTCCCTCCCGGAGACGCCCCGCCATTGGTGCACTTTCCAATTTTTGGAAGCAGAATATGTCTCGCCACGTCCGGATAATGTCGCTTTATGCGTCGCTTGAGTTGGAGGACAACACAGTGGGGAGTTAAAAAGGATTTGGGGCGCAGGAGAATCCATCATCCGCCTGGCAAAAGGAGTTGGAATGGTATTTGCGTTTCTCAGCCTGGGCTGGGACGGGCCATCTGGTATCCCGGGAGGGGGGGGCAAGAGCCAGCAGGGCCGGTCCACTGTTGGCGAGGTCTGGGCTGCTACTTTCCGGGAAATCTATTAGTGACAAATGTCTGCCCCAGGATACGGACGCCGCCGGCTGCTTCTGTCATAAATACGATGTTATTGCGGTTGTCAGAGGGAAAGTGTATTCACCGCACCGTGGGGGGGGGTTTATTGATGAGATGGTTCGATGCAAGATGGCGAGATAGGCGATCGGGGCCCCCCCCCCTGCCAAAGTGAA
The DNA here is from genome assembly GCA_016785305.1 of Colistium nudipinnis. Classification (NCBI taxonomy): domain Eukaryota; kingdom Metazoa; phylum Chordata; class Actinopteri; order Pleuronectiformes; family Rhombosoleidae; genus Colistium; species Colistium nudipinnis. The sequence goes on from JAFBJU010000456.1 coordinate 1,848,347, forward strand.
CCAGGCCAAGCCAATACAGCAGTTGTCGCTCTCTTTTTTAATTTGATATATATATATATATTATTTATTTTATTTTTTTCACATTTTTTTAAACACTCAAGCACTGCTCTGGCCCTGCAGACTTTGATTTCTCTATGTGCCGTCATAAAACATGGCTTATGTGATGATGAGCGAGAAATGCAGGTGCGTAGGTAGGCGACTGTGATATTTCCACGAGTGTTGGCCGTTGTTGTCACTCCTGAACGTGCCGTATATTGTTTCGCTGCCATCTGGCTGTGTTTTCTTTTTTTTTTTTTTACACACACATATGATGAGTGTGCCAAATAGACAGGCTACTGACTCGTGCCGAGCTCCTTATACCGGGCAGCCATTTGATTCCAGTGGTTGGAGGCGTACAAAAGGCCCGTGGATCCGATAGCGCCGTTGGTGGCTGGGCACGTTGGCTGCGAGTTTGGCGGGTCACGACGGGAAACTCTGAACCGGTAGCACCGGAGGGATGCGAGCTCTCGGCGCGGTGACGAGGGGTCGGAGTCGACGTGTGCGGTTGAGGCGAGACACGAAAGATCCTTAAATTAGGCCAGCAATTGAGCAGTAACGGTTGTGTTTTTCATGTCGGCGCGTGTGAAATAGCACACAGCGCGTTTCTTCGGGTCCGTCAGTCTGTCGACATAAATCAGGATGTGAAGACGCGTCTGTTCAATGCATGAAGTGCAGCGTTACCCCGCCGGAAAAAATGTCAACATTAATTATATATTTCTTTTGATTTGTCCTGAGCGGACGCCTGTTGCAGCAGCTCTAGCGCTCTTAAGTTTATTTATTTTTTTTATTTTTTTTTCGCACTTTTTCGACCCTTTTGCTACGTGTGGAATCTTATTTAGCCATTGTACATATTCAGCACTGTATACTTTTGTACTTTTGCACAGCTTTGCTTTGTCTTTAGTCTTTATTCTGCATTTTTCGATCCTGCACGGTGCATTCTCTGCTGCTGCAAGGCCGCGCATTTCCCCTTGTGGGACGATAAAGGGATATCTTTATCTCATCTTAACCTCAAATCGAATAAAAGGGTCACCCCACCGGGGCGTGACCTGTGGGCCGCTCGTCCGCCGCCGTGCTCGGGAGGGCAGGGAGTTTGGCCAGGCTTCGCCCGACTACGTTTGACGAAAGTTGCGCCTCGAGCGCGCGCTCCTCCTTGGCTTCCCCTCGAAGCCAAACAACTGTCGGCCACCGTGGCCTTTGTGGAGCGTTCGGCTCAACCCGCTGATGGGAAGCGGTGCCAAGCGCAGACGTGCACAGACAAACCCAAACGTTCGCCATCGTTTACTGACCTACTTGGCGCTCACTTTCCCTTGTGGCAAGACTTGTTAGCAGTGCCTTTTGTGTGTTTGTGTGTGGGTGTGGGTGTGTGTGTGTGTCTCTCTGTGTGTGTGTGTGTGTGTGTGTGTGTGTGGGTGTGTGGGTGTGTGGGTGGGTTTGTGTGTGTGTGTGTGTGTGTTTGCATACTGTGTCTAATTTTGCCACATGACAGGATTTGCCACAGAACACAGATCCATCCTTAGTATTTTGCTCTTCATGTCTTATTCATGCTGTGGCCCGCAGGAGTGCTGCTGACAGGTAGGGGAGTGTTTGGCTTTGGTTTGAGTAATCAGGGCCACCGATCCTACCGAGAGAGCGGCGGGCTCAGCGCAAATCCTTTTGTGTGTGTGTGTGTGTGTCAGCGCGCGTGACCGTTTTCTGTCTGCGCGCCTCCGCCTCGTCTCGGATTCAAACCGCGCCCGCGCCAGGCTCGTTACGCCACTGCTGGGACTTAATCCTTAGTATTTTGCTCTTCATGTCTTATTCATGCTGTGGCCCGCAGGAGTGCTGCTGACAGGGTGGGGAGTGTTTGGCTTTGGTTTGAGTAATCAGGGCCACCGATCCTACCGAGAGAGCGGCGGGCTCAGCGCAAATCCTTTTGTGTGTGTGTGTGTGTCAGCGCGCGTGACCGTTTTCTGTCTGCGCGCCTCCGCCTCGTCTCGGATTCAAACCGCGCCCGCGCCAGGCTCGTTGCGCCACTGCTGGGACTTAAGCGGAGCGTTGGCTGAGAGTGCGGCGCGCGCGGGGAGGTCCTCACGATCAGACAGGAAAAAAAAAAAAAAAGTTTCTCGCGGCGGAGATGAGTGCCGGTGAGGTCTTCTGCGCGTGAATCGGACAACCGGCGGTGACGCTCCCGCATGTGAATTCAGCGTTGACGTGGCGTTTTTGTATTCCGACTCGCCTTCGTACGCATTTTTGTTATTCGCGATCTCACACCAAGGACATATTTCAGCCAACGTGAGCGACATTTGAATGAATGGTTCTGCCTAAATGCTGTGTTGCCTCACGTCTGTGATTAATGCAAAGCCGCAGCCAACCTCCGGTGCGCAGGCCGAAAAGCCGGAGGAAACGGCCAGGCCTGATCCGTCCAAATGGCGAAAAAAATGTAGGTCATTTTTACGCCTTGGCTAAGTAGTGTAGCTCAGTTCTCCATGAAACAAAGAGCTGCACACTTTTTTTCTTATCTGCAGTGAGATTCCGTGACGTCTTGTTCATGTCGTTGATGGCGCACTCGTGCATGTCGTGAACGTGGGAATCTGAAGAATACCCTCCAAGCGCTTGTTTGGCCGAAAAAGTCCCTACACGGGAGCGAGTGGTGTCGGCAGATGTCTGTGTCAAGTCCGCCTTGCTTCATTGTGCTGTCCTGGCCGGACAATGGAGCGCAGCGTGGCCTGGGCCGAGGTATGGCGGGCTAACACTAAATCATCCGAGTCGTTGGGTCGGTTCGCGCCGCCGTTGTTGTTGTACGAAAACGGATATCGGAGTGGATATCTGAGTCGCTTGGATGCTCGATGCGGAATTCCAGCGTTCCGGCTTGGGCCGTGCGCTCCAACCAGAGGTGTCGAGAAACGTGATAGGCATACGCTATAAAGCGTTCTTTGAGCACGTTGCGCCTTCCGCCGCGGATGGAAAGTGGAGCTGGCGTTTATTTTTAGATGTCTGTGCGCGGCTCTGAGAAAGAATCTTTTGGGATTTGCGTGGGGGGGGGGTTGTTGCAGTAACTCGTACGGGTGTGTTTGTGTTTTCTCCGGCGCCTCGACTCTGAAAGCAGCGGCCGCGCGGCTCCGGCACTCGAGCGAGAGATCGCCTGTTTTCTTTTTGGCAAGGAAACGGCGAGAGGCGCTTTGGCCTCGAAAATGCACTTGAACCTGTCCGGCGTGCTTGCGCAAACACTCGTCGCCCGACGTTTAAATGCGGAACAGTTAACCATTAGCACTTCCAGGTGACTTTGTCACAATGGATTCTCGCGGTGGGTCTCCCAATGAGGCAAAGACCCTTGTTTCCTCTGTCAGGGCTCCCCGGTGCCATTTCCGTACGCATTTTTTATCGCAATGACATTAAAACACACTGTCATTTCTTTCATCCAGTGCCTGTGGCGTTCTTTCACCCTGAAATCGGCCCCGCCGCTTGCCAACCGGGGGCCGGGCCTCGGTAGAATAGCGGCACTCTTCTCGGCATTTCTTGGCAAACTGCGGCACAGGTAGCTGCGCCGCCCACGGGCCGCAGGGGCAGCCCCGTCGGGCTTTCGCAAAGAGACGGAACACTGCTGTCGTTGGCGTTTGGGATTTCCTCCCACGTGGGGAGGGCATTGGTTCGGGCTCTTGTGATACGCAATCTCAAGAAGCTTATCCCAGTGCTTTGTGTTTGTGTGTGCGTGCGCGTGCGTCTCGTCGAAGCCGTGTGCCACGGCTTGGCTGCGCACTCCATGGGTGGGCAGAGCAGCAGCAGCAGCAGGAGGAGGAAATACTTTTTCCATGGCACATTTTGAGGCCTTTTCTTGAAGGGGTTCCATTTTTTTGGGAACTCAGAAACCGGAGAGAGAGAGAGAGAAAGAAAGAGATGGGCAGCGATCAGGGAGACAGTGGTCCAACTCAGACACGGGAAGTGCTTTGTGGTGAGCCCATAAACCCCAATGTCACCGGGACCCCCTTTTGAGACGTTTTAATAGCGGCGAGCACGAAAATTTGCGGCCGAAGACGTCAGGCCTGTGACGACGGTGTGTTCTGGGGCAGGTCGGTTGTTCTCCGTTGGGCTTTCTTTTTTTGAGATGCGATTTTCTGATCTCAGTATGACATTAGAAACCATCACCGGCCCAAAAGGCCCAAAGGTCCAAAGGTCACGGCAGAAAGTTGCACAGTAATATTATTCTGCACGTCTTTGGTCGGCTGGTTGACTACTGTAGCCGGCGTGGCAAGTCGGCCTTTAACACGCCATGACCGCCCCGTAAATCTTTTATAGGACTCGCTGTCCCAATGTTGTGTTCTCCCGTTGTTTCACACACGCGCCCCCCTCCAACGGGGCCGCCACCGTGCTCACTGAGTCAGAAGCGATGGACGGTGAGTGGCGCCGAGGCCGGAGAGGAGCGGAGCGGAGAGTGAGGAGGGAGGATGCCTTGAGGGAGCGAGGGATAAAGGGAAGGAGAGAGAATAGGGAGGAGGAGGAGGATAGAAGAAAGACATTACGGGGTGGATGGCTGTGTCACCTCGTTGGTTTATTTGTTTACTCTCTGGATGCTTTTTCTAATCCTCCTCTACACCCCCTGCTCTGACCCATCTTTCCATCTTTCCATTTATCCATCTATCCCTCTATCCATTTACCCCCCACCCCCCTCCCCTGCCATCCCCTCTGTTATAAAGATGTCCCCGCCCCAAACGCCTCTTGCACTCTCCCGCTCGCCACGCTCCCTCGCTCTTTGCCATTCGCATTATGTGGCAAGCGAGCACGCTGCCCCCATGCAATTCTTTCCCGGGGCATGCTGGGAGTTTTTTTTTTTTTTTTAGATACATATATAAAGACGGACGGAGCGGGGGCAGTGCTGCGGCTCAGCAGCAAGTCAGGGAGGTCTCTCGCGTCGGGCGGGGGGGCGGGGGCTAGGAAAGCAGTGGCCGGGCGCAAAGACAATGTTTTGCACGCGCTGAGTGGCGTTGAAGTCGGGGGGGGGTTCCGGGGACTTCCGCGATGGAAGGCGAAGACGAAGTGCTGCGGGTCCTTGAGGTCTGCGAGGCCGCAGAGGAGAGGAGGGAAGCGATTGTCATCACCATAGACGGACTCTTGCACACTGACCCGCCACCGGTGGCCGGCTCTGGGCCGAGGACCGAATCAAGCCAGGTGAGGCGGACGGAACCAGAACCTGGCGTGCTTCGCGAGAACAGATCGCGCCTACTGTTGATTCATGTTGATAGTTACCATTTGATGAGGTGCCACGCATTTTAGTTCCCCGTCTTTGTGCTGCAATGTAAAATGTGGTTGTAGGAGACGCTAGTGTCTTTGGAAATAGTCCGAAGAAACGCGCATCTGAAATCCCTTCTAATGCACACAGTTATTTTCAATTAGTCCATTCTTGAACAAATCCGATACCGTATGGACTTTATTCTTTGCCACCTGGATGATCCCTACGCGCCTCATCCGTGGAAGAACTTGAGTCTCAGCCGTCGCGTTTGCCAGGTGCATCCCGGCGCCAATTTTTTTTTTGGTTGGTCATGGCGTATCCCCTCGTCTTGCGGTGGCCTCCACGCTGTTCCATTAAGGCTCGAGTTTAGCGCCGCTCCAGCGAGCACGGGAGTTGTTTGCCCCCGGGTTTCCACAGCGCCCTCCGACGTTGCCGGGTGGCGAGCCGTCTTTTTGGAAATCCGTCGTTAGGTTTAAGTGTGAGGGGGGGGGCGAAACCCCGCCATTACACCGCCATTGCACTCTCTCCGTACGATATCTTGGTCCCGCTCCTCCTCCTCCTTTCAATTTTCTGTGTCGGAGCATCCGAAAGGCCGGGGGCCCTTTGACAGCCGCGGTCGTATTTCATTTTCCAATTTGTCTTCCCTCCAGCGAGCCCACGAGGGTCTACTTTGAGTCGTGCGCCTCTTAGGGTTCTTCTTGTTGGCATCCAATGTGTGGCGGCACTCCGTGTTTTTCTCTTTTTTCGAGAAAGCTTTTTCGGTTTCTGGACCATTGTCCCTCTCACAGCAGAGAATAGATCACACTAGATTATGTGTAGAGCTCAATTAGAAGCCCTGTGTACCCCCTCATGTTTAACGGAGACTTGTGTACCTAATCCGCTTCGGCCACACTGCCATTGGCCTCTTTTATCAAATGCTGCTCAACTGACAGTCCACCATTGTCTCGCAGTCATTCGTCTACCCTGTGAATAAGTCAAGAATCCTTTTTTTTTTTGTTTGTAAGTGCTTCCCCTCCTTGTCCTGACAAGTTCTTGGCGTGCCCCCCCCCCCCCCGCGGGCCCCCCCCCCCCTCTCCTTGCTGTCCGGGGCTTTTGAACAATGGTGGTTTTTACTGTCGGTGAAGAGGTCTTGGCATGCTCGCTGTATTTTACTCGCACTTTGCCTCCCAGGAGTGAGCAAAGTGCACTCGTTCCAAAGCTGAGCGAGGGGCTTTGTTTGCGGCCCCACTTATGGGCGAACAACAGAAAACAGGCTTTTAGTTTGGCGTGCCCCCCCCCCCCTCTCCTTGCTGTCCGGGGCTTTTGAACAATGGTGGTTTTTACTGTCGGTGAAGAGGTCTTGGCATGCTCGCTATATTTTACTCGCACTTTGCCTCCCAGGAGTGAGCAAAGTGCACTCGTTCCAAAGCTGAGCGAGGGGCTTTGTTTGCGGCCCCACTTATGGGCGAACAACAGAAAACAGGCTTTTAGTGGACGTTTGATTTTTTTTTTTTTCCTGCCGGAGACAATAGCTGTTATTTATGTTCTGGGGGCGAAAGAAAGAAAATATTCACTTGAAAGCTTGCGTGCGCACAGGCCGACGCAGCACGCCGGTGTGTGCAGCCGGTATATTCCTGCATTGCGATACATCTCTTGAAGTCTTATGCAATTTACTGTAGTCATAAACAATTTCTGCAGGTAGCGTCTGGAGTATTTTTTTCTCAGAGGGGTGTCACACAATTCATCATCCAGAACGCCCTGAAGGCCTTTTGAGCGAGAGAGAGAGAGAGAGAGAGAAACCCTAAGTAAAAAAAAAAAAAAGCAATCCCGCCAATCCCAAAGAGAAATCCCGTAATGAAATACGACGCATCTGAACAAGTGCCTCGGATATTTCGCCGGAACCCGTTTAAAGCTCTGCAGCTACTATATCGTGTTGCGGCAGTCGGTCGGTCGGCCCTCGCCAGCATTTCATCACGGAAATACTTTGGCACATGCCGCGCCCTTATGGGACCGCTCCCTCGGCTGCGCACGCCCCTGAGGTGGACGCCTTCCCCTGTGTGATCGTTGCTCTTTGGGTTTGGGGAATCCTTTGGTTTCCCCTGACTACACGTGCGCCTCGGGCCGTTTTGTTGTTTTTCCCCACTCCAAAAACGACCGCGTCCCCTTCGACCGATGGGAGAAGCGGTGAAACATTTTAGGAGACCCATTTATTTGTTTCCTTTGCCCTTCCGCTTCCTGTCCTCGTCGCTCTTTGGCCCGTCAGCCAAGTGATCAAAGCTGCTGCGCTTGGCTCTGTGACTTCTTCACATGCCAAAACTGTTGTAGCTCAAGGAGCTTCGATTTCGGAAACTGTATCTTGTTTTCTTGTCATTTTTCTTCGACTGTTTAGGATGTTGGTGGCAATTATGGTTGTTATGTGCATCAGTCTTCCCCCGGACTGCCCTGACTTTCCCCTTCCTCTGTGGATCCATCCCTCTCTCCCCTTTAATTGGGTGTCTTGTTAGGGGAACATTTATGTCGCGCCCGTCGTCTTTTTGTTCCCGCCCTCCTCCCTGTTCCTCTCCGCTTCACCTACTTTCATGTGATGAATGGGAGTGGGCCTCCTGCACGGCTGCTGGTACGGTACCAGACCGGCCTGCTGTGATTGGCTAATCCCCCGAGGGAATGTGGGTCACTACTGGTCTATTTTAAGCCATTCCCGGCACGGGGAAAGCCTGGGTACAGTAGTAAGAACCAACAACCATCGTGTCCGTTCGTATGAAAGCAGAGTCGGGGAAAGAGTCCAAGAGGACTTGTTGAAACCTTTGGGATGATGGAGCATACATAACTTTAAAATGAGACCTGCGCTAATTTCCATACATCTTAAAGCTGAATAATAGATTAGTCTAATGCAGAGCACGTACCAGCAGCCTTTTGGATTCACTATTTATCCTTCCAAGGAGAAAAAAAATCCAAAAATGGATTGCCTATTTCAAGGCTTTTACATGTGAAATGTGATTTAAAAAAAAAAAAAAAAAAAAAGGGTTTTCATACTGGTCTATTTCTTTAGAGGGTGTAGTTACTCTGGAGTCTATTGTGTGTTGTTTGGCAACCTCACAGACATTTCATGACTTCACGAAGGGAAAGCCAAGCTATTTCCCCGCTTCTGTCATAGTCTCACGCGAACTCTTCACCGCCTCGTCACGTTTAGTTTGCGTTGGCTTGAATGTATTGGAATTTCGAAGGTGGCGATTGGAAGGTTGTGACCGTGCGGTCGACGAACAATTATTATCACGGTTATTGAGGAAAATGGCTGCTCAAAATTGCGGTGTTTTCGCCTCATGTTGCCATCTCATGTAAATTGCACTCGGTTGTGTTTCTTTTTTTTTTTCGATACACCCCCTCTCTGCTCAAAGTCGCACGGGGGGTTCAAAACATTAAAAATTGATCTTTAGAGGCTGCGAGGCCTCTGAAACATGCGGGCCCGAGGAGCAGTGAATCGTGTCTCCCCCCCCGGGGCGTTCTCGAGCTGCCTTGTGGTCGGAGAGAGGCGTCTCTTTCTCTCCCACTAATGCCTATTGATCCCCTGTCTCGGGCGCGCACGCGTTACTTGCACTCGGCGGGTTCATCTTCGCCAGCGAGACAGTGGTCAGACGGGATTAGGGCTAAAAGCTCCTGTCGACAGCCAAGCAGTAAAGATGCCCTGTGCTCGGCGCACCGCGCGGCTCACGTGCGCCGCGGTTCAGACTCTCGAATACCACGATTGAGTTCAATGGCAAGCGCTCTGACGAATATCTCCTGTGCTGCCGGGGAACTGCCGACACACGTTGGGCGGCGCGGCGGGTGATTTGTAGCTCTCCGTGCAACTTGGCAGCTTGCTTTTCACGGGAGCGCTTATCTCTGTGTAAAGCAAAAAAAAAAAAATGTAGGCTTTGCTTACTTTTGTTGTCTGTGGGCAGGCGAGTGCCTGTGCCTTATGCGGAGAGGCTGGACGCTGCTCCTCGCGGCCTCTCTCATTATTCATGAGGTGGCTTTACCTGTTCCACTCGAGCGGCGATCCCCGCTCGAATCGACTGCGCTCAATTATTTATTATTCATGATACAACGCGTCTCTCCCGTGTCGGCGGTTAGTCGCGGCCAGCTCGAATGGCGCTTGTCGCCATTTTTTTTTTTTTAGGGAGGCCTGGGTGTTTATGCGGTGTTGGCTTCGCTCGACCCGATAGAGTTAAAAAAAATAAAAATAAAATCAACAATTTTTCTTGCAGGATGATGTCGAAGTGTCCGATTTGACGCCTGTCAAATATAGGTCCCAAAATTCCTCCTGAACATTCCCCTGATCCGCAGCTATAACCAAGAGACTTTTTTTAAGCGCACTGCCGCAAAATGAGGCGCAACCTGTTACGTCATCCGATGCAACGTTGACTTTTTCCACCGGCGCTCGCTGTGTTTGAGTGCCGTGCGTTGAAAAATGCACCAAATCTTACCGTTGTTATGTCGCGTGCTTGAGTCGGTCATTCCAAAGGTTCCGCTGCAAGCGTCGCATGCACCCGTACATACGCGAATGACATGTGGCCGTTTTGTCCCGCCACAGACGAATATCAGGTTTGCGTCTCCAAAGGGACCCGGTTACGCGTTCGCCCTTTGACCTTTTGAACCCCGAGTCGTGCATTCCGCCGTCTGGTTTTACAGCCCGTCAAATGGCCCAGTGGCGACGCTCTGGGTCCGTCAAGAATCTGCGCAGACGCCGGGGCGAGTATTTACGGCCGCCGTTGCCGTGTCAAAGGTCGGACGAAACCGACGCAGCTCTCAGCGCTGGACCTCGTCATAGAGACAGGCTGGAAAAAAACCTCCGCCCGCAAGTCACCGGCTAACCTGTCAGCGGCCGTGAGTGACGGGGCTGCAGTAGACCCAAACGTTGCCCCAAGCCTAGCGCTCGTCATTTTGGATTTATTGGGCTATTGGTATTTCACAAAAATGTCCTTTGCGTGTCCGAAGCATCCGATCGGCTCCTGCCAGATTCCCGATGAGGCCAATGAACCAAACAATTGCGCTTGACTTTTGTTAAAGATATGTTTGGCTCATTCGAAGACCAAAAAAAAGAAAAAAAAAAAGAAGCATTTTCCAAATTTGCTTCCCAGCACCGATACGGTGCGTGGCATTGAGGATTCTATTTTTAGAACGCGAGTGCGCTCGCTACCGGCTTTTAAAGGCAACCTAAGCATTCTGGCCTGGATATCCTCCCATTGTTTCCGCTTCGTATCTTGCTGTTTTAAACCCCCCCCCCTCTCTCTCCGCTCACATGGGGCACCGTTGTGCGAAAAACAGTGTCCATCTCCTGTTGAAATGACATTTTGCTCCCAGCGTGGTTTGGCTGCTGCCGCGGTCGAGACGCCTCTCCGCTCAGCTGAGGCCAGTGCGACCCCTGACCTCGTTTCACGGGGCAGGGGGCAGCGCTCGCGGGGGCAGCGCTCGCGGGGCCACCGCGTCTCGCGGCGTGTCATGGCTGCCGTGTAAAGAGCCCTTATCTCTTGTTGTTCTTGCGCCTCTGCTGCTGACGCCGCTGACCCTCATTATCGGCAGATGCAGTCCGGCCCAGGCGTCAGCGGCGATTCCAGTTGGCTGCTGGCTCCGTTCGCTTTTTCCACTTCCCAGGTGAAAATTGCGTGTTACCAGGCAGGCCGCCCGGGAACAGAGACATGCCGTGCTTTCCAGAAATACAATAAATGTAGTCATTCTTTGAAAATCCGGAATGTGACTCGATTGTCCGATTTTTTCAGTCAGTACAGCGTATAGTCAGTATAGCAGTCAGTATAGCGTGTCGGTGTCTGGTAGGGGAAAAGGGCTCATGTAAAAATATATAGAATGAGCTTGTAGGCGCGTGTTTGTGTACATTTACCTAAACCCAACCTGCTTTAAAGTATATGTGCCAGTGCCATGAATATGAAAATATGGCATAGATGTGGGAGGTTATGTGAAGCTACAGCGGAGAGAGACAGAGTCACATTGGAGTGTGCAAAATCAGGCTAATAGTGGTACATTATAGTTTCTTATACCTATTACTCTAATAAATAATCAAATAAATAAGCCATTTGAAATTCGCATATGTTGATGTACCGGAGCAACTTCAGAGTTGGGCTTTATTTAAAAAAATAAATAATAAAATGAATTGTTTTTCTCCCTTCCACATTTGCAGGATGACAACTGGGGCGAGACCACCACGGCCGTCACCGGCACGTCCGAGCACAGCCTCTCCCAGGAGGACATTGTCCGCATCACCAAAGACCTGGAGGACAGCGTGGGGCTGGACTGCCGCCGCTACTTCGCCCTGACCCTCGCCGTCCTCCTGGGCCTGCTGGTGTTCCTGACGCCGGTGGCCTTCCTGGTGCTGCCCCACCTCCTCTGGCCGCAGAAGCTGCAGAGCTGCGGCACCGCCTGCGAGGGCCTCTTCATCTCCGTGGCCTTCAAGCTGCTCATACTGCTGCTGGCCGTGTGGGCGCTCTTCTTCAGGTCGCCGCGCGCCGGCCTGCCGCGGGTCTTCGTCTTCCGGGCCCTGCTCGCCGTGCTGGTGCTGCTCTTCGTGGTGTCCTATTGGCTGTTCTACGGCGTGAGAATTCTCGACTCACAGGTGAGCTGAGAGGAGGCTGAGGGAGAGGAAAAAGAAAAATAATGTACGCATACCGTGTTGTGGCTTCTAAGCGCACACTCAGCCTACGTGGATTATTGAGCGAGTGATGACGGTAGACATCCCCGCTCAGGGAGAGGTCGCGTATGTGGCAGACCCATTCATCTTTAATGCCTTTAAAAGCTCGACAAAATCACTGACAACCAAAACACGGATATTTGGCTTCTCCGGGGGCCCCGTGTTTACCGTGTCAAAATTCGAAATCCCTCCCGCATCCGAATGCTTGCAAGTAAGCGCACGCAATGTATACACGGAGGGGGTTTCGGAAGATTGCCATCCTTTGAAATGCCTTTCACTATTTATAGTAGTTCCCTGCTCGTCTTTTGGCCGGGAAATGTGGAATGACTATATTAATATTCACAAGTGAGAAGTCATTCAAGTGGCGCAAGGAACGCAAAGAGTGCCTTTATTAATGTATTTATTTTATTCCACACCCGCCGCCGCCCGTGCCCCGCTCCGCAGGACGAGAACTACCAGGGGATCGTGCAGTACGCCGTGTCGCTGGTGGACGCGCTGCTCTTTATCCACTACCTGGCCATCGTGCTGCTGGAGCTCCGGCAGCTGCAGCCGTGCTTCTCCGTGTGCGTCACGCGCTCCACCGACGGTGAGAAGAGGCACTACAATCTGGGACAGCTCAGGTGAGGCGTTGCGTCAAGCGACGAGACGTTTTCTCCTGTTTGTGTGCGCGCGTGTGTGTGTGTTTTTTTTTTAAAGGGGTTGATTTTAAAATCGTGCCAGCACGGCAAACTTGTCCGGTGATTCATTTAGATGTCATATCCTTAAAAGTCATCACGATCACTGAAGATAAAAATCAGCCCTGGGTTAAAACGGGGGGGGGGGGGTGATGAAACAGAATCCAGGAAGGGGGGCCGGATCCTTGACATTAACGACCGATCGCAATGCTTCAGAGGCCGACTTTTACAACTCTGGCTGCCATTGCCGTTACCAGGAATCCGGGAAGGCGGCGTCCGTGGGATGAAGTAAAAGTAATAAAACCAGGAATGTGCGCGCATGTATTTGCTTGGCCCCCATCAATCGATCTCCGCATTCGGTCCAACTAACATGAGCGCTTGTCGTATTTGCAGCTTTAGAGTCGCTACTTTTGCAGCTGCCGAAGACCCGGGTGACCTCTCCGCCTGTGCAATGCAGAATCGATCCAGACAGAGGGGGCGAGGCTGATGAGAGTGTCCAGGGGATGCGAAAAGGAAGAGTGTGAGAGGGGGTGGAGGTTGGGGGGGGG
>JAFBJU010000456.1:1882639-1910775 GCA_016785305.1 Colistium nudipinnis
TCCTCCTCCTCCTCCTCCTCATCCTCCTCCTCTTCTTCTCTGGCTGCCTCAGAATCTCATATTGTCGAGAACAGTTAAAGGACACCAGGATGCTGTTCGTGCACAGAAATCATTGCAGCAATAAATGCAGCGAAATAGTTTAATAATCGATATCACGTATCAAAGGTGAGAACTGGGTGCTTTGCCAATGCCTGGTTAAAAAAAAAAAAAAAAAAAAAGAAGTACGTCGCGTGCAATGAGGCCGAATTGCAATTGGTCCCAAATATTTTGTGCGGAATATCCCTTTAAATTCCACCTCGCCCTCGCGGTCCGAGCGTTACGGTAGCGATTCGGTCGTGCGCATTGTCGTAATGCCCGGGGGGGCAGGCAGTAATAGCGGAGCGCCGATCGCTGCTTTGTTCCTTCCCCTCAGACTAAAATAGGGATTCGGAGAAAAATGGAGCGAACGTGTGTGTGGCGGTGTTTATTGCTGCTGCACGTCTCTGGTCTGTGTTTGGTCGGCTCGGCAGGTAATATACTCTGGAAGACGAGTCTCAAAATGTATTTAGCAGAGCTAATGAGACTTTGCGGAGGTCGGTGCGGCCGTGTCTCCAACTTTTTTTTCTCTGGAATCATTCATTACCTCACGAGCTAGCTAACTGGGCTACGAGCTAACCCACGCCGGCGTTTACCAAACTTCAACCTTTGCGGGTTTGTATTTTAAAGTTGGCATTTTCTCCAACGGTAATGTGTATATATATTTAAAAAAAAGATTTGTCTTTATCAAGCGAATTGGGGTGTAGTTTTGCCAGTAGGTGTGCTGCCTGTCAACACTCACCAATCTAGCCTCTTGGGCTGAGGGTCAGTGGCTGCTCTCACGATTGTGGCACTTCCTTCTTTAAAGTCATTTATAACAGAGTTTATTACATCATGCAGTTGCTGGAGAGTTTGCTGGAAAGTCGTGAAACGATTATGACTCACTGATGTAAGTCTCCAAAGAGCCTCCAAGTACTTTGTAGCACTCCATTGATGATGCTGGCCCCTCGTCTTCCTCTGTCTCGGCGATGTCTCTGCGTTTTTTGACCCATTGCTTTATTTAATACAGTTGGCGCTCTTTGAAAACCTCCCTATGTGTGCGTTGTTGTTGTTACAGGCAATGAGTGGACGAAAATAAGGGAAAACATCTACGCCGCCGTTAGAGGGCACATTCCGTGCAACCCGGTAAACTGCAGCTGCCATCTAAGGTGGGTGGGCTATATTCCAGATAAGAATATCAATTTTAGACTCGCTCTTTGTCACGTCTGCAGATTTTTCCAGTGATAATGGAACCAGATAAGGAATGACTACAAAAACGCCCCCCCCCCCCCCCCCCCCCCCCCCCCCCCGCCCTTAACATTCTAAGCGAGTAATTGTTTTTATGTTCTTCCGATTTCTGTGTCTCAGTGTCCTACAGCATGACTTGCAGCCTTTCAAAGGGGGAATTTCTGAGGACGTCATGGCTGCGACTGTGCAGAGAGGGGTGGGCACCCATTATCAGGTCATCGGCCATAAGTTGTACCGAGAACCTAACTGCATGTTCCCTGCCAGGTAAAGTTACATATTAAATTTGGCATGGTTATTTTTGCTCTGACTTACTTTCAAGTACTTGCAACATAAACACCGTCTACAGATTGTTTACACTGTCTAAGTTGGCTCTCTGGTTTCAGGTGCAGTGGGGTGGAGCACTTCTTCTTGGAGGTGATCAACAGGTTGCCTGACTTGGAGATGGTGGTGAATGTCAGGGATTATCCTCAGGTCCCCAGCTGGGTGCAGTCCACCCTGCCCGTCTTCTCTTTCAGTAAGGTCAGACTACGGACAGCGCGCTCATGCACATATACACAACTCGAAATGAAGTAACTGGTTTTGACACGTGTGTGTGTGTGTTTGATCGGACCAGACCTCAGACTACCGGGACATCATGTACCCTGCATGGACCTTTTGGGAGGGCGGACCTGCCGTGTGGCCCATATACCCCACCGGACTGGGGAGATGGGATCTGATGAGGGACGATCTTAAAAAGTAAGATGTATCACTTCGAATCTGAGAAGAAAAAGGACACGTTAAAATGAATATTTGAGACGTATAATGAAGCCTATATACCACATACAGCTTTGATGATGGATTCGTTATTTGTTAAATAAATGTGTGTAACATTGTGTGATGTGATGACTCACGAATGGAAAAAAACGTATGATTAACTAAACTTTTAAACGAAGCTGTTAAAATTCATAAAACAAGGTGTGCATTTGTGATATTGATTCATGGCCAAGTTCAACTCAACCCATTCGCAGCCGCATCTAACGAAGTACGTGCTTTATTCGTGTGACACGCACCATTAGGTCTGCAGCTCAGTGGCCGTGGAGTGAGAAAGAGTCTAAAGGTTTCTTCAGAGGCTCGAGGTCAGTGGCGGCACCATCCCCGGATTCCCAACATCGCTATTTGCGGAGCGGATTTCTCGATTGATCCGTTTTCCCTTTCTTCAATAGGACCAGTCCGGAGCGCGACCCTCTGATCCTTCTGTCCAGAGAAGCTCCAGAGTTGGTGGATGCGGAGTACACCAAGAACCAAGCATGGAAGTCTGAGAGGGTCAGGCATACTGAGACCACAGCCGGGCCAAATACATAACCACCAAAAAAAAAAAAAAAAAAGTCATCGGAATAATGATTAAGCTGTCGTTGCTAATATTTTCCCCTAATTTAATCAGAAATCGCAGAAAATTTTATTCACGGGTTTAAAGCCTCTTCGGTTCCAGACTTTCTATAAAAAAAAAAAAAAAAAGAAATCCAGGTGATCTGTATTGACCGTTTGCATTTCTGTCATAGGATACATTAGGGAGAGCCCCTGCCAAAGAAATCCCACTGGTTGATCACTGCAAATACAAGTAAGCTGAACTCCCCAAACCGCGGATGGGTTGGCTTAGGGCTCTTTTTTTTTATATATACTTTTAATAAGAATCTATGAGACTGCTCGGCACCCTCTGACGAAACCTGCTCCGCCCCATGTCCCTTGCAGGTATCTGTTCAACTTCAGGGGTGTAGCGGCCAGCTTCCGCTTCAAACACCTCTTCCTCTGTGGTTCTCTGGTGTTCCACGTGGGAGATGAGTGGCAGGAGTTCTTTTACCCTCAGCTCAAACCCTGGGTCCACTACGTCCCTGTCAAGCAGGACCTCTCGGACGTCAGGTATAGTGTCTCGTTGCTGATATACCCTCGACTTCTTCTACTTTAGCCCATTCTTAGATAAATATAATATACTCTAGATATCATTGGAGATTTGCAATTATTTAAAAAAATATATACATATTTAATCAGCAGCAAGTAATAATGGATCAATGATTCAGGTGTTTTTAAGCGGCTAAAATGCGAACTGGATTTCTCAATTTTCTATAAGACATTTTTTTCAGCTATTTTCTGAGAGTTATAGAATGAGTGAATATATTCATATCAATATTACTCTTAGCCGCAGCTCTACTCATTTGCATAAATCACAGTTCGTTCTGTTTGTGAAAACACATTGTGAGTATTATTCGTTCACATTAACCGTAAATGTCACAAATGTTTGTGTCAGCACTTGAATGGAACCGACACTGAAGGCCCTTCTCAGTGTGACGCTGCTGCTTCCATTTCCTTTTGATTTAGAGGACAGGTGATGTGCTTTTGAAACATGTTCCGTTTTCCCCAGGGAGCTTCTGCAGTTTGTGCAAGAAAACGACGCCGTCGCACAGGAGATCGCTACGAGGTAACCCATCGTTTTGATAATGAAATATGATAATAATTAAATGTCGAACACGGTGCCTTTTTATTACTCTATTCTCGCCTCGGAAACACGACGGGCACCTAACCTGATGGTTCTGCTCCTCCCGACAGGGGCAAAGAATTCATTCTCCGCCACCTGCAGATGCAGGATGTCTCCTGTTACTGGGAGAGGCTCCTCGCCGAGTTCGGCCGCCTTCTCTCCTACGCACCCAAAAGAAAGGACGGCTACAACCAGATTGTCCGCAAACCCAGCAAGACGGAGCTGTGAGTCAAAGACGCTGCAAGGCCAGGTCAGGGGAAACCCCAGATAGTGAACGTCATCGATGCACAACAACAACAACAACAACACACGATTGAGCAAGTCCCGCTTTTGTGAGGGCCACACCATAGTTTTAGTTTAGCTAAGGTAGGTTTGACCAGGCGCTTTTTTTTCCTCCCGCCGTATCTCTAACTGCAAAGCTACGGTCATGGGTGCCATGAGTGCAGTTTACTCGGATTTTCTGCCTCATCCTCAGCTGACATGCCAAATCTTTCATGACCATCTTCCTGTTCAAAAGTAACTCCTGCTTTGAAACGCCAACTGTCTGAAAATGTGAGTGATATTTTAATACTGTGGACCTTTCGACTTTTATGATAATGAAATTGTTTCATTTGCAGCTGAGGAAACTCTGCAGCTCTAATTTTAAATACTTGACTCATAACAATATGTACCAATAATAATAATAATAATAATAATAATAATAATGGTCGTCATGGGTGTCATGCAGCTGCTATAATGTTGGAAGAATATATTTATCACCCATTATATGTAGAACAAAACAGTATAAGTATACTCCCTGGAGAGACTTCCCGACTAACTGCTATTTATGAATATTAGGACCATAGAACGCCACTTTGATGGTGAACATTTGAACCTTTTTTCCCTCAAGTAGTTTAAATGCACCTTCATAAGCTGCGAAGGCGTACCAACATCAGCATCACCCACTGCTGGAGAACCGGTCACCAACTTCTGACACCGACCTTACTTGCAAACTTGTCGGAACAAAAGAAAAAAAAAATCCACACAAAGTGCCAATGCGGCAGTTAAGGTGACTGGAGATGGATTTTTGTTTTTACATGTGGACCATGACACCCGTGTTCATTGTTTTTCCACTTTTAAAGATACCGATGGTCGTTGAATACGTTGTAGTATTCACGGTTGAGGTCACGTTGCACAGTGTAACAATAAATAATTGTGGATCCATTGGCATGGTGACTTGGCCTCTAAGCTGCCATTCTGTGCCTGATCACGTGCCATTTAACGTGTTGTTGTCAATACACCGTTTGGTCATTTGTTTTTAACTTTCGTACACTTTTGTGTGATGTTTGTAAACATTTTCATTAGCTTCCCGGTTCGCTCGCGAAAAAGATCACGGGGGCGATCGTGCACCATTTTTTAAAGTAAAATACCCTGCAGACGAATGTAAATGAATTGAACAATAAAAATGTAATCTTTTAATTCATTTGTGTCTTTCTTTGCCTCCCGGTACGAAATGATCCACGGCCCAGTGGCTCTCAACCATCGAGTGCACAGTACGGCACCGCGAATCGGTCCTCCGCCGGTGGGCGGTGCTGTTCGCGCCCTCTCGTTGCGTCACGTCCGGAGTCAGGTCAGAGGTCGGGACGCCAACGCCGAGGAGCATCCGGTAGCAGGTGAGACGCAGTAGAATGAAAACATAATGCGAAACTGAGACGTCGGCGCTGTTTGCGACTGCCGTTTGTCAACTCAAGTCTTTATGCCGTACTGCGGCCTGCATGTTGCCAAAGAGTTCACTTCTGCTCGCTTGAAAACCGTAAGCGTGAGCGGCAATAGCGCGCTAGCATTAAAGCTACCGCTCTCTCTATCGGACCATTGAGCGTGTTGACAATTTCCCTGCAGTTTTTTTTTTTTTTCGGAGACCAATGTAGGGACGCGTGCGCGCGCGAAAAATACACCGCGCTTGGTGTCTTGGCGATTCATGACGTGGGGTGGACGCGTGTGCCCCACACGTAGCAGGGAGGACGTGGCTCGGCTCACTGCAGCGGAGAAGTCAGGCTGACCCGGTGCAGCTGTGAGTAATGCCCCTGATTGGGAAGTTACCAAGTGCACTGCGGCTGCGCAGGTCACCCTTTAAACAATGGCCGCAGGGGACGTGCATTCGTACTTTGAGCACTTTGGCAATGCCTGCGCTAACCATAATAATAATAATAATAATAATAATAATAATAATAGACCACTTATTAATGACCCGTTAATTAACTCCCCCAATTGCCCATTTCAAAGTTAACGCAGCCTAAAGCCGACATAATGCAAATGTTTTCCC
Organism: Colistium nudipinnis; assembly: GCA_016785305.1. Classification (NCBI taxonomy): domain Eukaryota; kingdom Metazoa; phylum Chordata; class Actinopteri; order Pleuronectiformes; family Rhombosoleidae; genus Colistium; species Colistium nudipinnis. Next base: position 1,888,753 of record JAFBJU010000456.1, read on the forward strand.
CATTGTCAAACACCAGGCGAGGGATGTGGGCGAGCATGACGTTAAAGGGGTGTCACTGAGTGAATACGAAAAATCACTGCACTCATTGGGTGGCACTTTCCAGTAGTTAGGGCCACTGTTTTCAAGGCGCATCCCAGGTTTGTTTTGCTTACCCCTTTCCTTTTATCTTTCATTTTTACCCGGAAACCTTCGGCCACGTCCTGCTCCAGGTGAGCGTTGCACGTCGGCGGCGCAGTGCACGCGCAATAACATTGTCACGAACGTCTCCGAGAATCCGCTTGGGCGTCTTGAACGTACCATTGGACAGCTGCTGAGTCCGACAGTGTGTGAAGCTCTGCCAGGGTTACGTCTGCCCGCAGGCTATTTGTTTTTTTTTGGGGGGGGGGAATGCATGGAAGTCAAAAGCTGTGAGTGCAACATCCCCACCCATGGCCATTTGTTTCTGCCTCTGCAGCTTAATGCCAGCTGAAGCGTGATGCGGCCACAGCAGCCCGGAACAGGCTGCACCCTGCAGAGATGGCAGGCGTGTTCGGCCCCCCGGGGCACGCTGAGCGCCGGCCTACTGCAGGGCCTCCTCCAGAGAGCCAGGCCTCCCTCCTTCTGCTTCCTGCTCCCCAGGGTCCACGCAGCCGATGAGGCTGCTGCCCGGCCTGCACAGATGCTCTCTTCCTCCTCCTCCTCCTCCTTCACCTGTGCTGCTCCTGCACCCACCTCCTCGCCAATCGCCTCGCCCGTCCACATGGGCAAGCCAGAATTCCCAGACAAAGGATGGGACCGCATCAAGGACCTCTTTGACCGAGAGTTAGTTTGTGTGTTATAGTCTCGTATTTTTTGTTTTTTGTTTTTATTTCCCCAGAAATTCTTTTATCAGTCTGCTCCCCTCTAAATGCACCCTCTCGGAGTTTATATTTGGCAGGTTTCGCACAGTCATCCGTATTAGTCACTTTGTGTCCTTTGCAGGTGGCTGGACACATGGTCTGTTATTCTTGTCTCCCTGTAGTGTGACACAGAGGTACCCAGAGGAACTGACCAATGTGATGAAAAGCGGTTTAGTGGCTGCACTCGCAGGCTTGATCTATGGAGGCCTGCCAGCAGCGCGCCACGCCAGGCAGAGGTACATCCAAGTCAGCCAGGCAGAAATCTATACTAGTCATGTAGAAGCAGTGGTAAGTAAAATCTGGACTGTCTAAATGGTACTGTTGAATGTCTGAATATTAGGATAGTGGTTAAGTCATTTTTAAAACAAACGTTTGACATATTTCAAGGGCTTATGTTACGTCCTAAGTATTGTTGTGCTTTTATACACGTGAATATCCAAAGTGTTCGGCTGCAGAAATAGTAGTGTGCAACGGGGGGGGGAGCACGGATGGTCTTGTTGAATAAATTCATTCTTTTGGTATTGTTTTTTTTTTTTTGTGAACCAGCGCTCAGCCCATAATGCAGCTATCAGGGGTTTCGTGAGATACGGATGGAGGTGGAGCTGGAGGGTAGCTGCGTTTGTCACCTTGTTCAAGTAAGAAAATAAGGCGATGTGTTGAACCCAGTGTTTGTTCCCAGACGTGCGTTTTACCAAGGAAAACTGGAATCCCACCGCAATGTATTTCCCAACTTGTCAAACGACTACATGGTAGTTTGCAGATATTTTTATCTAAGCTGCCTGTTGAAATGTGTTCTACCCGCAATGAAGCCAAAAGAAATGTAGTTGGGTAATCACCACCAGCTCAGACCTGAACATATTGAATAATGTATGTAATTGTTAATCTGACAGGAATGCAGTCGTTGGCTCTAGAGCAGCCACGTTAGCTCCCACAGCCAATCATTTATACGTTCCAACTGCGCAGCAGAAAACGATTATTATTAGCCGTATGTGTATAATGTATTACATTGTTTCATCCTTTCCAGTTCTCCTTTATTGCTTTGGTTGAAGTCGGTCTTACCCTTACCTGTCTGTTCTCTCCCGCACCCTCTCTAGTTCAGTCAGCACAGCGCTGTCTGTGTACCGTGACAAGTATACCCTCGGCCATTATGCTGCGGCTGGAGGTGAGTAACATTGGCTCTCTGATAATATTTAATAATACTATAAGTCTTTATCCAGGGAAAGTCAACGGTATGATGTGTGACAAGTGTGCATCCCGCCAGACGTCTCCACACCGTTGCACCTGGGACTGGTCAAACGCCAAACCCATCCTTATGTACAGTAGTTCTACGATCGTGTGTATATTGCAAACAGCGATGGCAAAATCCTGCCGCCCGCTCTGACGAATGAACTTGCGTGACCCATGTTGAACCTAACGACAAATGGGTTGAGTGCACACACGCAAGCACGTTGCGTTACGAAAGGGTGTGGATTAAACTGCGTGTTTGTCTCTGTGTGTTTGTGTGTGCGCGTGTGTGCGCGTGCGAGCAGCTGTCACCGGAGGCCTTTTCCGACTCAACCTGGGCCTGGGAGGGCTGGTGGCGGGGACGATCATCGGCGCGCTGCTCGGGTAAGGTTGGCCCCTGCTTCCCGGAGCGTCCACTGATCACCCTAACATTTCAGCCCGCAGACCGATACAAGCCGTAACGGAGCGAAAAAGCCGAAAAACCCCAGTCCTCATTAGTGCCGCGCCATATTGTCAGGGGTCGCCCTGCGTTTCTTGACAGGGAGTCATGCTCAATCACGCGTGTCCACATTCGTGCCAGTGTGCTTGAGAGCGGTGAGTATGTACTCTGGCAGCCAGCTGCACCCCTCCCAGCTACCCTCTGTTGCCCAGCTGAACCCCCTCGTCTCCAGCTCTGTTTGCAGTGCCAGTGGGACTCATGTGCACCACAGAGGGCCGTGTTTTGGCTATTAGAACAAGGAGTCGGGCCAAGAGCGCAACTGCCCTAGCGGCACTTATTCCACCCTCTCCTATCCAGTCGTCTTGCCAATTGCAGCCGCGTGTGTGTTTGATGGCGTAACAGACTGGAGGGGCCGGTTTGGATTGCCTCCGTGATCATCGGCTCCGTGCTGGCTCAGCCCTAGTCTGTTCTGCTTTTGGCTCCGTGCTAGTCTTGCCTCCTCCCCCCCCCCCCCCCCAGTGGACTTTGAAAAGGAAAGCCCCCCCCCCCCCCCCAAGTGGACTTTGAAAAGGAAAGCAGAGGGGAAGTCAAGCTCTTAATTAGTAACACCGTGTGTAAATGACTGGCAGGTTTGGCAGGTTTATGCAATCAAAGTAGCTCCTGTTACAAAACCGCCTGGGCCTGGCTACTCAAATGTTGAGGTGCATACCAACCGGTGACCTCGAATTGTCAGCTGATGTCTTCGGGTTTAGTGCAAAACGTAACAACCTACTCTAGTACCTGGACGACTGGGAACCTTCACAGACAACCTACTCCTCAAGTATGTTCATAATCCTTATCATACACGAACTGTGCTCAGGATTCCCACTGGCGCGGCGATTGTCGGCATGCAGTCTTTGTCGGAAGAAACGGTCCGAGAGAGGAGGAGGAGAGAGCGGCGAGAGGTTCACGAGCTCAGACTTGCGGAATGGTGAGAGGATTTAGAAGATGCGAATGACGTGGTACGAGGTTGTTCGCCGCATTCCTCGAAAAGATGCGCTCCGCCCCGCGCTCTCTTTTTGCTTTGTGAACACCTTCGTTTGCTTTTCCAATCGCCAGGGCGGCCCGTTTGCAGGTAACCGATGAGCTCATCGGCAACCTGGACGTCAGTTCTCAAGCCGAGGAGACCGATAAGGACCTGCAGAAGATCCAGGAGCTGCTCCGTTTACCGCGGAGGCAGGACGCCGCTCAGGACCCGAGCGGCCAAAGACAATAGTTTCCTGAACTGCCTGCCCTCGGCTGGACAATGAGGTGGGACATGACACGACGGTGTGGATAATCAGTGGAGGGGCGGGGGGCGCCTGCGCCTGGAGTCAATCACACCGACGCCGTAGCAAATTGTGACTAGCTTCAAATTAAAAAAAAAAAAAAACGGCTGCGTGCTTCACCGATTGGTTTTCATTGATCCCTGAAGGGGCTCTCTTTGGCGTCTCGTCTGGGCGACCGTTGCGCGGCTTTGTTTTCAGTCCCCACTCAGACCTGACGTGAGCACCCGTCCGGAGCAATCCCGTCCCTTTTGAAGTCGACGGCGTCCGCGTTTACATTGATGACGATCGACTCATGTTTCCTGCTAATGAATGTGGCCCCCCTGTGAGGCCCACGGCCGGCCTGAACGGCCTGAACGAAGTGCAGAGAGTGATTCAATCTAAAAGGCGGGACGGGTGTTAATGTCAGGTTTCGACGAGTGTGGGAGGGGGGGGGGGGGGGGGGGGGAACGGTAAATGCATCCATGCCCCATTTCAAAGCAAACGTCCCTATCGATTCTATCATGATTCATTTGACCCAATCCCTTAAAGACCCCGAGACATGTCGAAGACAACGAAATGCACAGCGTTTAACGGGTTTGGAATTCGGCCTCTGATCAAGGTAAACGACGAGTACGAGAATTTGAAACGCTTGGTGTCAATCGACCTGTGTCTTCGAGTGCTTGTTTTCAGAAATGGGAACAAAAGTTGGTTTTGAATTCAATTTTTGTGTCACTTCTGTCACTCGCATTCCTCGCCTATCTTTGGTCCGACCCACCAGGCACACCTGGGTGGGTAACACCCGGTGTGCCTTTTAAATGGCGTCCAACTCAGTTTTGGCATCAGGCCGCCAGACGTCGATTTCCCCCGTGCTACTTTCTCCCTTCATGTCTGTGCTGCGTGGTGCGCCTTTGACTCTGCCTCTCGGGCTCTTCAGCAACTAGGTCAAACGTAGCCTGGGCCCCCTGGCGCAGACAAGCTGCGGCACGGCAACAGCTGTGGCCAAGGAGGCAGCGGTGGCCGCCGCTGTGCAGACGGATAACCGACGGAGCGGGGCCCGGTGGGCGATGATGCCTTCAGGTAAACGAATTGTTTATTTCCACTGGGGGGTGTTTTTTTCCGCGGCGTGCGCTGTTGCATGTGGACACTGGAGATGAGGTGTAGCCGTTTGAAAAATCCAAGACAAAAAAAGGCTAAAGGTAATAGCACTGCATATTACTCGCAATGATGGCAAATCCAGTATGGAAAATAATAATAATAATAATAATAATAATAATAATAATAATTAAAAAAAAAATGTTTCATGTAACTTCACTTGTAACCCGTGGGATAGATTGAGCTGGAATCAAATCGAGGCAGTGAAGTGTGACTGGTCCCTTGACCGGTGTTGTTTTTAAAGTGAGATATCATGGCGGTTTTCATCATGACACAAACTACAACCACAGGAGCGATATTCAGCCTTTTTTTGGGGCATTATTTGCATATTTGGCATTGAGTTGATCCAAAAGCAATTAAAGCTAATCATGTCACATTATATGTTTATATATAAGTGCAATACACACTGATGATTTATTATGTTCTTATTTGATCTTATTTTGGGGGGGGGGGGGGCCCCTTGGGGGGGGGAAACGTTCTCGTTGGACGCCAGCCGTAGTGTTACCCCCGGTAACAGGCGATGGTGTGTGTGTGTGTGTGTCTTCTCCAAATCTCTGGCCTCAGGAATGAGGGGGGAAGAAGAAAAGAAAAAAAAGAGGATCTCAACATTACATGGTACGGTGGGGGCGGTTCCGCAAGCGCTGAAACCTACTGTTGAGTGGTTATGAAGTACTGCTGTTTGTCCAACCGGGCGCGCCCCCCCCCCCAAAGAGGGGGGGGGGGGCGCCACATGCTTAACCCTTAACCTACTTGTCTGGCCACATTGTTATGCCAGCATTTTTTCTTTGTGTGTGGCCTTTGTTAAATAATATGAGTGGAATTGGCAGTGACGTTTTTCGAGTGAGCCCCGGGTCAGGCGTTCGTGCGCTACCGCCAAGTCCGGACGGCGGTAGTGTAACTGCGCCGGATATCTCTGGCCTACATTTCTGAACACGAGGTCACGGGGTCGCGTCCCGCGGTGCGTGAGCCTGAGCCCCGAGTTGGGGATTTGGAGCCGTCACTCGCGATCCGTCCGGACCGGGCACCCCGCCGGGCTCGGGCTCGGGCTCGGGCTCGCGTTCGCGCTCGGCCGGACTCCCTGCGCTTTCCCACCTCGAGCGCGGCACGTGACCGGCACCAGCGTCTAGGAAAAAAACAAACAAACAGACAAACAAAACTCTCCCTCTTAAAAAAAAAAACTAGGTGTTAAATTACAGCTGAACAACTTTGTCCGAGGTAAGTACACTCAGAAGTAGACGCGGGGGTGAAAGTAGTGAAGAGTGATTGGAGAGCCACGCCGCGTCAGGGGCGGGGGGAAAACGCCCGACGCCACCGAAGCCGTTCAAATTGAACCGCCGCGGACGAGTCGGGAGTCGTCGACGCCGCCCGAACACCGTCCGCCACTTGCGTGCGTCCCCTCGTGCGGAATCCCGAGGAGGCGCGCGCCTGGCAACGCCGCCGCCGCCGCCGCCGTCGCCGCAGCAGCATGACCGGCCACGGGCTCAACCCGCTGGCCACGGCCGGACCCCTCTCGAGGCTCTTCCTGTGGTGAGTGATCGCCGCGCGTCTTCGGCGGAGGGCGGACGATGAGCTTGGATATATGTTGTGTTATATGTGTGCTATGCGTTATTATTGAAAGGTCACCTATATGTGTCATGTGTATATAGTTACAATGGAGGAACATACGCATGCATGTATGTATGTTCCTCCATTATTTAAATAATAATGGAGGAACATTCTATTGAGTGTTCGTCTCACTCCTATATATCTATATATAGTTTATTGCCCCTTTGTTTTATGTTGTGTGGAGACATGCTACACATATTTTTTGTGAATCCCCTTTTGGAATTTGGCGAATGTTGAGTTTCCGAGCGGCTCTGGCAATGTTGAGCTTTTTTTTTTTTTTGGATCAGAGGATGCCTTCTGTTGGCGTTGGTGTTGATAACGGTGACGTTGGTACAACTGTACGCGTTTCTTAAATGTCTTCAAAGTTTCGGCAGTTCAGAATACTGGCGCGCCTATGCCACCCCTGGGCAGTCTATGGCTCTGACATACAGACATTGAAGCGTTAAAAACGAACGACTTCAGTTGAAATGCACTGTGTGTTTTGGCAATTTTAAAGTACTTCTTCCTTACCCCACCCTTGGACAATAGAGGACTCTCCGCATAAGTAAACACACACACACACACACAGACACACACAGGCATTAAAGTGAACTTGTTCCTTACGCCACCGTTGGATAGTATATGACTCTCTGCATAAGGGGACACACACACACACACACACGCACACACACACACAGACACATTAAAGTGTTAACGACTTCAGTACAACTCCACTGTATGTTTTGGCAATTTTAGAGTACTTGTTCCCTACCCCACCCTCGGACAGTATATGACTCTCTGCATCCGGACACACAGACATTAAACAGCTGTGTTGCGAAGTCACCGGAGTCAGGGAGCTCAGCAACCGGCAGGGGTGTCCCAGTCAGGGATGGAAAGAGGCCGTTGAACGCGTGTGGGAAGGAGGTTTTGTTGATCGGTGGGCTTGTTGCATTGTGTGATGGCCTGGCTGCATTGCCCCGGGGGTCAATGTTCTTGTGCTTTGTGCCCTATACGGGAATTGGAGCCGGCCTTGGTGGCGCCGGCCTCGCCACACGTTACTCGCGCGGAGAGCATATTTACATTTGCCAGCGTCCTGATGTTTGTGTTATTAATTGTGCGTTTCAGCTGGCTCACCCCACTGATGCGCCTTGGCCACAAAAGGAGGCTCGAGGAGAGTGACATGTACAGCGTTCTTCCGAGGGATCGGTCTGCCACAGTCGGCGGGGAGCTGCAAAGGTAGGACGCGACCGCGTAGCAGTGTCCATTAAGGCTCGTCCGTTTTTTTTCTTTTCTATATCCAGTCAAACTTTGTCCTCCTACCGCAATTGTACTATTCTAAGCGGTTGTGTAATGTATTCGGGCACGTTATCCGCCGGTATGTACTGTGAGGGATACAGGGAACCGTGTGTCTGTTTGTAATCATTTTATTACCAAATCAGAAATGCTTCGAAAGTAATAAAACTTCACAGTGACGTTATTCAGTCAGTGAATAGGTGCCCTTTGGTATTGCAAATTAGTTTCATTCATAATTCTTATGTCATTTACAAAAAAAAAAAAAAAAAAAAGTTTGGGGTCTACATTCAAAACGTAGGCCTCAAAGTAACACCCGACGGCGCTATGTAGTGCTCTCGCGACCGCGGCAACAGTTTACCCGTTATGACTGCTCTAAATTACATCTGAGCAATGAAGGAGAAACACCACAGGTGCCTTGGATTTGCCCGCGCGATAAGGATCTGCTGGGAACAAGCCATTGTCAGACGTCATAAAAAGTGGAAACAGGAGGCTTTAAAAAAACAAAACAAAACAAAACAAAACAACAACAACAAAGTTGATGAGGTGGATAGGAGGTATAAGTGCAACCACATCACCAACAACAGACACCCGATGTTCCTGGATATTGATAGCCACGATGACCTCCGCGATATTATGAGTCTCCCCGATATTCGGAAGGAGAGGAGTCGGATCGACAGCGCTCATAAAAAAAAAAAAAAGAGTACTTCAGCCTAAAAGAAAATTGTATTAAGTGGGCGGGATTTTTCTCGTATTACCCAGTGCGGGCTGTGTTGCGGTGCAGAGTTCACGCGCTGTTGTTCTTTGTCACAGATTTTGGGACCATGAAGTAAGGAAGGCCACGAAGGAACTTCGAAAGCCAAAACTCGGCCGCGTGCTGGTCAAGTGCTATGGGAAGTCCTATGCCGCGGCGGGGTTGTTTGCATTTTCACTGGTAGGTTTGTCGCTCCTTTGCACCGATTCATTTTATGTATTGATTATGACACGAGCGTGGTTGGCAGGTTCACACATCCGTAGGTTGTAATGAGTGACGGAGAAAAGGAGATATGTTTATCATAGTAGATAAGACATTCCTTTACTGTCCCCCAGTGGGGAATTTCGTAGACATGCTGTATATAGATTTTCGAAAACGGTCCCGCCAACCTGGGGTCCTCTCGTCTTTTTTCCCCCCCGCAAAGGAGGCCATCAAAGTGATCCAGCCGTTCCTTCTGGGAAAGATCATCCTGTACTTTGAGAACTACGACCCCGAAGACCAGAGAAGCCTGTACGCGGTGTTTGGTTATGCCGCAGCCATGTCCCTCTCAACCTGTGGACTCACCGTCCTCCAACACCTCTACTACTACCACGTCCAGAGGACGGGCATGAAGATCCGGGTGGCCGTGTGCCACATGATCTACAGGAAGGTTGGTGAGGACTCGGCAGAGCTTGCGAGCGTATGTCGAACTCGTGCGGCCGCACTCACCAGGCCCGTGAACTCTCTCCCATCAGGCTCTCGGTCTCAGCAGTGAAGCCATGGGGCGAACCACCACTGGGCAAATTGTGAACCTGCTGTCCAATGATGTCAACCGCTTCGACGAGGTAACGCGCGTCCTGCGAGACAGCCGGAAACGCGCTGAAGCTGACGTTATTGGATGCCGGCGGAAACATGCGCGACCCCGCAAGGCGCCCGCAAGGGTCTTAGCTGTCGGCATGTCGGAGCTCATGATTTCCTGTTTCCCTGCCGTAGATCACACTCAATCTCCACTACCTGTGGGTCGGACCCCTGCAGGCGACGGTGATCGTAGTTTTTCTTTGGTACGAGATCGGACCATCCTGTCTGGCCGGCGTGGCGGTCATTGTCCTCATGCTGCCCGTGCAGACCTGGTTCGGGAAACTCTTCGGCGTCTTCAGGTAGGACCCGAGACAGCCGAGTGCGAGATCGAGTAGCGCTGGACTCTGAACGCTCACCGGGCTTATGTCCGGCAGCGCGGCGCTCCATTGTTCTGCGTGGCCAGTGGCAGGTTGCATGACGGGTTGTTTGCCATGGCGTTGCAGGAGCAAAACGGCAGTCCTCACTGACGATAGAATTCGCATCATGAATGAAGTGGTGTCCGGGATCCGGATCATCAAGATGTACGCCTGGGAGAAACCCTTCGCTGCTCTGGTGACTGAGGTCAGAAGGTAAATAGTTTGAAATCTCTCTTCACGGACAAAGGTAGAGGGGTAGGGAGAGGGAACACATTCCCTGGGTCTTTGCACCACGCGAAGCGGGTTCGATGCAACCAGGTTGGGATTTGTTTATTTCCCCACAATGACGGTTTCGGAACGCGAACCCATCGTATCGTCTTAGTCTTGGATTTAAGAAGACCGTGACCGATTATTCAGCTTTGCTTCGGTGTGGCGGCGGCTTGGTAAAACACACCGACTATTTGCGCGGCTGCGCAGTGGAGAGGTCTTTCGCCCTCGAACCATTGTGACACGGCCGGCCGGCGACCGGGACCTGCTTTTCGTTTCTCCCGAAGCGCCCTTCTGAAGGCGTCCTCGGTGACACAGTGACTCCTGTCTAATCGCTTCTTTGAATCATTCACCTGGCGTCAGGCATCATAAAATGGACGCCAGCGCGGCGTTTATTGAGTCGCGGTAAATGGTTCACCTGTGTTCACCTGTCAACGGCCTTTTAAACTTTAACTAGACTTTTGAAAAGGCTCGGAAGGAGCCAACGTGGTCCTTTAAAAAAAAAAAAAAACTCATGAGCCGGCTGCACTGCTCATTAACTTTTTTTCAACGGTACGGACTTTGTATCGTCAATGTAGGCATGTCTACGTGTACTCTCATGCAGAGCGACACGGGGCGGAAGCTTCGCCGAGTGACGGTGCACATCCGACGTTTACATTCGTTTGACATAATGTGCACCAATGTATAGGAATCCCACGCTATAAGGGGCTTCCGGGTCTTCCCTGTTCACAGGAAAGAAATCGGGCAGATCATGAAGAGCTCTTACCTCCGGGGACTCAACATGGCCTCCTTCTTCGCCAGCAGCAAGGTCATCGTCTTCGTCACCTTCGCCGCCTACGCCCTCCGGGGCCACGCCATCGCCGCCAGCAGCGTGTTCGTCACCGTGTCGCTCTACGGCACCATCAAGCTCGGGGCGGAAGCTTCGCCGAGTGACGGTGCACATCCGACGTTTACATTCGTTTGACATAATGTGCACCATGTAAAGGAATCCCACGCTATAAGGGGCTTCCGGGTCTTCCCTGTTCACAGGAAAGAAATCGGGCAGATCATGAAGAGCTCTTACCTCCGGGGACTCAACATGGCCTCCTTCTTCGCCAGCAGCAAGGTCATCGTCTTCGTCACCTTCGCCGCCTACGCCCTCCGGGGCCACGCCATCGCCGCCAGCAGCGTGTTCGTCACCGTGTCGCTCTACGGCACCATCAAGCTCACCGTCACCCTGTTCTTCCCGCTGGCCGTCGAGAAGCTGTCGGAGACCGCCGTCAGCGTCCGCAGGATCACGGTGAGTGCCTTTTTTTCCCGCGGGCGCTCAAGCCGCCGCCTGTGTCCTTTTTGGAAATATTGAACTCCTTTTCGTGAGATTCATCGAGCACGTGTGTCCGCGCCTCCCCAGTTCCCGAGCCCCGAGACCAAGCGTTTGAACTGGGACTAGGGAAGTCTCCGATAAGGGCCGACACGGGTGCGTGTTTAATGAACGCGCCTTTCAAGAACACTGATTCACTCGTTCTGGCTCGCCGTGTTCATACCCGTCCCGTCCCGTCCAGTCACCCCTTTTGTCGCGTGGCAATTGTCCCAACTAGATATTGCGCATAGAGTCCGTTTCCCCCCCCCCCCCCCCCCGAAAGTAGTACGCTTAGCGCTTAGAAAGCGTAAAACAAGACCACTTCAAGCACCCACTGTGTGTTTCGCGGTGTAAAGGCGTGCGTTATCGATTCCTCCCCTCCCAGAGTTTCCTCCTGCTGAGCGAAGTGAAGAGGAGGAAAACCCCGGGGCTGACGCTCGACGAAAATAATCCAAACTCCATCGAGATGAACCAGTTGACCTGCTACTGGGATAAGGTAAGGTCCTTTTCTCACTCACTAAAATGGCGAACGAAAAAGTGCCGCTCGCAGTTGAAGGCGCGTCGATTCCGCTTTGAATCCGAGTGCCATCGTATTTTTTGTGGCTGCGTGACTAGACAGAAGGGTGCGTCTCTTCTTCTTCGTCCCCTCTCAGAGTTTGGACGCGCCGTCGCTTCAGAATGTCTCCGTCGCCGTGAAGTCGCACCAGCTGCTCACCGTCATTGGACCCGTGGGGGCTGGAAAGGTCAGTCCGCGCCTGTGCACTGCTTTGTTTCGCCGCTCAGAAGCCAAGCAGCCACGGCGTCTAACCCCAACGCCGGTTGTGTCTTCCCACCAGTCTTCCCTGCTGAGCGCCATCCTCGGAGAGCTGCCCGGCGCCTCGGGGACGCTGGAGGTCCACGGGCGGGTGACCTATGCATCCCAGCAGCCCTGGGTGTTCCCCGGCACCATCCGCAGCAACATCTTGTTCGGGCGAGAGCTGAACCACCAGAAGTACGAGAGGGTCATCGGGGCCTGCGCGCTTAAGAAAGTGAGCTGTAACCCTGCTGCACGCGCACTTCCTGTCAGGCGACCTAGCGCGCGCACACACACACACACACACGTGTGGTTTTGAGTAGTACTCATTGTCTATTATTTTTGTTGGAGACGTTTAAACATTGTCAGGGGAAAGGGAAAACCATCAGCTGTGCAAAGCATCATTTCGCTCTGTGCCCCATCATAGTTTTTGTGGCGGCATTTCTGGCTAGTTAGGGATCATTAAACCTTTTTTTATTTTATTTATTTTTTCTTCCCCCACGCGTGCGCGCGTTGTATTTGTTGTAAGCCTGCGTTGTGTTTGAGCGCAGGACCTTGAACTGCTTCCAGACGGAGACCTGACCCTAATTGGAGACAGAGGAGCCACTTTAAGCGGGGGTCAGAAAGCTCGCGTCAACCTGGCAAGGTATTGAATGCGTTTAGGGTGGGCAGGTCATATTTGGCAACGCTACCGCCCTCTTTGTTTGACCGCTTGGTTTGTTTGTTGTGTGTGTGTGTCGGTCTCAGGGCTGTTTATCAGGATGCAGATATCTACCTCCTGGACGACCCCTTAAGTGCTGTGGATGCCGAGGTCGGCAAACACCTGTATGAACAGTGAGTGGCCCGCTGTTATGTCCACGTCGATCAGAAGGCGCCAAATTTATACCTGAAGTATATACGTCCATGTGTATACTTTGTAGACGTCATTTTTCATGTTTTGGAGGAAGGGAGTAACACTGGGCTCCTTCTCAGGTGTATCTGTGGCCTGCTGAAGAACAAGTCTCGCGTCCTGGTCACCCACCAGCTGCAGCATCTCAGGGCAAATGACCAGATTTTGGTCCTCCGAGAGGTTTGTGCCCCCCCCCCCCCCCCCCCCCCCCCCCCCCCCACCTCCCCAACCACCCCCCCACACCCGACACGCGAGATAATATTAAACGAAGCCTGCCACCGCGATGGGGTTCACGTTGGCGGTTTATTTCCCAGACGCTCGCGCGAACGCGGTGCTCTTTTATGCGCGCTACATGTTGGAAATCACTCTACGTGTTGTACTCAAGAGATATCCAGGAAAAAAATAAAAATTATGTATATATTTTGGTCGACTAAAAGAGGAGGTTACACACCGGCATTTGTAGAACAGACCAAGACGAGGGTTCTGATCCCATGGCGAACAGATGTCTTTTTGAAGGAGTGGAGCAGTAATTCACTCAGGACCTAAGGGCAGCTGAGACTCCACTGCGAGGCCGCAGTGAAGCTCTTGGAGAGAATAATCCGGAAAGTGTCTGGTGATGTCTGAGGGTCAAATACTTCATGAAGTCAGCCAGTGGCTAAAAAGAACCTTCCGCAAAATGTTACACATCACCGTTTCGCTTCAAATGTGTTTGGGTCATTTGATTGCACACCATTTGTACCTTTTACACAACATATTTTGTGTGTGTGTGTGTGTGTGTCTCAGGGTCATACCGTGGCCCAGGGTACCCACAAGGAGCTGCGCTCCTCCGGTCTGGACACGGCGTTGTTGACGAGGGTGGACGAGGACCAGGAGCGGCGAGGGTCCCGATCGGCCGAGCCAGACCAACTGTCGCTCCGCAGCCAGAGGACGAACCGATCGCACAGCTCGCACAGCTCGCACAGCAGCCTCCTGCCACCAGAGAGCAACTCGACGGCTCGGCTTCCCGTGAGTCTTGAAATAAAGTGTGAATTTGCCAGGAGCACTCATTCGGTTTCCAACGTCACCGCCATTCCCAACATCACACGCCGTCTTTACCGTATATTGTCCATTCAACGTCGTTTTACGTTTTAGTTTTCAACGATAAGTCGTCATTCCTTCAGACTTACCTCGCACATATTATCACTACTAAAACATATACTCCGATATACACATAACATAACATATAACATAACATATACACGATCTAAAAAAAAAAAGTCCCGTTCGCCCGTTATCCCTAATCCCTTTGTTGGCAGGCGGAACGCGTTTGCACCTTGGCCGAGGAGACCCGGGTCGAAGGGGACGTCGGCGGCCAAATCTATCTCAAGTACTTCACGGCGGGCTCGAACCTCCTGGTCTTGCTGCTGGTGGTCCTGGTCAGTGTCGTCGCCGAGGTAGGTGGGTGGCCCCGACGGCCAACGGCATGCCAACGGGACAATAGGGGGGAGACATGGTGTCGTGGCACTTCTCAAGACACGTTGCACATCTTCTTAGGGATATGCGTTTGTTTGGATTGTGCTCGCCCGGAGCCCGTCAAGCGCACAGATTGGGAACGCGAGTTAACATATACGCAAATGCACGTTCACAAAGCAAGCGCAGTTGCACTCCCAGTTGACCCCGTTCGAATCCTTTTTTCTGCCCCGAATCCAAACGTTCGTAATTCCCCACATGGTCTGCCTTAACGCCGCAATTTGTTTGGTTTTTTTTGTTGTTGCCGAGAAACCGACCGAAATGTGTCTCCACTCCGTAGGTGGCGTACGTTGTGCAGGACTGGTGGCTCGTGTACTGGTGAGTCCTCGGCCCCGTGCGCAAGTTCATTTCGCCGCTTCCTCTTGCGCTGCGTGCCCGCGCTCACACTCGCCGCGTTTGTCTCGTCACCTGACAGGGCGAGAGCGAAGTCTTTCAACGGCACCGCCGCCGCCGCGGTCACGAAAGGCGGCGTCGATGCTACCCTCTCGGAACAGGAGTTGGGCCTCGCGTTTTACCTCGGCATCTACGCTGGTAAAACCCACCCCTCAGCCCGCTGGCACATATAAGGCGTATCTTTGGGGCGGATCATGGAATGTTCTGATACGAGGCGGACCCCCGGTGTGTGCGTGTCTGCTTGTAGGTCTGACCGCCACCGCTGTGGTCTTTGGCTACGCCAGGAGTCTGGTGATCTTCCGCGGCCTGGTGAGATCCGCGCAGAAACTGCACGACCGCATGTTCGGCGCCGTGCTCCGCGCGCCCGTCGGCTTCTTTGACGTCAACCCCATAGGTTTGATTTTTTTTTTTTACTTCCCGCTTCTGCGCCGTAGTTCTAACGGCGTATTCGAGACTGACTGCGCTTTTACCTCCTTTGTAGGGAGGGTTCTCAACAGGTTTTCCAAAGACATCAGCCAGATGGACTCGATGTTGCCCATCACCTTTGTGGACTTCTATCAAGTAAGGCGTTCCTTTCAAGAAGACCAGCGTACGCGTTCTGGGCCTCATTTGCTCTTTACAGCAGACATGACTAATGGCACACTTCTGGGAGCTTTGTCATTCTCGCTAACAATGCGCGGCCTTAGTTATTTTTACAGAACACGGGCGTGGTGTTGGTGGCGGCCTCGGTCATCCCCCTCATCCTGGTCCCCATCGTTCCTCTGATGTTTATCTTCGTGTACCTGAGGCGGTTCTACCTCAGCACGTCGCGCGACGTCAAACGCCTGGAGTCTACAAGTACGCTCCCGCACTTGCTCATCATCTCGACCAATGGAACGAATCTTAAAAAAAAAACAAAAAAAAAAAACTGTAGGCCCGGCTTTCAGCTCCTCTTTGTCGTCCCCTCCGCAGCTCGGAGTCCAGTCTTCTCCCATCTGTCGTCGTCTCTTCAGGGCCTGTGGACGATCCGCGCCTTCCGGGCGGAGGAGAGGTTGCAGAAGGAGTTCGATGCCCACCAGGACCTGCACTCAGGTTCACCTTTTCTGTTTGATGAGCCGCTTTGACTGTAAATGCCGAAAATTCTGGGCCCGTGCTTAAAATTCTCTCCCCCCGCCCCCTTTCCTGTTTTCAGAGGCGTGGTTTTTGTTCCTGATGACCTCGCGCTGGTTCGCCCTTTTCCTGGACAGCATTTGCACCCTGTTCATCGCTTTCACCACATTTGGCTGCATCTTCCTCAGAGAGGGTGAGGAACTGCTCCGTGCATTTTCAGACCGCCATTGTCTCTTTGTAAACCAGTTACTGGTGGAAACTCTTCCCCCTCCCCCTAGACGAATTTAGTTATCAAGTTAAACCATGTAACAACTGGCAGATCCATGAATTGTCCCGGAGCTAAACTCCTCATCACTATGTGTTGTGTTTAACAGGGCTTCAGGCTGGAGAGGTGGGCCTGGTGCTCACTTACGCTGTCACGCTGATCGGCAACTTCCAGTGGACTGTCAGACAAAGTGCCGAGGTGGAGAACATGGTAAGAAGTGACCTATGAACGACCTCGTCAACATCCAACGGCATCATCTTAACATATCTAGGAAGCGCAGCGCCCCCCCCCCCACGTCAAATCCACTCATCTCGTCTCCTCAGATGACCTCGGTGGAGAGGGTGGTGGAGTATACGCAGCTGAAGAGCGAGGCACCCTGGGAAACCCAGAGGCGTCCTCCGCCCGACTGGCCGAGTCGAGGCGCGGTCACCTTTAAAAAGCTGAACTTCTCCTACAGCGCCGATGGACCGCGGGTCCTGAAAGACTTGAACGTCACCTTCCAAGCCAACGAGAAGGTGAGGAGCTTCGGTCCGCGCGGGGGCTCCAAGTGCTTTTGGTCGCTCGACCCGCAGCCTGATTTTTTTTTTTTTTTTGCCGTGTTCCCGTGTGTGTCAGGTTGGTATCGTGGGGAGAACAGGCGCCGGGAAAAGCTCCCTGGTCTCGGCCCTGTTCCGCCTGGCAGAGCCCGAGGGAGAGATCTTCATCGACGGTGTTCTGACCTCTGACATCGGCCTCCATGACCTGCGCCGGAAGATGTCCATCATTCCTCAGGTGACCTCTTCAAATTCATACATTCATTCGAGGGCGGTGGTGTGACCGTTTCACGTTCAGAAAAGTGTACGTGAGAGTACGTTTACTGTACGAGCACACCGCTTCCACTTGACCTTTGCCCCCTTCGCTCGCCCCGCTCTGTTCTCCAGGATCCGCTGCTGTTCACCGACACGGTGAGAAAAAACCTGGACCCTTTCAACCAGCACACGGATGAGGACCTGTGGAAGACCCTGGAGGAGGCAAGTACGCCCCGACGGCACGCGCGAGAGTTCCGGCGGCGGCGGCGGCGCGCGGCCCTGGGTGTCCCCGTGCTCGAGTTACGGCGCCTGTTGTCAACCGCTCCGTCTCTGTGTCCTGTGCAGGTGCAGCTCAAGTCTGTGGTGGAGGAGCTGCCCGCCAAGCTGGAGACCGTTCTGGCCGAGTCGGGCTCCAACTTCAGCGTGGGCCAGAGACAGCTGGTCTGTCTGGCCCGGGCCGTCCTGCGGAAGAACCGCATACTCGTCATCGACGAGGCCACGGCCAACGTGGACCACAGGTGCGGAACCGCCACGGACGCCCCGAGGGCATTTACGTGTCGGCGGACGGTCTTACCTTTACCCTCTCCCTTTATCTCCAACGCGACTTTGTCTCTGCAGGACGGACGAACTGATCCAGAGGACGATAAGGGACACGTTCCGAGAGTGTACCGTGCTCACCATCGCTCACCGCCTCAACACCATCATCGACAGCGACCGCATACTGGTGAGTCCCGCTCCTCCAGTTTCGTACCGTTTGGATATGTAGGTCAATATGAGCGAAGCCTTTTAGTTGAAGACTTCATGATGATTGACCCTGATGCCGCTTGACGGCCGTGCCCCCTCGCATCGTTTAATTCATCGTTCAACCGACCGCCCGAGTCCGATTGTTTCCGCATGTATCCACCGCTCTAAGGTGTTGGACAATGGCGTTGTCCAGGAGCTGGACCGCCCCTTCACCCTGCTGCAAAACAAAGAGGGGGCTCTTTACAAGCTGGTGCAGCAGTTGGGTCCCGCGGAGGCAGCCGCCCTGCATGAAGCGGCCGAGGTCGGTGCCGCGCCGCCATTTCAAGTGTCCATTTCATAAAGCACCCCTTCATACTAACGCGCCTGTTTGACTTGTTGTGCCTGTGCGCAGGCGGCGCAGCAGCCCTGACCACCCGAGGCCAGGAAACTGACGTAAGTACCCGTCTCCCTTCGAACGCGACGCAACGCGACGCCAGAGACCGCGTCCAGGAGGTGTGTTCACGCCTGTCCGGGCAAAAACTCCGTGCAGATGGGGCTTAGGCCGTATCTTATTTATTCAACGGGTATTTACAATTGCGATTGATATAGACAATGTACATAATGGCATCTGACACATAACGGTATGAGCAGATAGAAGTTAAACATTTAAAACAACCATAAAAAAAAAGAAAAAAAAAAAAAAGAATTATAACTGAAACTCGACTCGCAAACTCGGTGGTAGCAGCTGTCCCCCGCTGGCCTGCCCCTGTAAACTCTGGCGGCCAGAGCAACATTCGCACTGCCATGCGGTCTTACCTGGCCCGTGCGCAGCAGTGTTTACCCATGGAGCGTTAGGCATGACACATGACGACCGTTTGCTGGTATAATAAAAGTGCAAACCTGAATTGAATAGTGTCTTTGGGTTTTACAGCAGTGATTTACAGGCACCGTACAACATGGTAATGTGCATAGATTTGGCTCAGTCATTTAAGGCCTCAGTTGGGGGGGGGCGAGCGCTTCCGCCAGTCTCCTCGCCGGCGCCGCGGCTCGGGCGGTAGCCACCACCCCGCCGGAATTTCCTGGCAAAGTCCCTGAGCTCACATGGCGGTCTCACTGATGACAAAGTTGTCCGTGTGTCCGTTTGCCATGTGGTCGCGGCTCCTGTTCTCGTAAGCCTGAAAGCACATTGTCAGCACACGTTAGTTTTTCCTCAAGGGGGGGGGGGGGGGGGGGGGCCCCCGCGGGGGGGGTTGTGCGGGGCGGCGTGCGGATCTTGGAGGAGAGCGTAGGGCTCATCGTAGGCTTGGACTTTGCCCGCGTCCAGGACCTAGGCACAAGAGGCGCACAGCAAAAACGGGGGATGGCTTCGCGGCTCATTCAGTTCACCGCATTTCACCGTGTGATTTCGGCGTTTCAGGTTGGACCGTGGGCGGCTTTGTGGCGCTCCGCCGCAAGCGTCCAGTCAACATCTGGACCGGAGCACTCCAGCTACAGGCGAGTAATCCATGTGCCCCCTTTATATTAAAACGTGTGGGCACCGGAGAGCACGGAAACCCTGCGTCTGTGCACGTGCACGAACTCTCTCCAGATTGTGAAATGACCCATCAATCGAAAAGTTAGTAGTTCTGGTATCGATCAGCCAATCACTTGGCGGCATGGACACGGGTCTCAGCCGTCGTCTAGTCACGCTACCACGAGGAGCGCTCCAAGTAGACCACTGGACTAGTTTAAGATTCTTTTCTTCTTTTTAAGATTTTTTTTTTCGCCGATTGTTTACCCCCCCCCCCACCCGACCCGGCCCGGTTTCAGGTTGTTGGTTCCAAGTGAGTCTGGGTGTGACTTGGCCTTTGGGGGGGGGGAGAGAGGCTACACTCTCCACATAACTCAAGGGACCTCGCGGAATGAAGCCAACACTCACTTACACCCCGACTCCGGTGAACCCAACCGCCCCAAGCCTGGTCAGGGAGTCGCCAGCGTGCGTTCTCGAACGAATTATTCCTCCCACAGAGGGTGAATCAATATCTGAACTGTCCCGCCAGTTAGGTCGAGCCGAAGACGCCTCTTGGAGGAGAGGCGAAACGTCGCCAAGAATCTTACACTAATCCGGTTGCCTGCCTGGGGGAAAACTCCTGATCATGGACCAGGTTGTTACACTCGACGAGCTCTACGTTTGCTAATTTCTGCACAATTAAACATGCTGACGAGCGATTGGCCAGTCTGGTTAAATGGGAATGACCATTAAAAGCATAATACCTATGGTTTGGGTTTTTGCTCCTCCTTTCTCATCTCAAAAGCAAATACAAGAAAAGTGAGATGTCATCAAGTTAAGCCATTTCACAAACCTCTAAAAAAAACAACAAAAAAAACAGCTACAACCCAACTGCGACACAACTTGTAGCAGTTTACACCTGCGGCCATAGAAGTCAAGTCCTGAACACTGAACTAAAGGGTTCCGATGAACTAGGGGCAAGACTCACCAGTATGCGGTCGTTGTCGATGATGGTGTTGAGGCGATGCGCGATGGTGAGCACGGTGCATTCTCGGAACTTGTCCCGTATCGTCCTCTGGATCAATTCGTCCGTCCTGCGGAGAGACGACACATCCATTTCAGAAATGATGGCAAAAAAAAAAAAAAACGCCCGGCTCGTGCAAGGACCGGGTGCTAAATACCTGTGGTCCACGTTGGCCGTGGCCTCGTCGATGATGAGTATGCGGTTCTTCCGCAGGATGGCCCGGGCCAGACAGACCAGCTGTCTCTGGCCCACGCTGAAGTTGGAGCCCGACTCGGCCAGAACGGTCTCCAGCTTGGCGGGCAGCTCCTCCACCGCATACTTGAGCTGCACCTGCACGCGACAAGGTCAGAGCCGGTTATCCGCGTCTCCCTGTGCGAGTGGGCTGGGGGGGGAGGGCGTTATGCCGAGAACTAACGTCGCTAAATTGAAGGCGACTTGACGAGACCCTATGACCCCCGACCCAAGATGCCTCTTGGGGCCGTGAATTTCAGAGGCGAGCTATGCACTCACGACGCGCGCGTTGGATTTGTTTGGCAAAAGTCGTTCTCTGACACCAATGCTAAAAAGTGGAGCTAAGTGTGTGCCTCTCACCTCTTGCAGGACGTCCCACAGTTCGTCATCTGTGTGTTCGTTGAAGGGGTCCAAGTTCTTCCTCATCGATCCCGTAAAAAGCACTGGGTCCTGGAAAACAAGAGTGGTTAAAGGTTACCTGGTTGACGGCACGTCCAGTTAAAATAAAATTGAATACATATGACATACTATACATGACGTTTTTTCCCTTTTTTCACCTCTTCCATACATATTTTTGCATTGCTGATGTTTCGAGTGTTTTTTAAGATTTTTCACGACATGCTAAACTATGACAATTTTTGTAGAATTTTGGGCGACCAGCTGTACTATGACGTGTTCTTATTTTTCCCCCACGCATTATAGACGTTTCTAAGTTTGTTTTAAGTGTTTTTGACACCATTTACTTTTTTCACTTGTTTGGACAAGGCAATTTTTGGACGACATAATATAACGTTTTCACTTTTGTCACTCTCTTTCAAGTGCTTTTGATATTTTTTTTTACTTTTCTTACATTCTGAGACGACATGAGGCGATTGTCACATTTTGGATGACATGCTTTACTATGACATTTTTTTTTTCCCCACCGCTGCCACTTTTCGATGACATAAAAAACAAAGCTCTGGAATTTTGTTACGTCTCTTGATGCGTTATGTGTCCTTCTAAAGCCTATCGTAGTAAGCCATTTTTTGTAAAATCTTGTAGGTTTTCCCCCTTTTTTCCCCACATCTACCATATTTTTTCACATTACAGTCATTTTTGGACAACAATCTTAACTATGCCTACAATGCTTATATTGCTTACGCCCATCTTCCTATATATCTGCCTTTTTATATGTATTTATTGATGTATTTATTTATTTCTATGTATGTATCTTTACTACATCTTTGCAATTTATTTATCTACTTTTTGGACTTAACTGTATAGTTATTTTGATTTTGTAATATCCTTCGGGGTAAATAAAGTCCTCTCTTATCTTACAATGAAACGTTTTTAATTTTCTTTTGCCCCAATCATATATTTGTGCATTTGATATTAGTTTGGATTTTTTGGGCCCGGAGGTAAGGCTATAGTAAGGCGTCTTTTTT
>JAFBJU010000457.1:616482-672632 GCA_016785305.1 Colistium nudipinnis
CCCTCCACACACACACACACACACACACTCACACACTCACACACACACACACACACATACAGAAACACCCCCCTCCCCACCACCACACACACACACACACATACACACACACACACACACACACTTGAGTTGAGTGCTACCTCGAAGTGAACAGGACTGCTACTAGTTGCAGTTGGCATGAGTCAGGCACGCATGTGTAGTGATGTTGGGGGGTGGTGTCAAAGTGCGTGTGTGTGTATCTGAGAGTGAGTGAGAGAGAGAGAGAGAGGGGGGGGGAGAGAGAGAGAGAGAAAGAGAGAGAGAGAAAGAGAGTGGGGTAACAGAGCAGGTGTAATGTTTGTTTTTTTGGAGAAAACAAATTGCTTTTATTTACAGATGCACATGTGTACCTATATGCCCCGAATGTCAGTGATGTGTTTAATTAGTTTAAATGCTGTGGTGCTTCCTCAAAAGTTTGGTTGTTGACTTTTTGGGCAATGCCTTTGGGCACTTCTACAGTTTCACTTTAACATGTTCAAGTTTGCTACGTTATTGTTCTATGCTTTACAGGGATATTCGGTGCAATTTTGACTATTACTATTACTATTTTTACTTTTCATTAGTTCTGCTTTCTTCGTACTTCATTATTCATGATTCATATAGCTTGTAAAACACTGTGCATTGTTAAGGAACGTTTTAAATGAGCTCCACCTTAGGTAACAACACTAAATTGTTGATTGCATGTTAAAAAAAAAACTCTTTAAGAGAATATGTAAGTACTTTGTAGTCCTTTTTAAGACTTCAAATGAATAAGTTTAGGTTGACTTTACTTTTTTAAATGTTGTTACTCATTTTACATAATTAAAGGGACTGAACGGTATGTCTAGCACTAATTAAACAACAGTTATTCATTTACAGCAATAGCATTTATTTATTATGAGACTGTGTTTCGGCCATTAAAGGCTGTACAAATAGAGTTCATTAGAATTTTTAGGGGAAAAAAATATCTAATTATACAGCTGAGAAGGCTTAAAACGAGAATCATTTAAAGAGCACCTAAAATCCCTCTGTTCAAATGTAAAGTGCAGATGTTATCAGACATGCCGTAATTTGCGGTGTTGGTCAAGATTGATTTGGCTGTTTAGCGACAGATGCTGGGATGGAGAGGTTTGTCATCGGAGGGATTTTCCACTCTGCTGATGTAAACGATGTCTGTTAAAATAAAAGGTCTCCTCCTCACGGGAGACACAGTGCTGAGAAAAATAACCCTCCTCATGTACAATTAAATGTTCTCCTTTTGGTTAAGGAAGAAATACTGTGTCTGTGAACATAAACCCAGATTTACATGCAACCCTGTGGGTGTCTGTCATTCAAATAGCCTAGCCCAGCTTTAGCCTGGGCCTGGGCCTGATTTTTTCGTGCCGAGGCCCACAGGGGGAAACAAAAAAAGGCAAAAGCAAAAAGAAAAGAAAGACATGCCGGAAGTTGGCCAGCTCTAACTTCATGCTTGTTTATTTGTTTTTATAACAAATGAAACCAGCTTCCCGAGTGAAAGGTGAAGTCAGAATTGAATTTGGCTTGCGTTACCGTGGCGATCTGGCAACTGCTCCTGTGTCCCATAGGACTGCTCCGGTTGCTGTGTGCCGGGCGCGTGTGTTTATTATTTGACTGGTGTGTGTGTGTGTGTGTGTGTGTGTATGCAACTGCTGTACGTGCATTTTATGTGTGTGTGTGTGTGTGTGTGTGTGCGTGTGTGTCTTTGAGTTGTGGGTGGTGGTAGCACCATTCACGAGAGAGACATTTTACTAAGCAGACATTTCCCCCTCTGTTTTCACTCTGACCTGGTAGGAGATTGATGACTGAATTGTGGAGTACATGTTAACAGTAACTGGTGATTTATGAAGATACTTAGGGTAAGTGAGGCCGCACAGGCTGAAGGGGAAGAAAAAGATATAGCCTTTTAAGTTAATGTAAAAATATAGCCTTTTTAAGTAATAATTGTTATTTCTACTGCAGGGGTTTGCATGGAGAGAGGCCTGAGTTAGAGTTGGATGTGCACAAAGTGCATCGTGAAGCTTTTCCGCTGACGATGTTCCTTTCTTTGTGTCTGGGATTTTTAACTTTGTCGTAATTCCATTTTTATTTATTTTTCTTAAATTAAATTAAAACAATAAAAATGCATTAAGATTTTTCAAATACATTGATCGATATGTATTTTGATGGATTTGTTGCGATAGCTTAATTCCATTTTTTTAATTTATTTTTTACTTTACTTTTTTTTTTTTTAAACAGAGTAAACCGGGATGGAAAACTTTTCTTGGATGAACCCTTGCACTGCAACAAGTGCACTGTGTGTTTTGGCAGCCCTGCTTAGCCAAAGATCCCTCCGAAAATCCTCATGCAATTTTGGAAGAATCAGATTCTTTCCCTTTGCTTGGCCCATGAACTCCCTGATATCATGCACATGGCGAATCCTCCCCTCTATTCAAATAGGAGATTCAATCCACTTGGATGTGATCTATGGCATTTTTCAGGAATAAAGCAATTTTAGGGGAATACGGAAGAGTGTTTGCCCTAGAAGAGGGATGGCTTTCATTTTTTTTTTTTTTTTTTTTCCAAGGCACCTCTTAGACTGAGTGAAATGTTTCCCCTGTTCGCTCAAGGACGACTTTATTTCTTACCAGGGATTTAACACTCACTCAGTCCCCTCATAAATACAGCGTCCCTCAGCCCTTCGCTAGCCATAACTCATGCACTAACTCTCTAGCTAACTAAACTCATATAGCAGAGCCAACACTTGTTTGTCTTTTACCTCAGCCTTTCCCGTTCGCCCTTCCTCTCTGTCTCTTTTCTCTCTCTCACCTGATTTACACATGACACAATCTACTCCGACTCCTGCACTGATCTGCTTGGCCCACTCGGGGAGTGGGTTTTAGAAGAAATGTGCATTTGAATATGAGCCAGCCTAATCTCCTGGAGGCTATTTAGAGTGAGCCTAATGCTCCAAGAATGAGCGAGAAACAACACTGGAGAAAATGCGTACGTCCCTCCCGGCGTGTCACAACACAACTCAGGTCTCCAAACAGCGAAGCGTGTCTTTGATTTGCTGATGAAAATCCCACTGTAAGTCGAAGGACGTAAACATTCCGACTTTCAAGACACCTGTTGAAGCCCTCGGCCTCCTTAGAAAAGTCTGTGTGTGGGTTTTTTTTTTTTTTCTTTCTTTTTCGCCTTTATGGCTCCTACCTGTGGAATTTAGCCAGTTATCCCAATGGTACAATAAATAGCAGACATACAGCCGCTGATAAACTTTCAAGCCATTTCACTCTCAGCACATGAAAGTGCTCAGGTGGGAAATTACGGTATGGTGGAAACCTTTACTGATCTGGTGCCGAATGGCATTTTGGGAGGAGACGGTCTTTCTGGCGTGGTTCCCGTATCGGTTGTTAACAGCCTGCTGGTACCTTCTGTTCTCTCTGTTCAGTCCCACTGGCCCGACACTGACAACTCCTCAAGCATCTGAAGACCCTCTGAAGTCAAAATCGCCCATTTTGATGTCTCGTGGCAGCACCCAGCGTTTTGTTGTATTTGCGTCTGAAAACACAGGCACTGCTTGGAGGAATTACCCTCAGCACTCTCTGCCGTTGGCTGGGGGGAGGAGGGTATCATTCCCCTTTCCACCCCCATCTCCCTGTTCTCCTTGCTGTCCTTCCTTTCTTTTTGATCTTGCCATCAAGTCCTCCCCAGTTTTTTTATGAGTGACGTCTACCCGAGAGCAGCTGGGGAAATGGTCGGCTGGAGGAGACGTGTGAGAAAATGCGCCTGAGCAAGCTATCACCTTTGATAAAGCCATGGTTCCAGGGGGAGAGGAAGAAGAAAGCCAGCGAGTAGGAGCATTATTGGTAATGAAAAATGCCATCCAAGAGGGAGCGTGGCTCTGATCCCAGCCTGTTTAACGAACAACGTATAGTGGAACAGATATCGCGCTGGTACGTCAAGCACTGCTCTGCTGTTGTACCGCGATGCGCGCGTGACCCCAGAGGGCCGATCTGATTCTGGGGTACCACGCCGTGCCTTTATTGCACATCAGCCTTGGCACCAAAAAAATGTAATAAATAAAAAAAAAAAATCTCATAACAAGGCACTCGCGCAAACACGGCGCGTCACAGCGGCGCCGCCCCCAGCATTGGAATGCCTTCAGCCGGTTGGCAACAGGCTTTGAAGGCATCCGTGAAACGCCGCTAAAGAAATCATCAGACAGAAATCGCGGGGAAGTTGGAGGCACAGAGAGCAAGAAGTGTTAGCTTTAGTAATTAGTACCTCCATAGCGGAGCAGTGGAGAGGACAGTGAGGCAAGCAAGTGCACAAAGGAGGCCCCGTGTGCAGATAATGATGGGGTATCGTTGTAGCTCTGACAGCGTTAATCTTGGAGCGCTCCACAGAGTGTGTGTGTGTGTGCGCGCGTGTGTGTGCGCGTGTGTGCGTGCGTGTGTGTGCAGCAAACGTACTGCTGGAGTGTATGGGCTCGTGGTACGGTGCCAGCCACTCTCGCCCCACCAGTGAGACCACCTGACGGCACAGACAGTCTAT
Source organism: Colistium nudipinnis (assembly GCA_016785305.1). Taxonomy (NCBI): domain Eukaryota; kingdom Metazoa; phylum Chordata; class Actinopteri; order Pleuronectiformes; family Rhombosoleidae; genus Colistium; species Colistium nudipinnis. The sequence continues at coordinate 621,052 of JAFBJU010000457.1, forward strand.
TCGGCCACGTCGACAATTGCCGCCTCTCACGGCGTCTTGAAGATAGTCGTGAAAACAAACCCACAGCCGCTGGCTGGTCGTCGCGAAAGCGCTGGGATCACCGTGCGGCACCCGAACGCGTCTTTGCACAAGTGGGAAAGGGGAAGAGCAGCTAACTTTCTTTGTGCCCCTTTTCCTTCCCCCCCCCCCACCTCTCCCCATTTGAAGTTGCGAGACGCTCATTTAAGCCCGACTGCACACCAACACTCAACACATGAGAAAGTGTTATGAATATGTATCAACACAGCATATGGCAGCAGTAGCGCTGGGACTAGGTGTGTCCAGAAGGTAGAGTGCTGCCGATGCATTATTCTCCATTCAAATTACCGCAGCAAGAATACAGCGGGAGGCTGAGAGGTGTTCACCACCTCTTTAGACGGGGCAGGAGGAGAAGTTGGATCGCGCGAAACAGCAGGAGCGGATGAGCTGTGATGAGCACAGTAGTAGGCTGGCTGAGTTTCCTTGATTTGGTCGATTTTTTCGGCAGGTTCAAACCCAGCACTCGCTGACACAGGCGTGATTAAAAGTGATATTTCTGACACATTAGAATGCGCACGGGAAGTAACCTCCTCTAAAGCGTTCATTATTAGATGCATGACAGACCTGAATATTTATAAAATAGATTTTAATAATTAATTGCAGCAATCTGCTCCCGTAATTCACCAGATTTGCACTTCAACAGAGTATCCGTTTTCACTTTAAAATAATAATAAGAGGAATATTAATGTTGCAGAAATGTAAAACGGGCAGCTGGATACGGGCGAGCGCGCCGTGTTCACTTCTGAGCCTTTCCTTTAATGTGTCGCTTTTAAAATAAAATTACATTCTAAGCCGTCAAGGCCGCATCGTTTGAAAAAAAAAAAAAAAAAACTTCAGCTGTTTGTGCTTGACAATTTAGTGAGTGGCTTCTCACCAATGTGGCAAGTCACAGAGATAAAGATGCAGGAAACTAAGTGGGTTTGGTGTAGAATGCAAAAGTAGATGCTGTGGTTTTATCAAAAGCAATATTATTTTTCTTGAGTGAACTTAGCAGCACTTCCTTTTGTATGCTGAGGCCAAAAATAGACGGCAATCTTTTTTTTTCTCGCCTGTAAAGCAGCATTTCTTGTTTCATCGTTCTTCGTTCAGTTATTTTTCTCCTTCACACCCCCCCCCCCCCCCCCCCCCCCCCCAACCCCCATTATTGTGAGCGGTGTTTCATCACACCTTCAGATTCAGTCACAGCACATTCCTGCCTTTTACTGAACTCCCAGAACCAAGAATGTTCCCGTTTTAGGTGAAAACTGCCACGTTTAGTTCCGCCTCGGCTCCACATTGAACTTTTTGGTAAAGCACACTGTTTAAGTGCTGTCACTGACACGCTGGTGTGTTCACCGTGGCTGTGGAGCAGGGCTTCCTGAGTGTGTAGAAATGTCGCTGTGCCTATTTGACAGCGTGTGTCTCGGAGCAAATGATGTGACCCTCAGCCGCGAGACAGAGAGGAGCAGAAGGAGCGTACGTTGCACTATGCCCTGCTGTCTACAATCCTGCAAGCACGCGTGCAACACACACGCAACACACACGGAACACACACACACACACGGAACACACACACACACACACAGACACACACACACACAGACACACACACACACACACACACACAGAATAGGCTGACACGCGCACTTAATATTGGTTACAGCCACTTAACATACGTGTTCACAGTGGATTGCGCGCATATCTACACTTCCCTGGCAACACATGAGCTCACGTAGTCCTTACAATATGATCAAAACCCTGCTGTCACATCCTGCTTATTCAAGAATCCAAAATAAAAACAAACTCAAGTTCTATCACAGGAATCATTGCCACAGGGTCTAAGAAATGCTAATCCCACGAGCAGGAAGACTCATTCTCCCCACTTCCTCTGTTAGCCCTACCAACAAAGTATTTTGATCAAAGTTTAATTGTGCTTGATGAGAAGAATACCCTAAACACTGAGAGTGTAGAATGAGATAAAAAAAAAATAAAAAAACACTCTCAGCTTGATAGGGAGCCATGGGTCATTTTTGGACAGGTAGGCGACCTTTCCAGGGTGACATTTTATCAGGCACCTGTGTTTCAAATCCAAAAGAGGAAAAGCCTGTCAGGCAGAGCAAATATTTTAATGGTAGCCAGGGATCGATGTTGTCAGCACAAGCATCCTGCCTGGAAATACATGATTTTTTTTTTTGGCTTAATGTCACCTCCTCCTTTTCTAGGAGAGAGAAAGAGAGCCGAAAAAGATCCAAGAGAGGAAAAAAGGGTCACTTCCAAACTCGACAGAATTTAGGCAAATAGCTTTGAAAAAAACGTCGACTTGCGCTATTATCCACAAGGCCCCCAGTATCTGGAAAAAACAAATTTGAAACGTAACCTTGGAAATCAATTAAGAAGTCTCTGGGAGCTGGAGAAGGGAAAGGTCCACTCGTTTCAACTCCCCTCCCTAAATGTCTTTTCTCTCCTCCACTTAACAGGGACATGGATCTGCCCATCAGAACACTGCTTCGTAAGGAGGCTTTGTCAGCGGGAGCTTTATTTAATTTTTTTTGAACGGCAGAGGGCCTTATATGCTGTCAAAATGTCTTAAGAGTCTTATTAAAGAAATGCCACAGCTCATTTCCTTGTAATGCAATTCATATGCTGGTGAAAGGGGGCATGTCTAAAGATCTAAACAGCGCTGCTTTTTAGGCTTCGCATTAGGGGTTATCTGTGAGGGCTTGTCATTGATTGACATTATCGGGCCTGACAGGGCCTCATATCAAGGTTAACCTCATGGACAAAAGTGCCACCCGCACAGACACACAAACACAATCTATCACCCACACCCGTAGTCAAATAAGACACGCTCTCCCCAGCTTCCTGTCGCGAGGGGTGCTATGTATTTGAGCCCGCTTCCCCTGCGTGTGTGTGTGTAAGCCAGGTGGAGATTTTTTTTACAGACTTAATTGATAACTAATGGAGCGGCGTGTGGTGAGTTTACCCTGGAGGATTGACACTGCGTGTGTGTGTGTGCTTCCTGTGAACAGACAGAGAGGGCAGGTGATGGTAAGAGGATGGCGATGACCTACTCAGCGGTGTGGCTCCGGATTCTGTTAGATTAAATACAGCGCGACCCTAAAGACAGACCAATCGGGGTTGCTTCCGATCTCTCAGGTGGGAAGGCCCCTTTCTTTGCTATTTACACCCCCCCCCCATGAAGCCACAAAGGCAAAGAGAAATCCCTGTGACCAATATACAACTCCAGCAGTTAATCTGTACAGATATTAGCTCAAGGGCCCTTTAGGGGTGCGCCGCTGAGCCCCTTCTCCGGTACACCGGCCGCACTGCCTCGCTGCCGCACCGCGAGCAGCAGCCACGAGGGAGGGACACGGGGGTCGTCTGCTCATTTGCCGCGGCGGACGGCTGATCAAATGGCACTCCCGGTGTCTTGAAACACCAGGAGGGCGATTTGGGAGCACGGCTTCAAAATCAAGATGCAGGAATACGTTTGCAATCTGCGGCAGCACGGGGCCGTGCACGATTGTCTACATTTTAAAGCAAAGTGTTTATGTCCCGCCGCACAGGGCCTCACAAATTAAGACTCCATTCGGGTGGCAGCCGTGAGTCCAGATTTGATGTACAATTTTAACAAGTTAGCCGTGTGTCCCGTGAATTACCCTGAGCGCCAAACTGAATAAAAGTTGGCTGTTTTGGTATGTGGCTGTCAGAATGGTTCTTGTCACTCATGTCAGATTGTGTTTTTTTTTCTTTTTTCTCCTCCCTTAGACCATTTTAGAACGCTTGTCCTCTGCCGTGGAAAATACCATAATTACCCCGTTTGTGATGAAGGCGGAGGGCGTATTTGTCCTCAGTTTTTAAACTTTCCTGCCTGATTGCCCTCAAGTTAAACCTCTTTCCTCTTCAGCCTGCACTTGAAGTATACATTGTTTTCTTCAGCCATTGTCCTGCGCAGTCAGTTACTGGGGCCGTTCCTGTCTGCCTTTGTCCTGCAGCGTCTCGTTTTGTGTTTTGCAGCAGTGTGAGGGGAGCGTGGCACTTGGCTGGGGGCTGGTGTTTGATAACTGCCCGTGGACGAAGCTTGGGTGGAAAAAGTCCAAAACGGGCCCTTCAAGGTCGCCACACCCCCGCCCCCCAGAAAGACAGCACACAATGTGCAAGGTCACATTCTAGACTAAAAGCAATAAGTGCTTTATTGATAGAAAAAAAAACAACAAGCAGGCAGATGTGCAACCAACTGATTAATAATAAAATAGATTTGTGTGTGTGTGTGTGTGTGTGACAGAGAGAGAGACAGAGAGAGAGAGAGAGAGAGAGAGAGAGACAGGGGGAGGGTAGCAGGCAGCGGGAGAGAAGACAGCCACCTCCTGACTGTATGTCCATGTGTCTGCGTGTGCCTGCATGTGTGTACTGTATGCTTTGCAGAAAAACATTGATCCTGTAATGTAGTGGAACCAAAAACAAAATCCATTCGAAAAAAACAAAAAGGACAAAACGTGACAGATTGGTGCTGGTGCTGGCAGTTTCCCGGGTTCGCATTCTCTCTCCGTACCTGAATCATTTCCTATCACCACCGCGGTTTATGTGATCTGTGAAGTACAGTGTGAAAGTACAGAACACAAGCGACTCACTCCTCTTGTTTTCGCAGTCGTCTGCGTATCACATTTATATCTCATCAGTATCATGTTTTATGACAGAGACAACAGTCAGTGTGGGTTGCGTTTTTTTTTTTTTTTTTTTTCCCCCATTCAGTCGCCGCCATGAACAATGCGCCTTTTGTACCGCGCCTAGTGTGTTATTATCGTTTTCTGAAAATAAGCAGAGGGCATTGAGCTGTCGTCATCTTTCAGGTGCCTTTATCATTCTTTGTCTCTGGCTCACTCTATCTCTTGTTGTCTTCCCTCCTGTCCCCAACCCGGCCAACCTGCCAAGTGAGCAGAGCTCCAAAGTGGATCAGTCAGTGGCAGATTTAGATTTGAGGTGGGGAAAGCTTAGTCCCAGCCCCAGCCAAAACTGTCTCGTCAGGAAGACTCTGAGGGACAGGAGGGCTGGGAGACTTCCATATGCTCCACCACCCCCTTTCGCAGTTGTCCCACCCCACCCTTGCTTGCTTCTCGGCGGCGTACCCGCCTTTACGGCCCCGTTTCTAAATCCCCGCTCTGCATAAACTTCTCCTCAGATGGGCCCACCCCCGAAACCCACATCTATCAACTAGTTGGCAATGGCATTGTTTTTAATCATCAGAACCTCAAAATTATTATTATCGCTTCTGATGCGGCAATTAAAACTTCAGGTCAGAGGCACAACGAGCGGTGATCAGCAGCCTAGCTGAGAAGTTTTAATTAGACGATCAGAACCATTAATGCACAAAAAAAAGGTGTACGCTGGGAAATTAACGGGAACGTCTTAATCAGGGTTAGCGACTCCGAAGAGGAGTCAAGTGAACAGAGAGCAAAAAACAAATCATTTCCGCACCACTGGGACAAAACTCAATTAAATATGCATGCGGAAAATGGAAATTTCTCAGCATCGGCAGCCCCGACTGTTAGAAAACTGTGGCAAAATCTCACGGCGGGGTCGCCGACCTGCTTATTGTTATTCTTGTGTAATAAAAATGAGAGAGGGGCCAGATGCTGGGGTCTGGGTGTCGTGGCGTAGTTGTCCATCAGTGGCTTTCCGCTTGACTTCCTTGCGGCTGCCGCAACCCCTTCTAGCATGCCGGCGAGAGAGCGCGAGAGAGAGTGAAAGGGAGAGCGAGAGGAGAGGTACGTTATCCTCCTGCAAGCCCTAAATTTACAAAAATCAAAAATGCGCCCCTGCATGTTCGCCAGTGTGGCTCAATGATTTTCCTGAAACACGCACACTTCCTCTCTCTTTCTCTCTCTCTCTCTCTCTCTCTCTCTCTCGCACCCACCCACGCACGCAATCTCCCCTGAGAGCCACAGACAAAAAAAGGTTCACTGATCTACGCACACGGAGCTGCAGCATTGTCGATTAATCTGCCAAAGGTTCATAAAGTTATAACTAGGCCTCTTTTTTTTTTTTTTTTTTTTTAAAGAGCGAGAGAAACTCTGGCTCTGCATATTGTAAAATAATCCTGAGCTGAGCAGACATCTCCCAGACCCTGTTTGTATTAATTAAGTCCTGATATTGCGGGGGGGTTTGTCCCTGTGTCAGTCATGTTGAAACTCAGCAGGAATCTACCACAGGCCCTGTACCTGTGTTTGATTAGGTGAAGAGATAAGCTTCAGTTTAAACAAGTAATATCTTCCCCTCTTATATACGGAGTCTCCTGTGTGCTCGCTCCACACAAACTGACAACTCTGCAGGGAGTTGGTGCGTTTATGGTGCCGCACTGCACTTTGAATGAACAATAAAGCCAGGTTATTCCATTCTCTATATGTTGTATGTGTGTATTTGACATCGTCCACGCGATGATTGCGCGCGCACGGGTTTGGACGTCGGCTGCCTCGCCTTGCCTGCCGGAAAGGGGCCAGTCGCAACCGTGGTGAACTCGCACGACCCTCAGCCGTCGCTGCCTCGATTATAGTCTGCGCACGTTCACGCAAATAATGCACTTCCAGCAGCGTTATTAGGATTTGAAACACCACTTGATTGGGCATGATATCATTCTGGCACACAAGCAGAGAGTCTGCATCAAAAACCAACAAGACCTGTGGGGTTCAGAGCAATGCAAGAGAATGTTTGTCAGCGCGGCAGGCTCGACTTCAACACAAGCTGTGTCATCCGGCCACGACAAGAAACAGGACCCAAAAGGACTAGATGATGCACTTATTTGTGACTGAAGATGAAAAAGAGCCTAACCTAGTCCAAATGTATTCAAAATACTTTCTTGACTTTTTCCTCAGGTTTTTGGCCTTATACAGACAATATATGGCGCTCCTCTGTGGCCCTGCACAGTTTCCAGTAAAAATAGTGTCACGGTTAACATAAGCAGTTGGAAAAATTAGTTTCAGCTGTTGTGTTCAAATACCAAACCTAGCCTTTTTTTTTTTTCCTACCCCCAGTGCTTACTGAGGTGTCTCCTCCTTGACAATTAGCACACCCTGCTGAAACAGGACTGTAAATAATGTCCAGTGCATGTGACAGTGTTGTTTTTCTGTCTGATATTCATTAATAAGGCAGAATGCTTACTGGACTCTGAGGGAGGTGGGGGAGTAGGTCCCAGAGGGAAAAGTTGTTCTTTCATGTAGGTCCCCACAGATTTTATCTCATTGTACGCCATCATGCACACAAACGACTTGAGGTAAACAGCTTAGTGTTACCATAGCAATCCCTATCGAAAGCAATGGCAAAAAGCTGCTGAGGACAGACACCCTCAGCATAAATAATAGTTTAGACAGCCTCAATAAACCATCGAACCATCGCATGTTCCTCCTCCGGGGAAGATCACAACATGAAATGTGTTTTTTAAAGTACGCCTTGCCTTTAAAAAGAAAAGACAAAAATGTGTTTAAGATGTCTATTAATTCAGCTCGAGGCCTTAACCAGCAGCACTTTGCCCTTTACTCACGCTCCCTATCGTGAACAGAAATGTATACATAAATAGGAACTAATGGAAAGAAACAACCGTGTAGGGGGTCATTTGCTACAAGGAACTCGAAAAAAGTGCAATGGAAAGGAAATCACTAGTTAAAGCCTGAAATAGTGGACACAGTAAACTGAAAAAAAAAAAAAAAAAAAAAATGACCTCCAATGTTACACCCAAATGACCTCAATCTTCCTTTGGAGAGCATTTCTAAAAAAGAAAACTTGGACATTTATGGCTTTTACTTCCTAATAGTTTTTCCAGATGATTTTTTTTTTTTTCAAAACGCTGTCTTCTAAAAGCTGACCCTTTCACCCCTGGCTGCAATTGTCTTACACTAAAGTACTACGGTAATGTGCCGCTGATATATGGCCCTCTCAAAACGACATAATTCCTGAAGTCATTGTTTCAGAGAGGAAGCCCGCAATGTAAATACAGTAACTGAGAAAGCATGTGTGGGGAGCCGGGGCTGCATTGTCTGGCGTAGGGGTGATCGGTAAACACCTTCAAATTGCATATCCACTAATGATTCCATAGCTTTGCAAAAGAAAATGAAAACAGGATTTTATGTTGCATCAGTGTGATTTACATAATGCCAGCAATGGCTCACACATGATTGTGCTTGGGTTTATGGCTGAGGGAAAATGAAGAGGCTCGCTCTCATTGTTGTAGAAAGTGAATTGAATCTTTAAAGATAGGACCGCTGAAATGTCGCGTCCGCAGCTTGTATCTCACTCACAGTGCAGCCGAATTAAAATTCAATTCAACCTCGCACCCGAATAAATAGTTTTCCAGAATAAAAATCGGAACACAAGTTAACATCCTTGTCAACGACTTTTTTTTTTCCCCCCGCTAAATACCGTGTTACTCGCAGTCCCCTCCGACCGCTGCCGGATAAAAATCTGGATTTTTTTTTTTTTTTTAGCCTTGGAAAATGTGGTTGGAAGATGAACTTTGGTGGCTCTGGAAATCAAGTGAAAGGTAACAGACTGCAGTTTCTGCCCTAAAAAGGCAGCTCTGGAAATGGAATGCCACAGGCAGCTGTTCCTGCCTCATCAGAGGACATGTTATAAAGATAGCCCCACTTGGGTTGAAATAATGCCACCCATTCCTGCCCCGAAGCACACTCTATCATGCTCCATTGTTCAGAGGGGCCCTGCGGGGGAAAAAAAAAAAAAAAAAAAAGAGTCGAGCCCGTGTCGCATTTCTTGCGAGGTTAAGATATGTAAATCACAGGAACTGCAAAAAAAAATTCGAAGGATGCACCGGTGTTGCCCCCCCCCCCCTTGGCTAGATCAACAGCAAAAGACAGCAGAGTGCAGGAGGAGCTCACGCACGCCGGCCATTATGTTCCGGTCAAATAAAGCGAAACGAGCCACCTCTACACAAACGGTCATTGAGTCCTAGCGAGTGGCCGGCGCGACAACGCGGCCCACCAAGTTCCCCCCAAAAATGCCAGGCACCTTCGCGCCACATTCTGACAGCTTTAATGCTGCGCAGCCCCCCACTCAGTGGCAAGACCACAGCCGCTTGAGGTGAGAGTGAAGATAACATTGCACAGTGTCTCTATAGCGCTGTCATGTGAAGGATTATGTAGCTGTGGGTTTTGCTGCTTGTAGTTCTGCTTGTGTGTGTGTGTGTGGGGGGGGGGGGCGGTGTCTGATACCTATCTGCCTGTGCTTTCAGCTGGCCACGCTTTTCTTTCTACCCTTTTTTTTTTAACTCTGAGATGACCTGAGAGGTGTGACTTAGAAAGATATGTACAGTATCTCTGCGTGTCCTTTGAGTTGTGCCCCGTTATTGTTAAGTGCTCTGCCTGGTTATTAATAGCAGCAGTCGCTGTTGTTCTGTGTTAGTTGTTTTTTTGTTCCCATCCCGATGTTAAAAATGGGTTCAAGTCACTGACACGGAAAAGCAGGTTAAAAAAATTGGTTTCCGTTGATACTGAAAAGCATTTCTGGCTTTTCCTTTGGAGAGTGGCTCATCTTTAAAATGTAACTCTTAATTCTGATTTTTGGACTAAAATATATGTTTTGTCACTGTGCTTGTTTCCAACAGCTGAAAGGAGTTTATGCACTGAAACGACCTCAGGAAAACCCAACATGGCCGCCAAAAGGAAAGGTGGCCTAAAACTCAATGCTATCTGTGCCAAGCTGAGCCGTCAGGTGGTATTCGACAGCAGCTCCCAGAATGCAGAGGCAGATCAGAGTGTAGCGGAAAACAGTGAGCGGGGCAGTTCCCACTACGATGACAATGAGACCAACTTCCCCGAGAGCCTGAACCTAAGTCAGAGCCTAGAGGAGGACCAGAAGAGGCGCGAGGCCATCGAAAAGTGGGTCAACGGCGAGTACGCCGACGAGCCGCCATCTCCTGAGGACGGGCCGGAGCATGAGCTCAAAGCCAGCGGTGACTTTGATGCCCCACCTGAGGGCGTGTACATGGTGCAGCCCAAAGGCTGCAGCGATGAGGAAGACATCGCAGAGGAGGCCAATCCGGCGGCGGGGCCCCAGGAGAGCAGTTACCATGACGACAAAGAAGGTGAAGACAGGCCCCCGAAAGAAGACACCTTCATGCCACCAAGGGAGGCCCAAAGTCGGCAAGCACCGTTCTCCGCTCCAGGTACGTTTGGACGCACTGCGTGACATCCCTGCCATACTTTGATCATTCTTGCCTATTTATACGCCTTTAGCCAACTCTACCTTTGCCCTTTAAAACATTCCACTCCGTAGTATTAAGGCTTAGATAAAGGGCGGGTGACATTGCCACCTCCACTAAAGCCTGAGCGCATTGGCACACTATAGAGTTACATTATGAATAGCCGGTGACATTATGACCCAAAAGACGGATTCAACTGCAGGAAGGGGGTTCGGAAAAATCAGGAACATGTCAGTGTGTGGTAAACTGTACGAAGAAATTCATAAATGGAGCGGGCTTACAACACGAGGCCGTGTAACGTATTCTCCCAGCAGCTGTGGGCCAACAGCGCATGGCAGGGCCAGGCTAAGCTTCACATTACACCCAGGATTACATATTGAGTCTTTGATTTTTCCCTAAGCTCACTAAACTTAGCCGTTGCTTCAAGCCCCTTTCGTGATATGGACTCGGAGTCTGTGTTTTTGTCTCGCGCAGTTTCCGAAATCCCAGAGATCAATTGTCAAATAAACTCCGAAATGGGGAAGTTATATTGCGGTGCCATATCAAGCTTAAGTCTGTTATTGACTGCTCACAAACAAGGGCTCCACGAATTTAGAGTTAGCGGCAGACGTGGGAACATTTTTGATACATTTCTTAATAATATGAAGCGTTGTAAATGACTCATAACAACCTCTGTCCGCCTGTGTGTGATATGATGTTCCCACAATATAATTCAATGATTATCAAACAGATAAAGCCGTTAGAGACTTCAACAGTCATCTCAGGTAGCAAGGATATGCGTTCACAGCACAAACAATCTTTTAAGAAAGCACCCTTTACAGTTATGCACTTTGTGACCCTTGAAACTCGACACAGACGCACTATGGGAGAGATTGGCCTTTGTAGAGCAGAAGATGAAACAGAGCTGTAAAAAAGGTGAACAAAAAAACAAAGCTGGGTTATATGAATAGATAAAGCCGGTTTTCACAGACAACCAGAGAGAGAGAGAGAGAGAGAGAGACAGAGAGAGAGAGAAAAAAAAAACAGCTATTTGCAGGCGAGACCGGTTGTTGTGGTACAAAAACAAGTTTTGTTTTGTGCTTGCACACATCAGTTTAACAGTTTTATGGTCTTTCATCTAGGTTTAGCTATCTACCTCAGAGTCATGTTCGCATACCAAATTTGTCTCCATTTCTTATTGTTTATACCCACCGTTCAGCAGTGGATCTGGCCACACAGAATTGAGGGCAGGGGCTTCTCAGAAAAACAAAGCAGGTTTCATTTCGGAGGCAAATGAAAAAGGCTTTGTGGTTGTAATTACTCATTTTCTGTGTATTTCGTGGCCATAAAAACACGACTGTAAATATGTATTACCGTAGCAGGCCTAGCCTAGACCTTTCTTTCCACTGCCTCGCTGACTACTTCACATCTCACAACAAAGCCAGAGTTTAAAGACTGCAGGGTGAGCATCCTGCATAAGTTGCAAATCTTGTATGTCGTGTTTTTTTTTTTTGTTTTTTTTTTCCAGAGTTGCTCTTTGTTGATTGTAACTAGGGCATCTATATTGCCATGTTTCTACTCTGCTCACAATTAAAAACATTTTTCTCTCTCTCTCTCTCGCTCGCTCGCGCGCTGCTGTCTTTCAAAGGCTGATGCGGAGTGCACATAATTATGCATATAAACATAGTGGCTTAATTATCTCTCACAACATCAGTGACAATGTAATTAACAAACATCGCAAGATCAATGAGAGAAACTGCGACCTTCAAAACATTTAACTCCTCACATTGAAGCACGCTCGGGTTTCCTATCAGTGCAAAACCCCAGAATACTTTTCCTAGATAATTCAGATGTCGCATTAGAGCCTCTCCTAAGCCAGTCAATGGAATCACCAATGAATAAAAAGCATAAAAAGCAATGACAGAGATGCACTCGGTGATGGATCAAACAGGCTTGGCCATGACTTCCATTTGCAATTCTGGGTTCAGTGTAAAAGGTTATTGTTCATTTCAAGCCATTTCAAAGTGCTATCTATTTACCGCCTGTTAATTAACTAACCCAAGTTTGGAGCTCTGTACAGTTTGGTCTGTGTCAAATTAGTCCAAACAAATGCACATGATGACATTTCATTCAAACGCTACCACTGTCCAATTAAACAGAACCCACTCAAACTAATTCACAGGCGTGCACTCAAATGGCATTTTTCAAACCCATTTATCTATTTAAATGATTGTCAAACGTATATGAAGTGTCTGAACTTCACCGACAACATTCAAATATTTTCTTAGCCAAATAGTTTACACGGTGCACGTGTGGCTCAAAACTGACACCCTTTCGAGGGTATTCAGACTCTAGATTAGTCCATATATAGCAACGAGCATGCACCTTTATCATCAGCGACACCTCTGCCTCTCCGTCCTGCAAGCAGAGAAGCTATGCCATGCCGATGGCCATGTTTGGTCAGCCAAAGGGAGATATAATGCCCATCTGTTATCATATCTGCGGAGGAAAATGTGGCCTAATTGCCTCAAATATAGACAAGGCAGGTCTGTGTCGTGTGTCGGATTTTGCTTGCGTGAAGTGTCAAGATTAGCAGCCACTTATTTGTAGATTTTCCCAGGGCACCAGAAAGAGCGCAGAGGGACATAAGCAAACGGGGGGGGGGGAATGGGGAGGGGGGGTTACACAGAGTTTTTTTTTTTCTGCGCTTGGCACCCCTCGTCAGCCAGATAGTGGCTTGAGTAAAAAACTCATTTACATGGTGCGTTAGAAAGGTTATCTCCTGTTGGTCTCAGTCCTAATCCCTTCAAATCCAACCGTTTACCCGTCATTGATAGCATGTCGCATGGAGGAATTAAGAGACTCATCAAATATTTTTCAGAGAAAGTGACGAAAATATTCCAAGCAGTGAGAATTTGAAAATAGGATATCGTCGCTTCCATGAGAGAGACCTCCAGTCTCTTTTGCAATAATTACCGTTTATCTTTGCGACTGAAATTACAGTTGTTTTCTTTGATGAATAAAATGTGGTCAACTGTGCCATTTTTACTTTAGTGATGAGGGATTTTTTTTTTTTTTTTTTTTTCCCCAATTGGACATTTTTGAAGTATGATTTATTCCACCTTTCTCTTTTTAATCATCATTCCTTACTCAGTAAAGTGTAGTCCCACTTTCTGACTCACTACTGGTGTGGGCGGGTCGGCCCTAACTTTAGAGCTATATGATATACCGTGACCTTAGCTGCTCTTATAAATACAGTAGCAGTAAAATCCAACCAACCCAGCCCCAATGTTTTCACCACCTAAATCAAATGAGAGGGCCAAACGATTTTATGTGGACAAAAACAATTAGTGGATTTCTATCAGTTTACTAGCTTAAGGAGAAACCAAGGGGAAACTGTCAGTGGACCGCGCAGTACATACTTGTACATGTATATAGGATATGTCACTGTGGTTTCTGTGCATGTAAAACCGTGATGGATTTGATCAAAATGATCCGTGGCAAACATGTAGGCTCCTCCGCTCAAATACCTGATCCATTTCTTCTAAATTTTTCATGCCCTTTCGATCCACCAGATACTCTTTCATGCTGATCCACTGTGCTGGGGAGCAACCCCCGATGCAGTGAATGGAAATTTAGGGATTATTTTACATGTCGTGCAGGAGTTGTGGAAAAACAGGACACAGCGACATAGGAATAACTGGCGGTAGATAATATTACCTTGCGCCAGTTCATGTTTTCCTAGCTCACAAAAAAAGACATTAGACATTAGTCAAGTTCTTTTGGAGCCTGGTCCTGCGACCGTGCCACTGATGAGTCTTTCGTCATTAGTTGCACGCATGTGCTGTGGCGCACACAATAGAACTGCACAACAGAAGAGTCGCAAACACACGCCGAACTACAAACACACCGGCTCACTGTCTCTCTTTGTTTCTCTCCCACATAGCCTTTCTCTGTGCCTTTTACCCCATGCACCTTTTTCTTTATGCAGAGCTTTGTCCCTCAACTGCTTTCAGTGCAAATCATTTTCCCTTTTCCCTACTCTCTGACCCCTTGCACTAACCTGGATGAAAGTTAATGGGCCAGAATTAATCTCCACATAATGCAATTAAACTATACGTTGACTATACTGTATTTCGCCATGTCCTTGGGGAAGTTGTCCAATTTAATGGACTCTTAAAATGGAAGTGATGTTTCAGTTCACAAATGTGTAAAAAGAGGAAAAGATTCATTCTGTTCACTTTTGAAGGTGACACAATAATCATGTTATTTTAAAGGACCTTGCACTAAGCTTGATAGGGGATTTTATTACAGGCAATCGCCACATGCCATCATTTCTCTGCAGATAGTAGTGATAGTTTTGTCCTTTTATTCAACATCAGTCATCCCATAAAAAATAAACAGTTAAATGTGCTGAAGTGTAAATTCATTTCTGAAACACAATATAAACAAAAAAGTATCTTTTAAAGTCATACGTGTTCCTCATATATGGTCTCTGATAAAAATGAAAATGAAGCTCCATAAAGTCATTTTAAATAAATGTGATAGCGTACCATAATGAGCATGGAAAATCATAAAAAGAATGTTTATTACGTGTGTCCCTTAGTGCATTCACCTGCAAATTCTGCAGATCTGTAATGTAGTGCAACTGAAACAGGAAGAGCATTGCCTCAGTCGGCTTGTTTGTAGACACATAAATAAGCAGCATGTACAGATGCTGCAGCCGAGAGTAACTTTTCCTGTGGTATTTTTTTGACTACAATTCTGAAGTAACAAGGCTAATGGCATCACATCAATCATGAATATTCATTGTTCAGAAAAATGGATCCACTGTAATGTAGGAGATGCTTTTCCTTCATTATCTCAGTGTTGCAGTGTGTTTGCCAAAAGGGATGGTTCGATAGCATTGTTTTATTAATTGCGCCAACAGAATATAGTCTACACTTTCAACACAAAACTACTTTGCCAGATTAATCCATGTGTGACAACCATATTTGATGCCAAACAAAACAATAAGTTGTCAAACATAGACTACCCACTTTGGCTACAAAGCACAACGATAGTTTAACTGTTGTACAGCGAGCATCAGTCAAAATGGAGTGAGAGGAAACCATTTTGTATTTTGATTGAGTAACCTGAATTTGGCTGCTGACTAGATTAATGGGTTAAGTTGCACGTGGATTCAGTTCTCCAATGTAACAAACAATTGTATAACTATTTGTATATGCTATTTATGTGTCTGCCTTTATTATTATAATACTGGACACCACTAAATTGGTATATGGTTAAACGGGGAAAAATGTGATTAAAGTGTAATAATGCATCTTTCATACAAGCCATCTTGTGTTTTTTCTCTTCAGGAGAAGCGTCTGCCCTGCGAGACTATGCAGCCAACACCATGAATGAGTTTTTAGGAATGTTCGGTTATGATGACCAGCAGGTAAGGGATGAGCTGACCAAGAAGATCAGCTTTGAGAAGCTCAAAGCCGCTACCTCAGACCACTCATCCCTCATCAGTGAGGAGGCCTCACGGCGTGCCCGCTTCTCTAAGTACGAAGAGTACATTCGCAAGCTAAAAGCCGGCGAGGCCCTACCTTGGCCCATGCAGGCTTCCCCACCCAAACCAGACAACCTCAACTCAAAACAGGCCCAAGACAAGAGTGCTACCATGACTCAGAACTCGGGGTGCCTCCCAGGGGCCGAGGCGCCGATTTACCCATCCAGCCTGGACCACAAACAGCCGGGAGGACCTCAGCTGGGAACATCTCAGCCACCCACAAGCGCTCATATGCAGAACATGACCTCCCGAGCCTCCAAGTATGACTTCTTTATTCAGAAGCTGAAGATGGGTGAGAGCCTGCAGCAGCAGAATGGCAATGCTTACAAGCGGCCATCCAAGTATGACCTGGACAACGTTAAGTTCCTGCACCTCTTCAAGCCTGGGGAGGGCAACCCGGACATGGGCGGTGCCATTGCCTTTAAGACTGGCAAAGTGGGCCGCCCCTCGAAGTACGACATCAGAACAATTCACAAACTGATGCCAGGGAATCCTGAGGCCTCACTGATGCCCAATATCCTTGCCACAGCACCGGGAAACCCAGGAGCTCCTGGTGTCCCCACTGTAGGTGCAGCTGGGGCCAGCATCACTCCAGGGCTCACAATGGACCAGACCGGAAATATAAGCTTCAATGCCTCTGACTACCTAAAGTCAAGCTTTTCCAAGACTGACTCCATCACCACTGGCACTGTGTCCTCCGTTAAGTAAGTCTGCTCAAACCCAGTCATATGAAACTAGAAAGCGCAGATAAATTGCATCAAAAATCCAAATAGATTTGCTGATTTGGCCATACCTTAATCCCCGTCTAAAAAGGTGACTGGATTACGTTGCATTGAATCTGTAGATGGCATGGTTTTGGAAAAAGTTGGTCGAGATGAATAGATAGGTGTTTGACCAGGCATTACGTTAGATGATGACATGCCTCCCATGTAAGACAAATTTGTGTGACCCACTGCATTCAATATTCGATCTAAAACATTGCATAACTGAAATCTGGTAACAAATCCCATACCCTGTCATTAAATTTCCAATTTAAAGTTTAATGGTGGATTGAAAAGACTCCAAGCTCAGAGGTCTGTCTTCTTCACACTGATGGTCTCTCAGTGGGACACCTTGGAGCTTATGTGAAGCTCACACACACACACTTAACTGCTACTGTGAGTCAGTTAGCCTAACGCAAAGGTAATTGCTACCTTCGCAGCAGCCAACAGGAATGTAGTGTGAAATAGCGCATAGTGCCCAATAGATCCACGACATGATGAGTTGCGAAGGCACATGAAGTGTTTACTCGCTGTAGCACTCCGTGGAGACTGATTTAGCACAGTCATCGCAAAGTGACTGACTTCTTTCGTTTGGCTAGGGTGTAACAACTCTCCCTTTAATTACTTTGGAGCCATGACTAACCTCCCGGCGAGTCACAGGGGCCGACTCAACACTGCCTGACGAGTGCACTTTAAAGCAAGCAAACGAGGGGTTTGGGGAACTAGCCTACAGTCGTGTGCACTACCAGTAGGAAACAGCTCCCAGAGTCTGTTTGATTGGTTCTGACCTTGTCTCTAGTCAGTCAAGACCTATCAAAGACACCGTTCAAGAGCCCTCAGGCACCTCTCCCTCAGGCTTAGGCCTTTGTCAGGTTTGGGCTCAGTGGAGGTGCAAGTTTGGCTAACTCAACCCGTCTGGCGCTTGTACACGGGGAGGAGAAGGGGTACTAGGGAGAATGTCTGGCGGCACATCCTCCCCCTCTGGGCCAGATTAACCTCAGGTCATCCCCCGCGTGGAGCTGCTCACATGGAGCTAAATGCCATCCCCCAGAGGGAGCGAGCACGACCAATAAGTATATTATGACATCTGCAGAGAGCAGTGCTACAAGCAAGAGGGAGGTCACATCACAAGTGACAAAAAGCGCAAAACTCTCGCCTTTAACGAAAATAAAATCCTGTTTTAAACTGGCAATGACTGTTTACGTTATCCTTATGCATTCTAAGCACCAACGTTGTCTCACATCCTAATTTGAACTAAGTCCAGACTGATTGGAGACAAGCTGACACCACCGTGAGAGCCCAGACCCGTAGAGTTGATCAGAAAAGACCTTTTCTTCCACATCCCCATTATCCAGTTTTGCATATGAGCACTAACCAAAATACCCCCATGAAAGATTAATGTCCCTTTGCTCCTGCATTTTGCCTTTCATTGGTTGGGAGACCATGCATCAGAGTGTGCGCCTCAAATCCCTGATTCACACTGCACAGAAAAACGCTGTTATGACACAAGAAAATGTATATTGATAGTCCAAAGTTTGGGAGCGGCCTGTAAGTAAATAGCGTGTCAGTTTGTTTTTATTAACAACAGGCAGCCCAACCTCACCATTAATCCTGTCTCTTTTGTGTTGCATTAGGAATGGCCTGCCACCAGATAAACCCCCCGGCGAAGACGTCAACCTCTACCAGAAATATATTGCCAGGTATGCAAATCCCTCAACGTGCTGCACCAATGAAAACATTGGCTCAAAACAAAGACGGGCCTTTTTTTATGTACTGATTGTGTGTTTTATTCAGTGATGTAACTCGATCTGAGACTAGCATGAAAATGTGCTGCACGCAGTAAATTAATTAGGAAAAGACTCCAATTTATGTGCTGAGAGGAGGTAGAAGGATAGGGAGTAATGAAAGAGAAATGGTTTGATGGTCGCTCACTGTATCTGCTTGAATAAATGCTCACGGTGTGCATAGCACTAAAACACTGAGGACATTATTCTGTGCGAGCTGTCTAACTCTTAGAGGATAGGAGCTCAGGCTGGGTTTTACTTCAGTTCTGCCGTTTATTGTTGAACACATGCGGGACTGAGTGATCTAAAAACTCTGTCTTTCACACCACCAGAGACAAAAGCATCAGGGGAAGGGAGGTATCTTTGGTTTCTATGGACACAGAACAATGTCCCCCATTCTGGATTAATTTTGAGCCGACACTAGAAAGGTGATTATCGCTTGTTTGTTTATTCCGTTTAAAAAGAAAGGAAAACAGCATTTGAAAAGGCAAAGTGGCTTTGGCATTAATGATTACTTCTCCAAGCCATAACATGAAGGGCACAAATCAAAGCCCTGGCACTGACAGGCACACATCCTCTACTCCAAACACATACACAGACACACGCACACACACAAAACCTCTTCCTTGGACTGATTACATTTTGCAAGAAGATTTAATTAAGGAATTTTTAATGAGGCTTCTGCTGGCACTGCCAAGAACTGTTTTGATATTTGCGCTGCATAATGCATAAAATTTGTCTAAACATCTCGGCAGTTGATGCACGGGGAGGCTGCAGATAAGCCCAGATACAGTTTCAATTTCCGTGTTGGGGTTGGAAAAAAAAAAGAGAAAGGAAAGGAGAGGAGTGAAGAAGAAAAAAAGGCAAAGGAGGGCTCATAAAAAGGGCAAATGCAGCACAGACAGGGGAGGTAGAAGCGGGGGATGGTCCTCCTTGGAGCTGGGGCTAATGAGTGCACACCAATACTAGAAATCAGCTTTGTAAATGGGCTCATACGGTCCTTGTGAAAAGAGCCCAAAACCCAGGAACAGGCAGGGGTCAAAAAACACACTAGAAACACATTCACTTGGAACAAAGGCTGGAACACTCAACACAAGCAGGGAAACAGCCACAAACACAGGGGTATATATAGTGGGAGGAGACAAATGGACACAGGTGAGCCACATCAGGTAATCACAAGAGCGAGGGCAGGGGGGGGGGGCATGAGGGCAGGAAGTTAAGTGTTCAGGAGGAAGCTAAAGACAGGTGAGTGCCAAAGTAAAACAGGAAACAACTCAAAAAGACATGAAACACGAGACAAAATGTGAGTGTGTGTGCGAGGGGGGGGGGGGGGGGGGGGGGGTTTTTTGGGGAGGGGGGGGGGGGGGGGGGGGGGGGAGAGCTTCTGTGGCAGTGTTTAGTTGCAGTTTTCACTCTTTAAATGCTTTCATGCACCACTATTGCCTCGGCACTTTGATCTGTGTATCTCTATTGTAACTGGAGATGCGCTGCAATCTCTGTATCGTGGTGATATTAATATTTAATCTGCAGCTGAATAGCGGCGGCCCATTAGGCCCCCTGACGCGGCAAGTGGGAATTGTCCAGAGGCAAAGTGATACAGCTGGGCCATGAGCAGAGGGGTGGGCCACAGTCTCAGGAGGATAGGGGGCTTTGTGTGTTCCTAAGTGTGACTGTGTGTGTGTGTGTGTGCGCGCGCCCGCACATGCATGCGAAAGAAGAGCCTAGAAACACTAATGCACGGGGCATATGTTGGCTTTATTGTGCGCACGTGGTGCGACTTGTTTTGACTGGTTCGGTCCTTTCCGAAAGATCCATCAAACCTTTCCATAGCCCCCTCTACTTCCGTCACCACTTTCTACACTCATACACACACACTCACACGGCCACCTTAAAAAGTGCAGTGTATATACCGTTCAATTAGCTTAATGAACTCAGCAACGCTAACTGCAAATGCAGCTCTGGGATAATCCTAACAAGGAAAAACAGAAAGAGAGATGGATAAAAATATGACATAGCCCCCGTTGCCCCTCTGCGCTTGCAGATGGAGCTTTTGGCAGCCGCAGTTCAAATGTTTATTTGTGTGTTTTCACTGGTAATTGGAGGATTTTAACAGTCATCATCGTCAGGCCTTTAATCACCCCCGTTAAAGTGGTGCTAGTGTAGCAAGCAGCAGATTTTATTTTTTTTTCTTTAGATAGCGATAGCGAGTAAAATCTGTTCTTTTGGACTTTGGAAAGCGCTTTGAATTAGGTAGAGTAAAGCAAACTACACAGAGATGATCCTACATTTTAAGCTGTCCTACTCTTTACCTCACAGAGTAGAACTGTGGTTAACCTGAAATAAATGTGCATTGATTTGACATGGGTTTTTCACAGCATTGGGAAATAAAGTAGTTATGGGGCGTGCGAATGTGTGTCAAGGGAAAGGGTTTCGCTGTAATAAGTGTCTCTTACGGCTGCTTTGGAAATAAATGAAGCTAATTTGGCTGAAATTGGTGTGACAGACGGGCAAATTGTTGCAGCAGTGTGGAAAGCAGAAATTGGTTAGAAGGGGTGAGCTCTGTTACTCTGAAGGTGAGACGAGCAGAATGCCTTTGAAAACTCCTTTGCGTGTTATATTTTGTGCTGTTCTTGGAATTTCAAATAAATTCTACACTAAGTGTTCCTAATTTTCTGTCAATTAGTTTTGAATGACACCGATATCTTTCGGAACTGCCTTATCTTTCTGCTTTTTCATCCCAGTGGCTCTGTTCCCTCTGTGATAAGCTCTTATGGGTTCCCAGGATTTGGATCGGCCTTGAATCAATGCTGTGAAATTCACTGCACTTGTTTAAAAGATGCAGCCGTCAAAATGTGTCCCGTAACTTTGGTTTCAGGTTTTCTGGAAGTCAGCACTGTGGCCACGTGCACTGTGCCTACCAGTACAGAGAGCATTACCACTGCATGGACCCCGAGTGTAACTACCAGGTGAGCGTGAGTAATTTATCCCTTTTTTGAGCATCAACTAAATACACATTCTCCTGTGCGGCACATGTTCAAATCTCATGTCATGAGAACATTTTTACAAATGGGGCTTTCCAAAAAGCTAGTGTCTGCTTATATTCCATTATTTATTCATAAATGTGCCTGCCACCATTTCCGTATATGACGTAGCACCAATTCAACCAAGGACCCGACACGAAGTCAAGCTGAGAACTAACCTTAAAGCGGCGAAATAAGCAATAGCCCCAAGGCCATCTGTTAGTGGCTTTTCAGTGTGCTTGGGACACGCAAGTATGATCTGGCACCAGGTACAAACGGCGAAGAAGGAAAAGAAAGATCTGCATGTGGTTGACGCCTTTGGGTCAGTGCGTATGAGTATTTTGGACAGTGTTCAACTTCTTCTAAGTCCCAGAGGGCATAACAAATCTGGTCCTGGCTTACTTCCAGGACCTCCAGTTCTGTGTCACAACACAGGAGTGCCTGCTGGATAAACTCCAGGTAAGTATCGAATAGAGATCAAACCCAGTCAGTCCCACAGCATCTCCCTAGTCAAAGGCAAGCTGGCCAATGAGAGGTTCTGCATCAATGGAGATCCCCCTACCCTAACAATCCTGGAAAAATGCATCAAGGGCCTTGGACGTCGGTACAACGCAACCCTCAAAGATGCCAAACAGGTTGAACTCAGTCGGGTCACAAGCAGCGGCCTCGCACAGGTCAACGGTACTGCTCTGCCAGGTCAGCTGAAGTTGTGGTGCTTCCAATTTGGCATGCTCACCAGTCTCACGTGGCCAATTACCCTCTACGAGATCACATGCCAACCGACTGGAGAGACTGCTGAACGCTCAAATATGGAAGCGGCTTGGGCTGCCAAGATGTCTGAACAGCGTAGGGCTCTATGGGGGGGAAGCCCGCTCCTTGCCGTGTGGCACGCACCGAGATCTGATCAGCCTGCGCCGGGGCCCGCCTAGACTTAGGGCGTCTCGTTGCCAACGGCCGAAACGCCAAATGAAGCCGGGGTAAACACAACTGAAGATGTGTCGCATTGGAGGAAACATCTCAAACCGGTCATCACCAAACTCCTTCCGAGATGAAGTCTCAAAACCCACTCGAGTCAAATACCAAAAGTCATTAGGGAATGCAACTTGTAGTTCTATTAAGCAATGATTGCAAGGTGAGGTTGGGTGACTTCAAACAAAGCATCCTCCTTTTTCAGGATACGACATAGAGGATGTGGTGATCCTAGGATAGACAAACAGGATAATGTATACTCTTTTCATTAGTCGTCACACCCAGACAAAGTTTAAGCAGGTGAAAAGATGGCTGTTTACACTTGCTTAGTTTGCAGGTGTCTTCTGAGCACAGTTGTCCCTTTATCTCTATAGAAGGGTTATTTGCACGCATGCATGAAATGTGGCTCTTTCTCTCTGTGTTCTTTTCTTCTTTTTTTTTTTTTTTATGAAGACATCTGCCGACGACTGGGGTCCTGCCTTTAATCCCCTTTCGCGTTATTAATCTTGTCCTGGTCCCAGGAGTTGTCATGTATGGCGAAGGAAGGAGGAAAAAAAGAAAAAGAAAAGAGCACAGCACAGATCATATTACAGGGGCTTGTGTTTGCCGTAGCATATGGCCTGAGAGAGTTAGACAAACACGGGTAGATTTGTCAAAGACGTCAAAAATCCATGCGCGGCCAGTGCTGTGTGTGTGTTTCCCCTTCCTTTCTTGACAATTTTTTCGGGAATTAAGCCATCTTCAGCTGTAATCTCCTTGGTCTGCCTCCGATCAAGACAGATTACCGCTCTATAAATATTGTTTATGTGGCGAAAAGCATTACATATTGAAGCTTTCATTTGCAGCATGAGTCCCACTTCACCGAATCATTCTGAGAGGAATACAAAGGAAAATCGCTTCATGTCATTACTGAGCATGTTAGTTCAGGTTATCATGGCAATTGCCACGGTCAGGTCCACATTTCTCTGTTGCTTTGGCGTTGCGTGGAAACACAGATATGCTTTGGAAGCCAGCTCGCGGGATGTCAATACCCGGAAAAAAAAAAAAAAAAAACAGGCAGGCAGAGATGAGCAGCCCCTTTCGAAGCGATAACTCATGAAATGTTACATGACACACACACTCCTGGAATATTATCCCACTGCCAGCCTCCGGGCTATTGGCTGAGTCTTAGCATTCTCCTTTCATGGGCTTGTACGTGAGGGAGAGTGTGCATCTCGCCACACTAGTGGGAATCCTAAAATAAATGTAGCAAGTGGCTCCCAACCTTCATCACCACTCAACTGAAAATGAGCTCTTTTTCCCAGTCAGCTCTCTCTCTCTCCACGGCCTATTTTGGACAGCTTGATGGATCGAATTTATCGTGACCGCAGTTCAACTTATCTTCCGGTCGTCATCAAGCATCAGACGCCCGAAAGCCTAGGGCCCAGAAATGAGATTAGGGTTTTTTTTATTATTATTTTTATTATTATTATTATTATTATTATTATTATTATTATTATTATTATTATTATTATTATTATTATTAGCAAGAAAAGGGTTCAGAAGGCAATGAATCTACACCATTCATCAATTAAATTAAAATTCCTCATGAAGTGTTTTTTTTTTTTTACAAGAGTCAAACATCTTGGAAATATGCAGTGGGAAATGGGCCAAGAGCAAAGGAACAGCTGTGCGGGATCTTAGCTTTTTACTTGTGCGCGAGTGGAACACATGACACAGAGCAATTACCCTACTTTGTACAGCAATTATTTGCTTTTTTCGAATTGTTCTTTCTGATATTTTCCCCCACGTGCAGATAAATATGGACCGAAGAAAAATCTCATTGATTCGAGCTTCTCCTGTTACAGTTTCTGTAACATCAGCTTAAGTCCAATTACAGCAGATTTGGTTGCAGCCGGTCTCTGTGGAGTGACGTTTCTGTTTTCCATCCTCGACTCCTGGGCGTGGGAGAGATTTATTTATTTTTATTGTAATTTTAGAAGGCGGGCCTCTTTGCATATTCACTCATCACTACGGGCGAAGCCTGCACCAAAAGCGAGTGTTAGGGCTTTAATTAAAAACGCAATCGTATCTCAGCGAACTGAAAGGGAATATGTTTTTTTTTTTTCTGGTTGGCTTGTTTGTTTGTTTCTGTTGCTGTCTTCTGTTTTCCCCTGTGCACGTCTGAGAAACCATCTGTATGGAACATCATTTTTCCAGAGTCAGACAAATCAGAACTGTGATCTTGCATGCCAATAGATTCATCTTAATTAAAAAAAATATTTCGGTGGAAGGCAGTCTACCTGTTGAGGCAGGGGGGGGGGGGGGTTCCGTGTTTCAGGGGGGGGGGGGGGGGGGGGGGGGGGGGGGGGGGGGGGGGGGGGTTCCGTGTTTCAGGTTTCATTCCTAGATGAACTTGTTCTCCGAAAATCCCAGAGCCTCTGGTGTGTCACTTGGATAGGATACAACTCGGAGATACGCAAAGTAAATCAATAACCAAAGAACATGTCATATTTAAAGACATCCTGGCCCTTCTCCGTTGCAGCGTGTGCGGCCCACCCCAACTGCCAGTGGCTCCTAAATGTCACAGCTGCTGCTTCCACAGAGAGATAAAGTGACTTGTTGCTGATTCTGTGACTGGTTTAAATAAACACCAACCTGTCGCTGTACATTTTTCCACCCCTCCCCTTTTGCAGAGGTTTACCAGTAAGCAGGATGTAATCAGGCACTACAACATGCACAAGAAGAGGGACAACTCTCTGCAGCATGGATTCATGCGCTTCAGCCCTCTGGACGACTGCAGTGTCTACTACCATGGCTGCCACCTCAATGGAAAAAGCACCCATTACCACTGCATGCAGGTACACTACACTGACACGAAACGCCTCTTTCACCCACCCCCAATAAAGCCACAAACAAGTACAGTCGACTCGTAGGCAGGCACATGTACTCAGACAGGGAAGCAGCCCTATACAGTATGTACTGCTGACGTGGGCGCACAGTACAAATGACGCACAGCTCACCAGTGCTGATGAAAAAAACGTCAAGGGTCAAATGGTTAACTCATCATTCAAACAGCATTCGTCAAGCACACAGCAAACGCGGCGACCTGCAAACCAGATCAGATCACAGTCCGACTCCTTTCGAGAGCCTTTCAAGAGCTTCTTTTTGTGGCACTGACATTTATGGCAAGTTGAAAACCAAAAAAGGCAGGCCAACAATATAATGCAGCGCCCGATCTGGGAAATGAGGCCACTAATAGGACAGGGCCAAAGTCGCATCTGTGAAACGGTCTTACTGTCCCAACCCTTTTTTGCCTTTGCACCAAAGTGTCTTTTAAGAGCAGTCGTCAAAACGTGTGCTAAAGTAAATTTGGGGGGGGTGAAAAAAAAAAAAAAAGAGTGCATGCGCGTGGGGCTGCTTGTGTTCTCTCCACGTCTTCACTCTCTCACTCCTTAATTGGCATGGATAAAGTTCAGTTAGGTGTTTATATAAACTGCACATTTTTCATGTTTTAGTACCAAGTAGCCAGTTGAAGATTGTTTCCCTCCCCTCTAGATTTGTTTAATTTTTTTTTTACATCTGCTTATTTTCAATGTCATTGTGCCGAGAGCTTTCTCGCCGGCAGGGCAGCAGTGCAGCGGAGGATGGCTTGAGATATATTCTTCTTTAAACCCCCCTAACGGTGTAATTGTTATTAGGACATTTCAGTCCCTGTTTTAACAGTCCCTGAGAACCTGCAGATGTTGGCATCGGCTCTCTTGATTTAGGGGGGGGGGGGGGGCAGGGGGGGGGGGGGGGGGGGCAGAGTGGCATTTTTTTCATTGTTTGACTCAATATGGAGAAGTTGCCCGGTTTGTACAGATGAAAAGTGTCAGGGATGATATACAATTGCTGCTTTTAATTCAAACATTACCTGCCCCCCCCCCCCCCCCCCCCCCCCCCCCCCCCCCCTCCCCCCCCCCCCCCTCCCCCCCCCCCCCCCCCCCCCCTCCTCTGTTGGCCTGAATTCCAGGACATTTTAAACTAAAGGCTAAGACTGCCATCTTACTCCTGTCTGTGTTTCTCTGCCCCCTTCCACCTCTGAAATTTGTTACAGAAAAGTTTGTGATGACAGCACTGTCGCACTCCAAACTTGAATTTCATTTTCAAAAAGGCAGCTTTGCCAGGAAGGTACTACATTTGGCAGTTGCCGGCTGTGACCACTGGCTCCCTCAGACACAATGACGATGATTCCAATTAACCCAAGCAGAAAACCCCCGCTGATCTGGTGTGCATTAAGACACATTCAATTTGTGAACGTCAGAAAACAACATTTTTACCCCCATTTCTGTGCCACTAGCATTTTCCCAGCCACACTGAACTCCTTTTTCTACCACTCATACAGTAGACCAGACCCCCTAAAGCGCTGTGGTTTAGGAAGTTGAGCTTCAAACACACCTTCAAAAACATTCATGCAAAGTGAAACTTTGGATCCGTCGGCCCAGATGTTGTTTTTGACGACCGTGTTTTGCCTCCGTTTGTAGGTGGGCTGTAGCAAGGTGTACACCAGCACCTCGGATGTCATGACCCATGAAAACTTCCATAAAAAGAATGCCCAGCTGATCAACGATGGCTTCCAGAGATTCCGTGCCACTGAGGACTGTGGCACTGTCCAGTGTCAGTTCTACGGGCAGAAGACTACACACTTCCACTGCAGGTGAATTGGCCGAATGTAGTGGGTGCTACTCCAGAGTCTATACGACCGAGTACCTAATCGAGTTCGGCCTTTGTTTTCCATCCGTTTCACAGGCGCCCAGGGTGCAGCTTCACCTTCAAAAACAAGTGTGACATCGAGAAGCACAAGAGCTACCACATCAAGGACGACGCCTATGCCAAAGATGGCTTCAAGAAGTTCTACAAATATGAGGAATGCAAGTACGAAGCCTGTGTGTACAGCAAAGCCACCAACCACTTCCACTGCATCCGTTCAGGCTGCGGCTTCACCTTTACCTCCACCAGCCAGATGACCTCCCACAAGCGCAAACACGAGCGCCGGCACATCCGCTCCTCCGGGGTCATGGGCCTCTCTTCCACCTACATGACGCCAAAGGACGAGCCCGAGGAATCGAGCGGCGATGACCTGCTGGATTTCTCAGCCATTAGCAGCAAGAACTCAAGCCTGAGTGCCTCGCCTACAACCCAGCAGTCCACCACTGTACCACACCTGTTGGCCACGCCCACGATGGCGGTCTCCTCCTCCTCGACCACAGGCCTCAGCCTCAAGCTCACACCCTCGCTGTCCAGCACGGGCCAGCGGATGTCCAACCTGCTGTCCCAGGCCCTGCCCAGCAACATGCCGGTGGCCCTCGCTCTCTCCAACAGCGGCCTGGCCTCCAACCCGTTCTTCCCCCTCATGCCCAGGCTGCCTCTACCACCACCTCCGCCAGCCGCCAGCCTGATCTCCGCGGCAACCTCTGGGGCCCACTCCATGCCCACCGACTCGCTGACCCAAGGTTGTTCCACACTGGGGGCAGACGGAGCCATGGCATCCACGCCGACCTCTTTTGCCACCGCCTCCCTCATGGAGAAGATTTCGGCAAGCAAAGGCCTGATATCACCGATGATGGCCAGGCTGGCAGCTGCTGCCCTGAAGCCCTCCAACAACCTAAGCATAGGTCAGTCACTTCACAAACACTAACGAACAAACAGTCACACACTAAAAAAAATCTGTGCTCAAAGCAAATATGTTGATCATGAAATGATCTCATTTAGCATTGGCCAAGAGTAAAAACTTTACCAAAAACGTTAACCTTCATTTCAGTCAGTCGAAGGGAACAAGCAGAACGTATAATAAAAGTGAGAGAAGAGAGAGAGTGCACTCAGAGGTCATTTCTATCACGATCCCACGTTGGAGAGAAAGGCAGAAAAACTGCCGCTTTCAGGCTAAAAGGGACATACCGGAGGCATGGTCCTCTGCTCTGGGCTTGTTATTGTGTTGATCGTTTGTTAGATACCCACAATCCATTTGGAGATAAATGCGCTGACAGGGGAGAGTAGAGCCTGTAAAAGTCTCTTATGATGTTCAGAGTGGGGGCTCCTGGGGCTTGTGTTGAACATGTTTCCTCATCATTGGTCTCTTATCTATGTCTGCGCCCGTTCCAAGCAAATGGAGGTGGAATGAAATTAAGTTCAGAAATTGCGAGAACAAAAAAATGTTTTTTTTTGTATCCTCTATGCAAACTGATAAAGAAAAAAAAAAAGTCTAAACTCGCTGAGGCAGAAATGACTCAATGCAGCAGAGCTGAAAGAAGGCTTCTCCCCCCCCCCCCCCCCCCCCCCCCCCCCCCCCCCCCCCCCCTCGCTGATACAAGAACTCAGACACACTTGCATGCATCAGCAAAGACATACTTTTTGAATTTCTACAAACCTTCTGTTCCCAGAAAAACATGTCAATATCTATTTAGCATAAACACTATTCACATCATTTTTTGGAGGTAATTGCCTTGTCTCTGTTTATCACTCCGTTCTGAACAAAGCCTCCGAAAATGAAGTTAAGGCATTAAATTGATAATGCACCGCAGCGCACGGTCTCGCATTCAACTGGCAACGGGGGCCTCCCGTGTTGAGCCTGAGAAGGGGGTGGAGGGGGGTGGGGGGGGGGCCGCGGATTGTAAATGGGGCTGTAAGGGGGAGCATCTCCGGATGTTGGGACCCGGGAAGGATTACAATTCCTGGTGGTGCTGGTGGAGCAGCACGGGCCCTGGGAGAGAGCCGGGGCAGCTGCTCCGGGGAGCCAAGCTGAGCCCAGGCTGTCAGGGGTGGGGGGGGGGCCGCGGATTGTAAATGGGGTTGTAAGGGGGAGCATCTCCGGATGTTGGGACCCGGGAAGGATTACAATTCCTGGTGGTGCTGGTGGAGCAGCACGGGCCCTGGGAGAGAGCCGGGGCAGCTGCTCCGGGGAGCCAAGCTGAGCCCAGGCTGTCAGGCTGAGCTCCACCTCTGGGCTTCCAGCAGTTAGTCTGAACACTGGGAGGGGCCCCTCGCTGAGGGTGGGGCCTCCACAGATGGTACATTCACCACCCCTCTCATTGGCTCGCTGCGGCTCAGATCTCGGAGCAAAATTATGCTCCACTACGTCGCTCAGGCGTCTCATTGTAAAGAGTTACCTGCCGAGACCGGATGGAGCCGTAGCTGTAGTTTTGTTTCTCGTATTTGTTTCATGTAATGTGTGAACAGGACATTGGGGGCTAAAATGAGGAGGAAGTGGTTTGCGCTTATGTGAAATAAACATGTGAGAACAGTCACAGTGTTTGTGGCTATTTTTCACGTTTTTTTTTTATTTTTTTTTATTTTTTTTCCATTCGCTTCTGAAACCTTGCCTCTATTGTGAATTGCACATTTTTACTGTTTCCGCTTTCAGTTCTTTCTCAGATTTTTTTTTTTTTTTCCTTTATTAATGTTCTGCTCTAATTTACCCCTAAGTGTTTTTCCTAGAGATTCAAGCATCGTTTTGAAGGGTTTACTAATTAGATACACAGTACAAATGATCTTTCACAAGCTCTGTATCTTATCCCGAGTAATTACATGGTGGTACATTATTCCTGGATAATTTCCAGAAAGAAGCTGCTTTGAGTCAAACTCATTTGTTCCCCCCTCTTTGGGAAGTGGATAGAAAAAAAGAACTTCATGATGTTCAACACATTAGGAGACCTTCAGGCCAGAATTGCGCCTCAAACGGCCAGCTCGTCCTGCGATATAGTGCAGAGGGAGCGTTTCTCTGCCTGGTGATCACGTTTAAATCTCGTCGTCAATGGCTGCTCCTGGTATAATGTGCTCTCATTTGGTCTGAGAGCTGATGTGATTGTTAATGACATGGCAGGACTTGTCTGGCTAGTTAATTTTGGATGTAGTCTAATCGAATCGGGGGGAGGGAAAGAACGCCGTACGGACACTTGGTTAGCGTTCGGCGACCTCAAACCACATGCAAAATTGTTTGACGAGGGTTTTCCTTCGGGCCCGGCCCCGCCCCCAGCGCCTCCAACCTCAGCCATTGTCAAACTAAGCTGACACTGACAATGATACCTCCCCATCTCCTAGCTTTCAGCTGACAAGGCCCAAGACTGGCTTTTCCACTCCTATTCTGCCTGATATGTCTCTGGGTCATCTTGTAGCGGGTGGATCTCTGGTCGCCCCCCCCCCCCCCCCCCCCCCCCCCCCCCCTCACATATGCTGGTCTTGTTCTCCACCCCCACCGCCCCCTCACATATGCTGGTCTTGTTTTCTCCCCAGCAAAAGAAAGGGAGAGGGGCCTCACCAGGCTGAGGGGGCCAAGGGCACACACTTGGTTGCCCATGACCTTGCTTGTCACAATCCCTCAGCACCAGCTCCGATTCCTAAACAAGTGATCTCCCACCAAACCAATCGCAGCCCCAGGTGCTCTCCGGTCTTACAGTCGGGCTACGCCGGGGCCCTCGTCCCTCCCACTCAAATTCTTTTAAAAATGAAACACCACTTATTGTCAACCAAAAAGCCCAGCTTTCTTTTATAGCCTCGGGACAAATTAATATTTCAGTCCCTTGTGGATGGGAGGGGGGGGGGGGGGGTAATTTGCTTTTTTATTCAATTTCAGCTCCCCTGTCCTCACTCACAACATCCACTGAATACCTATTTGGAGGAGAACGCGAAAGAGGGGTCACACTATTTGAACCAATCTGATTGGCTGTCAGCTCCAATCTGACCGACATAGCACCCCTGTTCCTTGTGGGTACGCTCAGTGGCATCGGCTGCCGTTGTCAGGCCAACAAGGAGCCTGGGAAGGTGGGAAGGGAGGGGGGTGGCCAATCTGAGACTGCCACTTTCTCTCAGCATTAGCATCTCACTTAATGACCAGTTAAGAGGCAGCCTGGCAAATTGGTTGTGACAAGTGCTGGAGAAAAAGGAGTCTTTTTCCCTCATATCTCCCGCCTCTCAATCACCATTTAAAAGGCTTGACGGCCTGACATAATTTCGCCATAATTATCACTCGGAGTCTTCTTTTCGGGCCAGGACAGAAGTCAGATTGGATCTTGTCACAGGAGAATAATGCTGACCAACAATAACTTTGTTGTCCCCTCTCTCTGGTGTTGATCCTCAGGGAACGGGCAGCCGGCCTCAGCCAGCCAGTTCAATCTGGTTCAAGTGAAGCAGGAGCCGGTGGACTGCCACTCCGGGGGCTCCCAGGACCCCACGCAGGAGCACAGTCTGGACCTGAGCAAGAAAGACCACAGGTACACCCCTGCGTTATGGAGAGAATGTCAATCCCCATACCACCAAATAACATTTATCTTTTTAATAGATTATTTTTTCACTCTTTGCAGCCAGGGCCAGTGGTATGTTAATAATTATTTATCAAAAATAAAGCATTGAGGTGCAACTTCGAGTCTTGCTCCATTTTTGTGTGAGGAGGATGTTCACACAAACCTTCATGTCCAATCGGCCCCACCCCCCCCCTCCCCTCAACCCGCCGTAGATCTTATTTCTTAAGAAGACAGCATTTTTCTTCTTCATTATATAGGCACACCTCGTGTGATAAATAGTAATATTTACTGTTCTCATGCAAATCTTGACTAAACATTGTTCATTTTCCTTGTTCCAGTAATGAATCAAACGGACACCCTGTACCAGGGAATACATCTCTTTTATCCTCGCTTATGAATAAGGTAAGATCCATCCATCAAACGCCTTTCATCCCGAGACAAATTAGTGGGACACGGAGGGGCCTGTTTGTTTTTTAATGTTTCACCGCTAATAAGATGAGTTTGTATCATTTAAATTTTCCAGCCATTTTTCATACAGTGTAATTTTCACTGCACCTCTCACAAATTAATATAATGAAGCAGTAGCCGGGTGCCACGCCAGATATATAGAGATGTTTGTTTTTTGATGAGCTGTTTTCTCCTCCTTTATACTTTTTCTTCCCCCTGCCTCACTCTCCACTTATTTATTGAGTTTGTAAATTATTTGATTAAAAAGTCAGCGCCGTAAAATAAACAGAAAGGCGCCCCCCCCCCCCAACATTCCCCGCCCCCCCTGCCCCGTCTAAATGATAGTGTCGCAGCGTAGTGCTAAATGGACACAATCTTCATCATAAATCATATGTGACTGACACAAATGTGCCAGGTGGTTGCTATTACGTTGATGACGTAATGACAGATCGGCTGCCATTAAGTTCCTCTCGCCAACTGGTCAGGACCTCCTCTCCCCCCCCCCCCCCCCGGCCCCCCCCATCGGTCCTCCCCTTCACAAACAGACACATGTCGTCTATTCTGCGCCCTCCCCGGGAGAGGTTAGCCAAAGAGTTGCTCTCCTCAGAGCGCTCATTCAACCCGCTGTCCAAAAAGCTCCTCCCGCCATGTCAGCTTTTAGGGCTTTTGATTCAAGCCTCCACATCATATGGAGGGGTTAACAGTAGCTCCCGGGGGGACGCTTGGCAAACGCGCTTGGCCTGCGCTCAAGCAAAGGCCTGAATGGGTGTAAATCTGACTGCGCTTTTTTGTTTTTCGCTGTGCCAAATCATTAGCGCGTTAACTCGTCTCACACACGCCAACGCCAGTGCCCAGTTTCGGGTGTTGCTTAACTAACCCGGCGGCTGGTGCTCCGTGCGCTGTGTTTCATTGCAGATGTCGCAGGCGAACCCCGCCCTCTTCAGTGCAATGAACCTGAAGACAGAGCCGGAGCACGGGCAGGTCAGCGACACCTCCGAGGCGGCGCAGTATCTGAGCAGGATGCTGAAAAGGCCCCTGGTAGAAAAGCCCACTGAGATTTGGAGGACCTACCTTCGCAGGTATAAAACACCGTGGGAGAGTGTTGTCACTATATTTGTCTTAGTTTGACATTCAGGGGCGGTTTATTAACAGTCCGTTTCCCGTCGATGTCAAGGTTTGACACGGATGACTTCTGTGAGGCTCAGTGTGACTTCCTCCAGAAGGTGCACTTTCACTGCATGGTCGAGGACTGCGGCGCACTCTTCAGCACCGTGGACGGGGCCATAAAACATGCCAAGTGAGTGTCACACTGATGAGCGATCAGAAAACACGCCATGCATGTCTACATTTTAGCCCAAAGCTTTACCGAAAGTCGAACACCTTTATCGACTCCTATCTCGCTGTGTAGCTTCCACCTCCGAGCCACCCTGAAAGTGAAAACCGAGCCTCAGTACGGCGAGGGCAAGGACTCCAGTGAGGGAGCCCCTCAGCAGCCCGCTGCCCCGGTGTCCATGGCCAACAATTCCTCCATGGATGTGGCACACCTCACCTCCTCCGGTGGCTACATCTCTCCCCCTTCCTCTCTTTTTGCCTGGAAACAGTTGGCCGGCAGCATCCCTCAGATGTCGGCCTCCATGCCCAGCCTGCCGGCCAACTCGCCAATGGCTACCACCTCTTTGGAGAACGCTAAGCCGCAAGTCAAACCCGGTTTCCTGCAGTTCCAGGAAAAGTATGGGACACGTTGGTGTGTTGCTGCATGACAGTATAGAACACAGTGTGTTGCCAATTTTTGCCAAGTTGTGATCCAAGACTGACTCGTGCGTTCTCTGTCATCCAGTGATCCCTGCCTGGCGACCGACTGCAAGTACTCAAACAAGTTCCACTTCCACTGCTTGTTCGGGAACTGCAAGTACGTGTGCAAGACCTCTGGCAAGGCCGAGTCGCACTGTTTGGACCACATCAACCCCAACAACAACCTGCTCAACGTCCGCGATCAGTTCGCCTACTACTCTCTCCAGTGTCTCTGTCCCAACCAGGTGAGTGGGACTTGACAACTCAGCCGGCACAGCCGCATCACATGCTGTCATCTCCCCGAATTTCTAAGCATGAAGCATGCTATCTATTAGACCGGTATTTGAGGTTATTTGACTCGAGGCTTTCACAGCCGCTGCTCCCCGTCTTCCATCTCTGCTGAAAAAGACAGTCGACTTCACCCCAGTAATGCCTGTTTATATGTCAATGATGTCATTTTGACTGCCGCATTCTCCTCTCAGAAAAGGCCAATTTAGCTGATATTACCCAATAAATCATTGTCACTTGCACAGTAAACAAGGCCGTCTGGAATAGGGCAAAAATCAGGGGAATGCTTCGCAAATGAAACCTAAATGGCAGCCCCTGCCTGCTCTCATGAGCCCGTATTTGGAAAAGCGTTTAAATGAATTCATTAATGTGTCGAAAATCACCCCTATCACAAAAAGCTCCCCCCCCCCCCCCCCCCCACACACACACACACACACGCAAACATAAAGAGCCATGCACGCACAAAGAGTCATACACACACACACACATACGCGCACTCCTCCTCCTCCTCCTCCTCCTGCTCCTCTTCTCCCCCGTAGTCTCCTGAACTGAGTAGATCTTATTTGGCCCTGTCCTTTGGGACCTGGGCCTCCCAAGCAGATGGTGGTGCACAGACATGTTAGAAAGGAAGCCTGAAATAAAATACAAAAAACACACTGAGAAGTGTGGAATGTTCCAATTGACGCGGAAAGATGACAACGGTTGGATGGATCGGATTGTCGACTTAAACTTTGCACACAGAGGAAAAAACTACATTTGACTCATTGGATTATAAATTGTGTGTCTCCACCGCAGCACTGCGAGTTCAGAATGAGGGGCCACTACCACTGTCTGCGGCCCGGCTGCTTCTTTGCCACCAACATCACCACCAAGCTGCCGTGGCACGTCAAGAAGCACGAGAAGGCGGAGCGCCGTGCCGCCAATGGTTTCAAATATTTTACCAAGAGAGAGGAGTGTGGGAGGCTGGGTAAGAAACACAAAATCCTTTTGGCCTGTTGTCTTTCATCTCTACCTGTTTTTGTCTCTAACGCCCCCCCAACCCGCCCACATGGTTCTACACGTCCCCTACAAGTCAGCAGTGAGACGCTTGCTTCCGATAACATTTAAAAGGAGAGTTTCGTACGCAGTAATGAGCAGACGGGTTTTTGACGGCCGCGGCGCTAGGATACGCTCGGCGTTTCCAAGAGGCGACAGTGTGCGGTGCTTGTTGAAATGGCCCAAGAGGCACGAAACAGGTCTGACGCAAAGGGTTGGCGGTAGCATGTTCACCTTGGCACCTCAAGTCCCAAAGGTAGTCTCGCCTGTGCTTTATGAGCAATAATGAGCAAAATCACAACCAGGTTGTTTTTCGTCTTACTTGTGCC
Organism: Colistium nudipinnis; assembly: GCA_016785305.1. Lineage (NCBI taxonomy): Eukaryota > Metazoa > Chordata > Actinopteri > Pleuronectiformes > Rhombosoleidae > Colistium > Colistium nudipinnis. The sequence goes on from JAFBJU010000457.1 coordinate 656,530, forward strand.
CCTGTCGGAAATGAGCAATTAAGTTTCTGTTTGTTAATTATCCAGCTTGTCTGGTTTAGCCTGTTTGTGTTTCTGAAGCTGCGCCTCACAGCCGCCGCTGCCATTGCACAGAAATGAATTAAAAGTGATCCCTTTTTTTTTTTTTTTTTGTCCAGGCGGTTACACAAGCTTTTCAGAGCGCGGAAACAAAGCAAACAAAAACGGGCCCTAAACAGCTGTTTTTCGTCCCCCGGCCTGATCTGCCAACTGCATTGTTTGGGCTGGGGGAAAAACAGAAAGGATTAGCATCGCTCGCAGTCCAGTCATAAAGAATTGATGGGCTGCCAGTATCCATGACAGCAACATTAAACTGAGCACAGCTGATGATGTTACCTGCTTTCTGTCTCACAAAAGGCCCCTTCATGTCACGGGGGGCGGGGGGGGCTACTGTTATTTGCTCAACTTTGCGGGTTTAAAGCGGTGCGCGTGCAAAAGTGGTTTGATGACACAGGCATGTTGTGCCCTTAAACCGGGCGCCATGGTTACTGACATGCTACCACCTGCCCAGCATCTTACTCTTTCAATTATTTCTGCCTGCTTTTATATAATGGTATTTGATTAACAGCCACAAAACAGAACATTCATTTAATTTGAAATCATAAAGCAATTAGAGCCGGACCGGTTAAAACCCGAGAAAAGAACAGAAGAATACGAGGCAGACAGCAGTGCAATAAAGAACAAAAGGAAAAATGACGATGGAGATAGTTTGAAAAATGAATTCAATAGGGTAATAATTGTATATTTACTTTGGTTTGCAGGGGTGTGTGCATTATTGGCCCACAGAAAATGAGAATTTATTTATGTAAATTACTAATTGAATAAAGCATGTCAGTGTAATAAAAGAGCTCCACAGGTTTAGTGAACAGAAGCCTTGACTTGCTCAGTGTGACACCGGAGTGATCTAATATTCCTCCTACATGTGCACTCGGAAACACTTTGAAACCCGATCCCTCTTTTGTCCGTGCTACAGTATATCATGAAATTAAAAAAAAAACTAAAAAATATTTCTCTCCGTGTGTGATCTAATCATACCACCGTCACACTGATAATATTGCATTTACCAGCCGAGCTGTTCTCAGACGCCTCGCGATGAGCCAAAGACAAATTAATCTGTGATGGGAGACTTTACAACTGTCGCTTTTTTTTTTTCTTCCCCCCCCCCCCGTTTATTTACAGGTTGCAAGTATAACCAAGTCAACAGTCATTTCCACTGCATCCGCGAGGGTTGCCAGTTCTCCTTCCTACTCAAGCACCAGATGACCTCACATGCTCGCAAACACATGAGGCGGATGCTGGGGAAGCACTACGACAGAGTCCCCTCCCAGGTACAGTGGCAGAGACTGTGGCACACCACACATGCCCTTCTGAACCGGGTAATTATCTCAAAATATGGGCTGAACTCCTCAGCAAACAAAAACAGCCGCTGAAAAGCGTGACGAAATGTATCCCAACAAAGCGGGGAACCTCACACGCACACCCTCTTTGGGCGAAATCAAAAAAGGAATGTACTTTTTGCCTTTTGAGCAGTTTGAGTCACACCGGTCTTTGTCAAATCACTCATTCTTTTAATTGCAATTTGTAGAATGGGGTGTTCTAAATTCCTTAACTCAACCTATGCAGAACGGCTTGTACCATACGTAGATTTAAATATGTGGATTTTCCCGTTCTCGTTCTTCTGTTCTGTCAGAGAAGCGAGAGTTTCGGTCTTTCAAAATCCATCCCACGTCTCGAGAAATTCTTGGTTGTAAGCCAAGAACCAACGCCTACATTCAAAACATGTTATATCCAAGGCATGTTTTTTTAATTCACCTTGACAATAAAGATGTTTCGTTTTTGTTTTTCTTCTTCCCAGGTGATGCCGCTCGGCCAGAGGGCGGATGACATGCAGCATGTATCCGGCGTGGTGTCCGGGTCCATGGTGACCCAGCCTGGTTTCACGACCAGCTTTTCCTCTGCCGTCATGGATGAGACTGATGAGTACATGGACTACATGGAAGGAGGCGGCAGCCCCTTGGGCCTCTCCTCTGAGTCCTCCAACCAGGACTGGAGCTATACCAGCACACCAGTAGGCAACGATGGCTCTCCAGCAGGTGAGAACACGGGCCGATACGAAATCCTGACAGGCGTCTCCATGGCCCCTTTGGTAGAGCTGTTGTCCAAGAAGTGACCAGCGCAAACGCCAGTTACCTTCTCTTACGTCCACGCATGTCACGTTACGCAGTCGTCACTCGTCCACCTGCCCCTCCCCCCCCCCAGCCACTTGCCACTTCGTGCATTCTTCAGTCAGGTTTCGTAGGATTTAGTAGTGGTAGACTTTCAAACCGTGGCATCAGTCACGTTGTGTAAGCTTGATGACAATGCTGTATTGTTCCCACCGCTGGACAAAATCTTCAGCAGTCTGCGTGGTCCTCCCCATAAAACATCCACTTTGTACATCAGTAGCTTGAGTTAATGCGCTGTATGTAGCCTATTACATTTTCCTTTGGCCAGAGATCATCCCTGTGGCGTTATGTCTACTTTAGCACTTTTTTAGAGGGTTGAATTGTGGGAGAAAGGAAAGGGAAGGGAAGGAGAAACAGATCTCCCTTTTTTTCGATTTTTTTTTAATCAAACTTAATGAAAAATGGTGAGTCTGAGCCTGAGCCTGCCTGTGATTTTCACATTCCGCCATGTATTGCCAGTATTATCCACGACGCTCATCATTGTTGATTTGGCTGGTGTTTGCGTTACTTGTCTTGAATGGGCCTCATTTTGTATCATTCTCTTATCTTTTATCTTTCCCTTTTTACCTCCCATCTCTCTCTGTGTGTGTTTCCCTTTGTGTGCGCGTGTGTGTGTGTGTGTGTGCGATTTGGCCCCTCGATTTTGCGTGTGTACCCGTCTGTGTGTATTTCCCCCCCCCCTCTTGTCTGTCCTTCACTTTGGTCAACCTGTCTCTCCAGGACAAGGCTGCCCTGCCACCACCTCTGCTCCTACCACCCCTGCTGACACTAGCGCTACCCAAAATGCACCTCCTTCTTCCCCTCCTCCTCCTCCACCTCCTCCCTCCGCTCCTCACCCTGGTCTCCAGTCTCAGGTCCCATGCCTCTCTCCTGCCCTCCTCCGACCTCCTCTCCCCTCACTCCCATACCTCCTCTCTCCATCCTGTCTGTCATACTCTCTGCTCAGCGCCTCTCTGGGAGCCACTCGGAGTGTTGTCATGCCAACCAACACACCAGCTTTCAGCCCCATCATTGCCACTCCGTCTCCGGTTAAAAATGACGTCCCTATAGTACAGGATGCTGCAGGTACTTATCCCCGGCGCAAACCAACACTGCAGCTGTCACTGACTTGAGTCGTTTGCGGCATTTATCTGTGGTGATGCGGCCTTGCGCTGCACAATTGTTGTGGAAAGACGAAAAAAAAAAAGTAAAAAGGGGCTTTCCTGCATGCAAAACAGAACATTTGCCTTGCAATGATGGTGCACGTTTCCTGAGTTGGCGCAGTAGCAGAACAAATGTGGATATTTCCTTCAATTACACCATTGTGTCGGCTTTCATTGTCGCATGACTAGGATTTAGGGACAGAGCAGTACATTTGGCACGTACAGTAGGAAGCCCGGGCCTTGTTTAGCTCCCATTAACAAGGCTGCATCAGCAGCATTTTAATCACGCTTTAAGTTTTATCGAGGCCCACTGCTTCCTGTCTTGCAGAACAGGGATCACATCATTAGCAGTGACCGCAGGGTGTTGCAAAAGGTGGGTGCCCCTCGTAAAACAACATGGAGATAAGAGGGTCGGTTAAGACCCACAGCTCCGCCTCTGTTTGGAGGCTGGAGACACCCTCTAAAAGTGTCATGTTCCAGAGTCAATCTATCACATTCCCTCTCCCTAACTCATTCTGGGAATTAGGAATTAAAAAAAAAAAAAAAGTGTTGCTCTCTGTGCTTACTCAGCTGTGAACCCCTCCTGGCCGAGTAAGGTCGCATATTAAGAACTGGGTCTCGCGGTGTCACTTGCTTGTAGTTTTTGGGGTTCTAGCCTGCCAGCTGACCGCTCTTGAATGTGCGTCCCTTCTATCTTTCAGGCAATACCATCTCCATCCCCACGGCCGCCGGTGCAAAGAAGCGCTTCTGGATCATCGAGGACATGTCGCCGTTCGGCAAGCGCCGCAAGACCGCCTCGTCGCGCAAGATGCTGGACGAGGGCATGATGCTGGACGGCTTCCGGCGCTACGACCTCTACGAGAACTGCAAGGACATCAGTTGCCAATTTTCCCTGAAGGTGACCCACTACCATTGCACGCGCGAGAACTGCGGCTACAAGTTCTGCGGCCGCACCCACATGTACAAGCACGCGCAGCACCACGACCGCGTGGACAACCTGGTCCTGGACGACTTCAAGCGCTTCAAATCGTCACTCAGCTGCAACTTCCCCGACTGCCAGTTTTCGGGCAACAGCACCCACTTCCACTGCCTGCGCTGTGGCTTCCGCTGCACCGACAGCACCAAGGTGACGGCCCACCGCAAGCACCACGGCAAGCAAGATGTGATCAGCGCCGCCGGCTTCTGCCAGTTCAGCTCCAGCGTCGATTGCGAGGTTCTCGACTGCAAATATAAGCTCAAGTGCTCACACTTCCACTGCACCTTCCCGGAGTGCAAGCACACAGTGGTGGGCATGTCCCAGATGGACTCCCACAAGAGGAAGCATGAGAAGCAGGAGCGGGGCGAGCTGCCGTCCGTGTCCCCCAAGCAGGAAGTCGCTCACCACCTGGGGGCGAGTTTGGCGGCGCTCCCTCCGGCCTGTATGGATCTTTCCACTTCCTCGCCCGGTGGCCTCCACGGGTTGTCCCACAGCATCAACACCAGTGCTCCATCCATGCTCTACCATGTCGGCAACATGGGCTCTGATTACACCCACCCGTACGCGCCGTCCAGCATCAGCCTGGATGGCTCCCTCAACCTGGGCACCGACACCAGCAGCTCCCTTTTCTTCCTGAAGAACGCGGCCGGCCTGGGTCTCAGCGACTCACTGGACCTCAGCAAGAAGATTCCCCACGAGGCGCTGCAACTTGGCCGCAACGCCACGCCCCCTCTCGGCCTGCCAGCGGCTGGGGAGGAAAACATTGGCACGTGTGGAGAAGCTGAAGATTACCTGTCGCCAGAGGAGGTGCACGCGGAGGTGGAGGAAGAAGAAGAGGAGGACGAGGGAGAGGAGGAACTCAACACTGATTCCAATGACGATTTGATGCCAGAGGGGGAAAAGGACAATGTTGAGAGTTACGTCGCATCCGTTAATCACACTGATATTTCCCAACTGGAAAAGCAAGACACTGACCCGTGAAAAAAAACAAAAACAAACAACAACAGTGACTGTTGAAACTGAAGAAAAACCCTGTGTACTATGAACAAACAAAAATGAAAGTGGCCTCATTCATCATGTCTAGAGACTTTAGGTGACAACAAAAAAAACCCCACAGCAACAGCGCGGAGAAAATGACGGCCCAAAATGATTCATTATGATGTTTACAAGATGACCAACATTATTAATTCAATTATGCATTAAAAAATATGAACGGAGAGACACAGAATTAGGCCCTGTTTTACAGGTGGGGCAGCAATGTAAAGCATTTTACTACACATCAGTCTTTTTGTGTGCGTGCATGTTTGACTTTAATTTATTTTTATTTTTTTCACTTTTTTGTGTGTGCAAAAAAAAAAAAGAAAAAAAAACGTCAGAAAAACAAAAACAAATCTCTCTATATAACTATATATGTAAGTGTGTGTGCGTGCGTGCGCGCGCGTGCGTGCGTGCGTGTGTGTGTGTGTGAGAGCGCTGATATACAAAAGGAAAATTGCTGGCACAGGTGACATGAAATGCAGGGCCGTGGATAATTAGAAAAAAAGGGATGTGAATCACTAAGGGGAAACAGGATTTGTTCCAGACATTTGATCTTTTTACTGTATTAATATTATATTATTATTAATTATTATTATTATTATTACTAGAGACAGAGAGAAAGGGGGGGGGGGGTGACACTTTGCTTGTTCCCATCTCTCTCAGGTGATTTTCTTTGTTCTCAATGACATGTGGAATTGACCAGTAACTGTTTTCTCTCAGCTGCAGTTGGGCGTCCAGCAAGTCGCCGGTTTCAACCGTTTTCTCTGACATTCTGCTAGAAAATGCTCTCCTGGCACCAAGTCCAAGCTCAGCCCCGCTAATTTCCACCCCCCGTGGAGGAATCAAGCTCGTGTGTGGATAGTGCACTTTTATATTAGCTGACCACGATGAGACCGATGATGATGATGATGATGATGGCATACTCATGAGCATATTTAAAAAAAGATATTTTTGTTACCATTTGCATCTTTGCATTACAGTGTCGTTTTGTTGTGTTTGTGTGTCAGAAGCATATCGATTTGTTAGCAGGCGAGGACGTGATTAACGGCCGGCGAGTCGAGTGTGTGGGGTGGTGGGGGAAGCGGGGTAAAGACTGACCAGAGGAAACAATGAGTCACTCAGATGCGGCGGGGAGACGGGGGGGGGGGGGGGGGCGGGAGGGGGAGAGGACTACTTGAATGGGGGGGGGGGGGGGGGGGGGGGGGGGGGGGGGGGGGGGTGACAGAGGAAGCGTCAGGTAGTGTGTTTCATGTTGAAAATGTACAGACCGAAAATGTCCCAGCAGGCATTTTGTTTTCCATTCACTATGGCTGTGGTTGAGCTCCTGTTGTAACGGTTTTTATTTAATATTTATGTGACCTTCCAATGAGAAATTTTTAGGGTGTTATTGCACTTTTTAGGTTCATTTTTATTGTCTGAAAAAAAAAATATGATATATATCTTTTAACAGGGAATTTGCTTTAAAGATGTTGTTTTGTTTTAGTTCACTTTTGCTTTAATGCACAAATAGATGTTAGTGTGACAAAGAACTGTTGTTCTGTGATTTATTTAAAGACTGGGTTTTATTTTGCATATATGATTGGACAGCTTAATAGAAAAAAGGAAACGGGTACACCAGAAGAAAAACAGTTTCCTGATATAAAACACTAATAAGGTCTGTGATTTAAATTAATTCATAAAGAGTTCATGGTAATGCTCTCGTACTGTAGCACTAAATTATAAATTTGTCAAAGCCACCCTCCGGTTTACAATGAGCAAATATGTATGGCCCAGGAGTGAACACACTGATCGTGAATTATCTCAAGAGCCTGGCATTGGATATAAAATGATCATTATTTAGGGAATAATAATGTGTGTAGATGCTATTCCTCCAGATTTTGTTTAAAGACAAAAAAAAAAAAAATGGTTGTACAGTATTTTCCTCTGTAAAAAATAACTATATATGAACAAAATGCTCTTTGATGAACAGATTCATTTAAAAAGAAAACCGTAAAAAGGAGAAGTGAATAATAAAAAGTTAAAAATTCAAATAGCCTCATTATAGTTTGCTTGTGTGTGTGACCTTTTTTTTTTTCAATTACCCCAGAATTTGGAGAAAAAAAAAGGTGCTAATACTATAACATTGGCAGATGCCGTTAAATTTGCAATATATTTATTTTCTTTTACTAATCTATGTCAGAAGCTCAAACTAAAGTATACCCATTTGAATTCATTAATCAATGTTTCTGTTTTAGCTAATGACCCGTTTTAATCACTGTCATTTTTCTGTGTGCTTTTGGTTTTTTCCTCATGAATTGAAATCCTTGGTTTATATTTACTTTGCTGTGGGCAGACTTGGTTCAGAAACTGAACTGTCTCCCGGGACTCTGTTCCAAGGCAGAGGCCTAACTACATTTGTCTTGTGTTCTCGTCATTTGCTGAGATAACTGTAGGGGCTGGAAGACAACGTGCACTTGAATTTTGTCCGTTTGCGAGTGTATGCGTGCGTGAGAGGGCCGTGTAAAACAAGAAATAAAAATAAAATAAAATAAAAAGCAGGATTTGTAAAAGCTGAAAATAAAGAAACTATCGTCAATATAATCATACACATGTATTGTTTGATAGTGCTTGGACCTGAGGATATTTGGGGTTATGTGTTTAAGGGGGAAAGGTGCTGCTGGAAGACAGCAGGGCGAAATGTCATAGCAGTAAGCTCCGTCTCTTTTTCTATCCGTAGGTGACACTACTGAAGTGTGCGTGTGTGCGTGTGTGCGTGTGTGCGTGTGAGAGAGACAGATAGGCTGTGACTCTAAGAACACAGACCTGTGGCTCCGTCCCAGCTGCTCAGAGCTTCGATTCATATTTCATGACCTTGCTCCTATTTTCCCCTGCTTTGTTCTGCCACAAATGAAACTGGGAGAGTTTGTTTTGTTTTTTTAGGCACAGAATTTGAAAAAGAGGGGAAAAGAAAAAACATCTGCTCCCACGCAGGTAGGGAAATCAACAATATTTGTTGTTGGGGTCACCTGTTGTTCATGCTTGACTTTATGGTGCAGGAACAAGATCAGAGCTGAGGACAGATTTATAGGCCTGCTACCGCTAACAAGATGACTCTCTTATTGTCTTGTGCAGTGTTAACAGGTCACATTTCCACGTTTATTTATTATTTTATTTTTATGTTTTGCCTTGAGCCGTGTTCTGGGTTCCCCTCCCACTCCCCGATGTCACCCAGTGGTTCTGTCTGTCCTCTTGTCTACAGCTGTCCCTGTCCTTTCTCCTACTCTTCCTTGTGATGTTTTTTTAATAAAAAAAAAAAAAAAAAGAGAAAAAAAAAAAAAAATCACGAGAAAAGGCATCACCATCTGTCAGCCAGCTGGCATCCTGTATATAATCTACCAGAAAAAAAAAAGAGAAAATAAACATGAAAATTATATTACACAAAAACCAGACGGAAATGACCTCCAAATCTTGTCTAGGCTGCTGCTGAAATGACAGATCATTTTACTGTTTTAATTAACGGAGTAAAAAGGATGGTATAAAAAAGTGGTGGGGAAATAAACGGAGATGTATTTCCACTGCTGAAAAAAAAAAAAAATGGAATGTGGAAGCCGCCTGCTTACTGCAGCGTCGTGGATAAACAGAGCAACATTTTAGACTTTGTAAAATATATTGCACTTTTGGACTAAAAGCCATCTCCCGTAAGTGTTCAATTTGGCTGGATTCATGAAACATTTTATATGAGAAGTAAACGATGAAGCAATTTTTTTAAACATTCGAGTGTGTTGCCCACAGCACTACTATATATATATATATATATATCTATAGTCCTGTTGCTTATTTCTAAATGGATACAGTACTGTTCATCTTCATTGTGCTATACTTCTGTTTTTTCTTCTGTTGCTGCATGTCTGATGCAAAGATTGAGCTTTTCACTCAGTGAAATAAAAACCAACTGAACGACTTTAGGCCTGCTTTCAGTGTCCATGTGTTCCTGCATGTCAAACCAGTACAACACGTCTTTCAACAGACGCGCACTGTGTACCTTATCAAAAAAAAAAAAAAAGTCATACTTTATATATATCTATATATTATAAGTGCCAACAACCAGGGTGGGGGGGGGTGGGGGTGGGGTGGGGTGGGGGGGGGGGGGGGGGGGGGGTGCATGCTGGCAATCGCTGACGTGCAGCCGGTTGATGTGCCAGGAACAGGTTGAGTGAGAGTGAGAGCAGCGTGGAGAGGCAACAGGCGGGGCTGGAAAAACATACGACAGGTGTGCACTGCATATGTGGTCACATGATGCCTATAAGGCAGATTAGGGCCCAAACAGATGAAGCGCTGCTTAATGGCAGCTTTTATTAAGTTCACAAAGCGTGGAGGGAGGGGGGCGAACGGAGGAAAAGCAGGTGGCTGGGCCTGTGCACTCTTGAAGATGAAGACAGATATTGTACAGTGGAGTCTGAGGAGGCGAGCCGCTGTGGAAGGATTTATGGAGATTTGCCCACCCTGGACTCCCCGCCTGCCTGTTCCCCAATTTTGCAGTAATACAGAGGGCGAGCCGTAAAGAGCTTGGAGAGTAAAAAAAAGTGTTTTGGGGGAAAAAAGGAAAAGTTGGGAACGCCATTCACACACAATCAGAAATGAAGCGCTGAAACATTTGAGGGTGAGCAACAACGACAAAAAAAATAGCAAGTGGCTGCTTGAAGATGATCGAGATGAAACGGGTCCTCATAAACATTTGGCATGCATCACAGATTAAATACACATTTCGCATCATACGTGTATTTGTAATAGGTACATCAGAAATACCACACGTGTGGGGAAACTAGCAGGAGCAAGACGAATAGATCCTCAACACCATGTTTATGTTGAGTGAATACCTAAACTTGACACGATAATACACATAGGTGCAAATAAGTAAAAGTGTGTCAAGTTGGCGCGTACGCAAACAGACGTACACATTGCTTTGTTTCCCTTCCATAGCGTGCTGTGCACGGAGGCGGAACACAAAGCCAGCAGAGGAAGGCGGCTACGTGCGTAATTACAGTATGTGCCCTCATGCTCACCACACTGTGAACACGGTGGCGGAAGCCAGTGTCTCACCAACAGAAAAATTGCTCCAGAACAGACTCGTGTCAGCCAGGACACGGAGACGATTCCAATCTAAAGTCTAAAGGTATGCAAGCACCCATAGCGTTCTGCGTCAAGGCCCGAGACCGAAAAAAAAAAAAAAGATGTCAGTGGGATGCGATGTCTGCAGTAGAGTTCACTTGAGTCCACATCTTTCTGCAAATATTGCCCCCAGGCACACATCACTGAAACACCGTTCACACCTTTGTAAATCTGTCCACCCCCCCTCTCTCCCTCTCTCGCTCTCTCTCTCTCTCTCTCTCTCTCTCTCGCTATACATATGACATAACTTTAGCAAAAAATGTTTTGTTGTACAATGCAACCACCTGAATACCCCCTCGCATCACCTACGGCGGCTTTCGGGTAACACAAAAATGAGCAAGTCCGTCCAAGAGCCACCGTTTGCTGCGTGACAAGTGCAACGTGGCAAACTCTTTGGAAGAGGACCCACTGCTTATTTGGTTAGCGATAAAGGGCAAATTCAAAGGTGACAACAACACACACACACACACACACACACACACACACACACACACATCCACACACAGCTGCGTGGGTCACGACCTGCTCCGCATCAGCAGAGGGACGTTGACGACGAGCTGGGAAACAGAGATGAGGATTTGTCTTATGTACATTTTTATTTTTATTATTTTTTTACCAGTTTTGAGGCCTCCGCACCACTTCCAAAAAATAAATAAAAAAACAGAAACAACCGGAGATGGTGGAAAAAGAAAAAATCAGTCAGTCAGTTGATGTTTGGCTCAGCGACTATAGTGAGAATATTTGCGATGAAAAACCGGGCTATGGAAGTTTTCAGACACGATGCGCTGGCTACCAAGGAAATGGGGAAAAGCCGTTTGCATAAAATGAATCATCTGCCTTTGTCTCGTATCTTTGTCATCAGAGCAGCTTGTTGTTGATAGGCGGCCCTCACAGGTGCACAGTATATCATGTCTCATGCGCATATATGACTGCTTCATTGGCCCATTTATAGTTCACATTTTTTGGATGATACGTTTCCCTCTGCTCTTTCAGCACGCTGCCCCGGTTAGACCCCTCTTTAAATCCCGTGCCCTTTGCAATAGATGTTCATTTATCTATTTTTGCATGTGTATGGGCTTATTTTGGAAAGACCTCGGTCACACGGCAGAAAGTGCGGGGGGGGGGGGGGGGGGGGGGGGGCTCTGTGAAAAAGGCTGCTTTGCCATTGGTAGCAGCTGTTGCTGCTTAGACACCTCCGAGGAAATGGAGAATTGGACACACACTCATCCAATTTACCATTAACGAGACCTTATTGGATGCAGGGCCATAGGACCATGCGGCTTTGCCTTATGTGGCTCTGTTTGGATATGCCCTTATTTTGGAAAGACCTCGGTCACACGGCAGAAAGTGCGGGGGGGGGGGGGATCTCTGTGAAAAAGGCCGCTTTGCCATTGGTAGCAGCTGTTGCTGCTTAGACACCTCCGAGGAAATGGAGAATTGGACACACACTCATCCAATTTACCATTAACGAGACCTTATTGGATGCAGGGCCATAGGACCATGCGGCTTTGCCTTATGTGGCTCTGTTTGGATATGCCTCTTGGTCTTGAATGTGTGTGACTGGGGGTCTGTGATAATCTTAGGATCTGTGATGAGGGATCATGGCGTGACGTACGCGGTAATCTCAAGCCTATTGCCAGACATTCAAGCTAATTTCCCTTTAACGTTACATATTGGTATATTGGCGAGAAAAAAAAAGGCTTTAAGGGTGCACAACATCCGAAAGCCAAAGAGAGAATCTGGATGTTAAAACGATCCAGGGGATCGTTGGTGCCGCGTTTTACCATCAGAAGGTTTCAAACATCAAACATTTAGGCTGGTCTAAAAAGCTCTGCCAAAAGGAAAAAAAAACAAACCAAAAAAATACTAGTTTGATTTTTCCAATTTCAAACCCAAACTGCTTTTTAACATAAGCAACCGCTGGGGAGACGAGCATTGGCTTACTCTCCCTTCATGATTTCATACGTTAAAACATATATAATTATCTTTACAATTCCCCAACCTGCATAAAGCGCAGTGCTACTACTCTATGGGCCCAGCAGGTTTATTCTCTTGTGCAACACCTGTGTTTTGTTTCTGGTTGGGTAACATTTTTCAACTTTTTCTCTCCTTTTTCCATAAACACAACTCACATTCTTTAGAGGGCGGTGTATCTAGAAATCTTTGCCATTCAACGTTTTTTTTTTTTCTTTTTTTTGTCTGTTAGGACATAAAAATAACAAAGCATTCTTCTCACAGTTTTGCTGGAACGTTCAGTTAGTGAACACAAACAACGGTGGTGCGTTGTTATTGACTGCAAAAACCTGAAAAACTGGATTGAAATCTGGCCGCTTCACACAGAGACAAGCAGTCGAGCAAACCACCCCGGGAAACTGCTGATCAGCAAGTTGGGGGTAATGAACCACGTCGTTTTTGCCCCCCCCCCCCCGCCCCCCTTTTGATAAAGCTTAATTTCCTTTTTCTCCTCACTTTAGGGGAAACTGCTGATCAGCAAGTTGGGGGTAATGAACCACGTCGTTTTTGCCCCCCCCCCCCCGCCCCCCTTTTGATAAAGCTTAATTTCCTTTTTCTCCTCACTTTAGAGAGGTCAGGGTTTGTTGGAGGGCAGAAATTCAGTGTCTTGCCCAAAAGCACTTAAACTTAAAAAATCTGATTCATTACTCACTATGTCTAATGAGAAACATTAAATTCCGCAACAACTGATATGAATCTCTATGATTTCATTATACATAAATGTGTTGTAGGTTAGTCAAGGCCTCATCCTTTCTGGAGAGATACTTCAGCTTTTTACATGAGGAAATTTATTGCGAAACTATTTTATTTATTTAATTTTTTTTTACCCGAAAATGGAAATTCATTGTTTTGATACACCCTCGCTGAGAGGAGGCCGATCACCTGTTGTATTTCAATTGCTGATGGGTTGATGGGATTCTAAATAAAGGCAGTGTGTTCATCTCCGTGGCCATAAGTGTTGTCAAGCGCAAAATGAGACGCCCCTTACCGCGCTGAGTTTGGAACAAACACAGTCTCTCTGAGCACCGTTTAAAACGAACACATTTTCCAAAAAAGAGGGGGGGAAGTGTGTGTGTGTGCGGGGGGGGGGTGTAATGTTACAGGAGAGATGATATTTGGTAAACACATAGTTGTCGTCCCACAAACACAAACAGAATCCAGTGGAAAGATTAGCGCCGAGGCCCTCCAAACAGCTTGTGAAAAATGAGCCTCCCGTCAACCCCGATACACGAATGTTTACCAAGAAACACCAAACATTATGTTCTATTTGTTTTACTTTGCCTCAAGTTTGCCCATTGCTCACAGATTAGTCATCCCCAGAGTTAAACACGACTTAGCCAGCAGAGCAAACACGGAGTAGCAGACAGCGACCAGAAACCAGTACGTTAAAAAAAAAAAAAAAAACGCTCCATCCAGTCTGGCTCGCCGCCACATGGCCATTACGCCTCGAGTAGTTTGTGTCAGAATTGGTCCAGAGGTCTCCCGTTAAGGCTTAACCAAAAAGGGGAGAGCTGAGGGCAACAAAAAAAAAACCAAAAAAAAACCAAACAATAATAATCTAATAGCCCAGCGCTCACAGAAGCCAGAGTAAGTGTCATTCCACTTCCCGTTGCCACAGTGCAGCACGGCTCACCGGCTTGTGAGCCCTTATGCTGCTGCTGCTGCTTTCTTGGCAAACAGAGAAATTCTTAACTGCTAAGCTGTAAATTTTCTTAATTTGACGCGAGTTCGAGGGGAATGGGAATCGTTCGCTTTCACGGGCAAAAAGCCTGCCCTATTGGCCAACGGTAGGCCCGAATGGTTCAACACGGTGTTCGTGCGCGTCGGTGACGACTTGGAACATACAGCGGACGGCGCTTGACAGAGCTGTAAAACCGGCGCCGTGTGACTCATTCTTATGTTAATGCTGGGAAAGGGCTTATACAGTAACTGTAATTTCTGTGGGGAATATAATTATAATTTACAACGGAGGCATATTCAAGTGGTTCTTGTGGTTGTCTGTGAGAGAATGTTAGTATTTATTGAATGTGCAAAACGTTCAGTCGCACACTGCAAAACGTGCCTTCATAAATTGCTTGCCGTGCCACCAAGAAAAAGAAAAAAAAAAGTTTTTGTGGAAGCAGAACATTGTCATTTATTTTTCGATGAATGAGAACAAGTCACTGGTATGACGCGACCCCATTTGAAACATTTACTGGAAAAAAAGGATTTTAAAAGATATGCTGAGGTTTTGCCTACTTTAATAATGACAATGCACGTGCTATTATTATCGTTACGCACTAAATCACACACTCCAGAGGAAACTTCTAATAATCATGTATTACAATCTCTATATTTCCACATTAACTATACAATTCATACATTCAAGAAGTAATTGATGTCTCAAACTTATGTTTTAAAAATCTTTTTTTTTTTCCCCCCGGCACAAACTTAGCATCCAAGAGACCCGAAATTGACCTTTTTTCAGCTAAGCGGCAAAATAACTGTGCCCATAGTGAATGATTGCTTAACCCAGTTTACTGTGGTCAATTCATAATCGCTCACTCTAACACAGCATGACTAAACATTTATTTTGACCGCTGACTGCTGAGAGAATTTGTGAAAAAATAACAAAAAAAAAAAAACAATAATACCCCAGCTCCTGTGTTTTCCATGAGGGCAACACCGTCAGGGTGGGAGTGGGGGTAAACTTGATATAGCAGGGGTTCGACAGAAACGTGACAACTGTGGCATTAGCGAGACGGCCTGTGGCGGAGTGGTTGGTTTTTGTCAGGGTTCATATTAATACTAAGTCGTTAGATAGTAGTTGTTTCGAAGTTTGGGAGTTTAAAGCTGCTCAGTTACGCTGTGGCAGAATACAGAAATGAGCGAATCCGCTTCAACGACTCTTGGATTCCACCAGCGGCCCATGAGCGACACGCACGGTATCGCAGCTGTGACCTTCATTAAAAAAAAAAAAAAACAGTGCGGCGACAGGTGGCCATCATGTGTGCGCTAATCTTCCACATTATAGTTGTGGATAACAGACACTGCACAGCCCCGCTCTGTTAAAACGCAGTCATATAATATGGAATACATCAGCAATGGGATATTTGCAGCATGGAGGAGGCAAAGGTTGGGGGAGATTCTGCCGATGCTAATAATAGAAAAGGTCCATCATTCGGTCAGGTTTGTGTTACCAGAAGAATTCTGCGAGTACCACAGACCCTCCCAAAACAAGACATTGGGCGTCCACTGAGGGATTTTGGGATTACTTCTGTCCCCCCTCTCTCCCTCTCTCCTCCTCGCTTCAGGCATGAAAATGGGGGTTGTATTTCCCTGTGACAACCCATGCCAATTTTGGAGGACAGGCTCGGTGAAAGGGCTTATTTTTTTTTTTAAATATTTTTTTTAACAAACCATCCTACTTTGTCCGTCTGTTTTCACATTGGGCTTTATGGCCGGGGTAGAGTTTGGAGCTCCGGTGTTACAAGTCGACCACTGTTAAGCGAAAGACAGCCAATTTAACGTGGTGTTGATGGTTTC
>JAFBJU010000457.1:673016-788019 GCA_016785305.1 Colistium nudipinnis
TGTTTAGGGCTTATAAAAAAATATATATAAAAATGTGTCGGCAAATTCGCATGCTGACTTTAGATTTGATTTCGGAGGTTCGCAGAGTTGCAGTCATTGCCGTGAACTAACGTGGTGTTTTTCTTTCTTTCTGTGAACAGTGAAATATTGTATTTTTGCCAACAGAGCGCGGGAACGACTGCAACGAGCTTCAAAGTGCTCGCCAAATCCGACGCCCTTTTATTTGCTCCTGCCTTATCCGTTGCATCCTCCCACCTCCAGGTGTTCCACAGACCGGCCTGTGATTAGTCTCATTTAGAGAAACGCTGGCAAGCGCCGCACCTGTTGCCCCCGCGCCGCCCGGAGCTGCAGCACGCCGACAAGCCTTCTCTCAGATAATCCAATCGCCAGGCAATACCATATCCGCTCTCCGCCGGCGCACAACAAGGGCATTCTTTTTTTTCTACCTCTCGTACCCCCTTCATGTTCTCATGGCCACCAGTCTCTCGATGGCTCGTTATTGGGCGAGTAACCACCACCCCGTTTTTTTTTTTTTTTCCCGCCTTTCCCACCCCCCCCCCCCTCACTGCTCCTCGCCATCACCTTCCCCCGCCTGCCCCTGAAGTGAGCTAAGCTTGGCTACGGCTTCAAGAGGCCCCGCAGCCTCCCATACGACAGCCTTCCAGCGTTCGCGCACTCCATTTGGATTTGAAACGGCGCCAGGAGGAAAATCAAGTGACAGGGGCCACACAGAGTGGAAGGGAGGGAATGTGATCCAACTTGATTGTTGAGAGTTTATATAGCGAGTGATGACAAAGTGCTTTATGACTTTGCAGTGTTCGCCCCCCCCCCCCGCCCACCGCCCGTGTGACCTTGGCTTGTCAAATGGTCTCATTTTCACCAGGAAGCAGCCAGGGTTCAGCAGCCACTCCGAGTGGTTGAGCTGCTCTTAAGAGAGCTTTTGAAGGTGACCCGTGCTCCCTGACTTTTCGATGCTGAAAACGCGACTGGGGGAGGGGGAAAACGGCATCAGCCAGCCAGGCCAGCTAGGTCACTGAATTAGAAACCTAAGAAGAATATATAAAAAAAAAAAAAAAACATCATATTCTCAACAAGACCAGGTGTGCAAAGTTATGAAAGTCGTTCCGCCGGGGCTGCACCTACAGAGCCACTGTGGAATATATTATCAGAACTATCATGTCACAACTCAACGGCAATACTAACTTACCAGGTATAATATGCCAACTCAGTTTCGAGTGCTAGAATGCAAACATCCAATAATTGTTACCGAATACAAAGGATTAATAAAAGGCAGAAGAATGTCATCAATTTTACTGGGTATTTGGTTGCAAATAAGGCCTTAAAGCATACAAAATCCTGACGGGATGGTGGCCCAATGATTGCCTGCAATCAGAATTTACCCTGAAAGTCTTCCACAACAATCCGACCGACGTGTATGACGGTGATACTTCATAAGAAGTCACAAATAAAAAAAAATAAAAAAAAACACATTTCAAAATCTGGAAACGTCCGGGGAATATGTGTACAGAAATCGATCGCCATCACACGGACGTCAAGATACCTCACATCAGAGTGACACAGTTGCACATTTGATCTGATGAGGGCACCAGACAAATGTTTGTGGATAAGGGGTTTATCCTCTGGGGAAAATGAATACCGGTTCCCCATTGAATCACAATCCACCCAATGAATGTCGAGACTTTTTTATTTAATTTTATTTTCTGCGGTCTTCACTAACCAGGTGACTTTACATAACTTTCCCTTCTGACCGCCACTGACATCCCTAGAGCTACACCGAAAAACTGAACCACACATAGAATAAAACAGGTGCGGCACAGCAGGACTTGAATAAGGATATTTTGAAACGCTGGTTTCCAGTGGTTTCCACACAAGAGCGATGTTCTACAGTCC
The DNA here is from genome assembly GCA_016785305.1 of Colistium nudipinnis. Classification (NCBI taxonomy): domain Eukaryota; kingdom Metazoa; phylum Chordata; class Actinopteri; order Pleuronectiformes; family Rhombosoleidae; genus Colistium; species Colistium nudipinnis. The sequence goes on from JAFBJU010000457.1 coordinate 674,928, forward strand.
TTTCACGCACGTCACGCTCATTACAACGCGACAGCTGCCACACGCGTCGTATCTGAAAGGGAAGAGGAGAGTTTCACCCTCGATCCCCCGCTTCCTGCATCATCCGTGACCTTTCCCATATGCAAAACCTCTCACAGCGCTTCCCCTCGGAGGTGCCCGGAGGCCAGGCCTGGCTGCAGCGACTATGTAAATGATTTGTGTGCCAAAACAGAGGCCGGATCGCGACGGCGCGAGAGGCGCTCACAGCGCTGTCCAGCGCGGCCCCGGGTAGCCCAAGCTGCCACGGGCTAACACCACCCGCATTGATCCGAGGAGACGCTCAGGCCCCTGACCTGCTGAGTGCTCAGTTCCAGTGAACAATGGAGTTCGGAGCGCGTCGATACACCGTCCTATTGAGTGCTCTCCGTTTAGCAGCCAGATTGATGAGCTTAAGGCTCCCGACCGGGGAGCAACGCGGCGTCAAAACCCGAAAGGTGTTGCTTGGGACCGGCAACCCCCAACGACACTCCACATTGCCAGTCCCCCGTGATCCTCTAGCCTGACAGCTCTACCCGGGAGGTCTACGCAGGAACCAGGTTTTCGGAACAAGTAGGCGAACGGCGGTGGCATCTGCGAGGTGTTTTTTTGTTTATTGTTATTTCAAAATGCAGATGACGATATTATCGTAGGATAGAGCAGGAATGCGCCGCGAATCCCCGAAGACACCGAATGATGCACAAGTGGATTTATTACGGCAGGTCCCCATAAATCTCCGGTTGGCCTGAACTCCAGGGAGAGGTTAATGGATTACAAAGGGATGTGGTATCGAACCTCTGAGAAGTTTATACACCTCATCAATATGTGAAACACTATTGATCATTTAGATCTTGATAAATGTAATTTATACAACTCATTAGGCATGGTAATATTCATGATGCTGTGCATAGGGAGGAGCTATTTCTTTGTATTTTTTATTTTTTTTTAAACATGTTTGAATTAGTATGCAAAAGATAAGACGATAAGAGCAAAAAAAAAAAAAAAAATGCTAATTAAAAAAAAATTATAATAACTGTCAGTTTGTGATTTGAACTGCTCTGTCGACGCTGGGAGCCTCATGCACTCAGCAGCCACTGAAGATTGAATAATTCCAAGTTTCAGATGAAGCTATAGGCTTCAGCAAGCAGTCAGAAAATGATATATACATTATATATATGAATATATATATATATACACACACATATACATATATAAACAACTATTGAATGGAATGGACTTAAAAGGGGAATTCCACCAACTTGCCCAATAGACTGTGACTCTGTGCATGTCACAGTTGTAAAAAAATAAATAAAAAAAAAAAATTAAGAAAAAATATCGAGTTCTCGGCAGGAACAGCGTATTGTTGAACTTAAGAACCGAAACTGATGAAAAATGTACGGGACTTTTGTAAACGCGGTCACCTTTGATGCAAAGCACAGCAAAACAACATAAAAGCAAAAAAAAAAAAAAAACATACTCACTCTTCACATATTAAACATTAACACCATCGTTTAGTTTTGCCTGTTCGTTAGGGTCATTTTCCAGCTACTTAATGGCACTTTTTGGGCCCCACACACACACACACACACACACACGAGATAAACTCACATCACTGTGAACAACCCCTAACCCAACTTGAGACTCTGCAATTCTGAAACTACCTCTCCTCCTCTATTCCTTCTCTCAATCTGCCTCATGTGCATCGTCTGTGCTTTAGGGTTAATCAAGGTTTTTTGTTTTTTTTGTACTTAAGTCAAAAAAGAAGTCTGTCATGTGCGATCTTTAACTTCTTTACTGTAAAGAAGGGAAACCGAATTGGAAATCCGACATAATAGGGGCAGCACTCCTACCACCGAGAAACAACAGAAAACCCGACAATCCGCCTACAGAAATAAACAAATGGTTACATGTTCAATGCATAACCGAGTCATTGACTCATTTCCAGAGCGAACGTTGAATGAAGGCCAAAAGTCCCTGCCTCGTCACACTTCCAGAAAATTCACTGCTGGGTGGTTCATGAATGTATAGAGAAGAACAGTAGTATTCTCGTGTGCATCTTGTCTTGCAAAGGCACGCTGCACGAGGAGACAACACACATAAAAGCTCACTAACCACAGAGGTTAAACGTACGCTTGGACATAAAAAGGGGTTTTAAAACTCGATACTCAGAACCGTTAAAAAAATAATTTGACGTGTCTGATGTTACTTGAAAACAATATGATAGACTTTTGTATCGTCTAATAGAATGGAAAATATTCAATAGTCTGATTTGATTACATCCAAATGGAAAAAGGGGTAGACATTAAAATTAAAATGACCTGACATGACTAATGCAAAACGTGTCCCGACCCCCTGACCATATGTAACCACCCGTATACACACACGTCTCAGATTATGAGCGAAGACAAATTTGACACAACCCGCTTGCGGACGGGCAATTTTCCCTGTATTTAAAATGTTTGTTAGTTGTTTATTTTTAATATTCATTAAATGGATGGAAACACAAATTAGGTATATTTTACTCTGCTCGGATGTACAATCAGCACTGTGTTCTCGCAAGTCAGGTATTTAGATTTGTACGTTTTGAATTATGCAACTTGGAGAAGGAAAAGGGGGGGGGGGGGGGGAAGGGAAAAACGGACGTAATACAGTAACTCAATGTAAGAAGTGTATCATATAAACGTAAAGGGTCACAGTAATGCAAGGTTTGGAGTAGCATATTTGTTGTGTCCAGCTGGCGTAGAATAAATATAAACCTTCATTTATATAACAGTTACCCTTGCCTAACCATTCAGCTCAGAAGCCGACACGAGAGGAGTCATCTCTGAAACCACAGTATAAGCTACGCCAGTCGAATCTGAACCTCTTTTGATCAAGCTTATTCATCGGCACAAATTCCTTTCTGATAAAATGAAAAAAAATCTAAAATAAATGAAAAAAAATCAACGCGCAAAGTAATTAAGAGAATGCTATGGGACTGGCGCCGCACCGAAATGTTCAGTGTTCCTACGAGGGCCCTGTGATGTAGGTGGAAATGGCACGAGAGCCGATATCCCTCCTCCTCGCTCATGGACTCTTCTCGTTAGCCGGAGACAGAGTGAGTAATTCAATAAGTCAAGCATTCATTTATTGCTTTCCTTTTCAATCGTGGGGCAATTTTTTCTTTCTTTTTTAAACATCCCCCATCCACCTCCACACCGAGAAAGAAAAAGTGATGCAACTTCGGCAACTTCCATCTGTGGCAGCCCTGCGCCGCTTAATTACAAAATATCGGTGCTGTTTTCTGAAAAGATTACTCACCGTAGGAGGCCCTACATAATTTGGACCAGAGGGTTTGTCGCGGAAAATAATGCAACGCAACTGTATTAGATTTCCGCCTTGAGCCTCCTTGACATTTCAAGCTGCATGAACTAATACATCTGTTATTTGTTGATCATTTGATTATTAACATACTTCACAAACCAAATCAGCCGCCCTGCTGGAGACACAGCTCAGCAGACTGTGTTTTTTTGTTTTCTTTTCCCCTGGCTCGCCACAAACACACTCACAAAGGTGCACAATTCAGCCCTCAGTGAAAACGCAAAGAGGGAGGGACACATTTATCTTCAACCTCCTCCGAGCCCATGAACACCCCGACACCGGCGTGGAACAAAGGCCGTCATCACATTCTAATCTCGAATTTCAGGGCTTTTATTTCACCCAAATGCCACCCTGCCGGCCTTGTGAATTATTGACAGACCGACACCAATGCGAAAGGACACATAAAAGAGGCTAAAAGGTCCGGCCCTGGAAGAACGCGTCCTCTCCTATTGCCATCACCGGGGAGACAAAGTGTGTTAATGCTCCACTGGGAACTCACCCTCAGTTTGAGGCCTCCCAACATATGATTCCGGACCCACCGCTGCCCCATACTGCAGGGATAAGGTGTGCAGTGTTTCCTGTTTGGTCTCTATAGGAGCCTCAGTGCAGTTCCAAAGAATGCTTACACAAAGCTGTGTATTATCTGATCAAATTATGAAAATGAAAAGCTGCAAGCGACGCGGTTAGTTCCGCACGCGGGCCTTTTCAAGCGACTTCTGGTGGGACCGGCCGCCCGTCCTTTCCCGGGCGACGTCACAAAACGCCATTCGGCTCGGCACGCCGTCGTTGAGCGTGCATGATGAAAAGCGAATTGAGGTAAGCCAGGTGTCCATGAGACAATATTTTCTCCCGCTCGATTTGACGGAGATTTTAAACGGCTGGAAACAGCCCGTGAAGATAGATTTATAAAATAAAAAAAAAAAAAACGAGCAGAGCGAGTGTGAGCAGGGAGCAGCAGATTGAAACAAAGCCCTCAGCAGAGATAAGAAGTGGTGTTAGGAGAGTGTTTTTGTGCTTCCTACTTCCGACTAATCCACCTCGCTCTCATTGCTGGCCCCCTCGGGTCGCCTCAGTTTGTCCACCTGTTCATTAATCTGTCCGTCCCCACCTCGCCGATCAACTGTCTGCATGCTTAGAGCCTCCTCCTCCTCCTCCTCTTCCTCTTCCTCTTCCTCCTCCACCCCTTCTACATGGCTGACGTCATCCTCCTCCTCCTCTTCCTTCCTCTCCTCCTCCCCCTGCACCTCCATGCGAACCTGGCCCTTCAGGTCCGGGGGCAGCACTGTGCCAAGGCCGACGGGGCCGGCAACTCCATTGACCCCATGAGCCCCATCAGGTCCTCCCAGTGCATCCTGGGGGCTGTGGTGACCATCTTTGATAGGGGAGGAGTTGGCGGACTCGTTACTGACGGGGGAAATGTCGCTGCTGCTGCCGGTGTGAATAGCAGACGGCGAGCTGGGTGCTGAAGGCGGCTTCAGGGGAATTTGCCATGAGGGGATCTTAGGAATGGTAGGAGTGGAGGGGAATTGTTTCCTGTGGGGAGGGGAACAGAAGCACAAGAGAGTTCATCAAAAGATACTCACAGTGATAAAAAGTTTGTAAAAAGTGCTTCGCCGTGCTCTACTCAAGTCATAATTTGGCCAAGCGCAAACACAAAACCACATACACAACCCTTTAACATACATTAGCACACACAGGCACCCTCTGCAGTTCTCATTATTACAGCAAAGACAATCTCCTTCCCCCAACGGCCAGATGTTCATGACACCCGGTAAAGATGCTCCCAAGATTTTTTGTTTTGTTTATTGAGTTCATAGTGGTTAAAAAAAAAAAGAGAGAGAGAGAAGAAGTTCAGAGATGATTTGGATCTTTTGAACAGGAAGGGAAGGAGTCCGAAGACAGATGGTCATGCTGAGACTTTATTTAGTCATTCAAGTCTTTCCCGTTCTCAGAATCCTGATGAAGTCGGGAACGCAAATGACAAAGGGATTATTACTGATTAGAATGTAGGAGGTGAACAAAACATTCTCAAGTAGACAGTTCTGAGGCAATTTAAGTCCTTGCGGGTTTTCTGATGTACACTCTTACTTCAGGCTTCATTACAGACACCGATACATAGTCCTGCATGCTAATAAGACGGACTGGGCTCGGCTGCACCTGACAAGATTGAGGCACAAAACTGGATGAGCTCTATACCGTACGCTCCTTATGACATAGAGACACTAAATGCCCTACAAGTGAATGAAATAAACAACAGAAGATTTTATATTTGTTACTTAACGTTGCACAGGAACAATAATGCACGTGCGGTTATCTTGCCAACCAATAAAAGCAGTAAAACACAGAGGACCAGCTGATGCCTGCAGTATGCTAATTGGCCAAGGCACGTTGTGAAGTAAAAGAAATGGTGCAATCAGTATTATAACCTCTGGTGCCTGTGAGATTAAACATCTTTGAGATTAATGATTATGCTTTAAGTGTGCAATTTGGAAGAGCAATGTGACATTATGTGTTCTTTTATTTTATTTATTCATACGCAAACACAAACTTTCAGGCCAACTACAACAAATCCATACTGTAGAAGTGAGCATGCTCAAACAAATGCACCATGGTTGTTTTGTAGTTCACATTTGGTATAATAATCTTCATAGTTGAATTTACTTGCTTTTCGCAGTAGAATCCAACCGCATCACATACCTCAAATAAGGTTTATCTCCACTTAAATAAAACCTGCGGTTGTACGACAACTGAGTATCGTAAGCACTGGAAAAATGAGTTATTGTTCAGGATACGGTAGCGTTAAGAGAAGTTTCACACTGCTCCATTGCTTTTTAACAATGTCAAAATCCATGTCAAATTCGTTCAGGAACTCAAAAGTTACCTGCCGAGCAGTAGGCCCTTCAAAGAGACAATCTCTTGTTTCAGCTCCACAATAGTTTGGTTGTCCAGGGTGCGGCTGGTTGAAGATGATGTCTATAGGAAGAACACAAACACTTTGTAAGTCACATACAGGGGCATGACACAAAGTCAACATACATCTTTCAACAACTGCATCTATTCTGTTCTGTTCTGTTCTACTCGCAAGAAATTGAAAAAAAAAAAAAAAAAAAAAGAAGCTTTGCTTAAAAAAAGGTCACCGGCTACAAGGTGAGCAAATATGGTGAGTGCTGATGCCAAAGGCCTCAGGTTTGTGGGTCGTCGTCACACATGCAGGTAATGGCGGAAATGAAGACAAGCTATTGCAGGCCCGCCACCTTTATGACCTCAACTGCTCCAAAAGTCCAGTGTGTGTGAATCATGGGGTTTTTACATAATTGTCCACAGTATCTAGAAAAGATTTGGCCAGTGGCCGATGTTTTGGATAATGACATTACCTTGAACAATGGCCACATTCATGAAGGTAGACCATAGCTTAGCAGTTTGTTTGTGCTTTTAGTCTTTTATCAAAAGGCGTGCGTGCGTGCGTGTATGTGATCAGGCACAAACTGGCGAAGCTTGAAATGCAACAGGGTTTAATGGTAAAATATTTGAATGGCAAATTGCAGATGAAAATCTGTCTCTGCACTTTTTTTTTTTTTTTTAGGGATAGGCAGGTCTTTGACAGGGAGAGCTTAAAATGATAGGTTTTGCTATCGGCCCAGATAAAAAAAAAAAAAACGATCACGTGGCAACAGGTGAAACACAACAATAAACTGAGCACCGGTATCTTGTTAACGTATGGGTCACAAGAAAACGAATGGAAAGACAAAAGGGGAACAAGTCGAGGTTCTCCCGCAACAGGCCTCTAAAAGCTATCCATACCAAACAGTCATTGGTGAAACTACTCATAAATGCAACGTGTGATGAAGCATCATCCGCATTGTTCGGCTATCAAACCAAAATGGTCGGGAGCCAGACGTGTAGTTAGTTAATTGCTCAACATTCTACGTCTATTCCTGAAAAAAAAAAAAGAGCAGGAGAATAGACTTGGGATAAAAGAGGAGTAAAAACTGTAATTAAGACTCTCCTGACTCACCAGAGGAAGCTTGTTAGGAAGCCCGGACCCCCTATCGAGGATAGAGGGATAACTTGGACTCTTTTGCTTGTAATTAAATCTAAGAGAAATTAATTGAATCACATCTGAAAGGGATCAGGCTCATTTACAGTGGAGGGAGGGAGGCAAGGGGAGGAGAAGTGAGGGGCAGACGGAGGAGGAGATGAGGAGGGGAAGGAGGTGTTTCTGGCTCTTATCGGCTCCTAAACCTCACTGATAAGGAGCCGCGCTTTAGAGGGAGCGCGTTGGAGGCCAACTGAAGACACTCTTATTACAGTCGTCACCTCATTAGAACCATCTTAATCCCGCGCCTCCCCAAGGCAGCGGTATAATACCGCTGGATTCCGCTTCTCTCTCTCCTTTTACACGGGGAGCAAAAAGCGGAATCGCTGCACAGGCTGAGCCAAAACACAGCCGAGGCACCGCTTCGCCGCACGGAAAAAAGGCCGATTCGTCTCAAATTTGAATAATTCTACGGACTTCACGCAGGCAAAAAGGATCTGAAGTTAGAACGTTAACCGCCAGCTACGTCCATAAAATGCACTATCTACAGAGCAGCGCCATATAATATCTCGCATCAAGGCTTGTCACACAACACTACCTCTGACATATGTCTAATTAAGTCTGAGGAAACCTAATTAAATGTTAGGCCAGGACTGAATTTCAGCTTTGAGATACATTATGTCGGTGTTTATACACACACACACACGCACACACACACACACATTGTGTAAGAATCTTGTGTTAAGTGCACTGGGTGCTTAGGTAGAGGCTGAGTGGTGGGCTATCAGTGACTGAAAGTACGCTGCCGCCTTGGAATCTGATCTTCGAAAGCTCCACCTGAAGTGCCGACAAATACCCAATGAACTGCACTGCACGTCTTCGAGTTCTGATCAAAACATTCTGAAATTATCCCTCAGGCATGATTACAAATAGATAACGATTACATCATTTTTAAGATTAACTTCTGCGTAGGACAAGATAATAATGCAGACCTTTACCCTCTGTATCTTTATCGTATGGGATTTTATCGATATGTTGCAATGCCTTTTTTTTTTGTTTATCTCTCTCTCTCTCTCTTTTTCTTTTGTTAAAAGCATGCACCTGTTTTTTTTTTGTTTTTTAATTGAGTAATTATTATTATTTTTTTTTATAATAAATCACTGTTTTCATGTGATGTGGGCACCCATTAAAAATTATCAATCACCATCTTGTGCTATATGTACTGTATGTATTGTACTATATGACTAATATGGCTCGGGTGGGTGCAAGGGTGTGAAAGGGGGTCAGCCTCTTTCTGCTGGTTCACTAAATGGGAAAAAAAAATATATATATATATATATTCACACTCATATACATACAAGACAGGAAAAAAAGATCATCAACTCAAGCAGCGCCCAAGGATGGCAACACATCAGGATAAATGAAGATAAATGCCTGTGGACCATTAGCAACAAGATAAGATCTTTAACAAGCCTCGTTTAAGAGAGTCTGAAGGCAAATTAATTCACAGTTACTCTGCCGGCAGACAGTGTGTTTTCGTGTAACCCATGTATATTTATGATGGAATTAGTTTCAAAAGGAAGTCCCCAGAGGAGCGTTTTTGAGTGGAAACACTGGTACAATGCAATTGATTTTGCTCTATTTATGCACTTTCCCACTGGCAGTGTCTCGCGCAAGCATGGAGGCGGTTTCTAATCTTCTATGTGGGATCCACTCATAAAAAGAACAATCAGTGAGTTGAGACAGCAGGGCAAACACAGTTAACAGTCGGATTTGTGATGATAATAGCGCAGGAAAAAGACCTCGTTGTTAGGGATGAATCATCCTCAGACAAGTCTATCCTTTACACCTGCGGTAGAATACAGATTTTTTTCTTTATTTTTTTTTACGAGTCATAATAACTAAGGAAATGATATCTGCAAATGTGCGGCAAGCTGTTGTGTGTGTGGACATGAGTCAGTGTGCCTGAACTCACTTCCATAACGAGGTCCCGCGTTTAGGGACAGTAAACGCACTCCGCAAATTGAGCGGTTTCCAAACTACGAGAAATGTTTACTTAGCAGCCGAGGAAACAGAAGCCTCCATGTGTTTCGGGTTAAAGGCACATTTCCGCGTTGAGAGGTATAATTGCTAAGCGTGGTGCACTTTGAGCGGCGTGGCGAGGCAAACCCCAAAAGCCACAACCGGTGAATGATAAGTAGCGCCCCAGCTCCAACATGTGTTTCTCATCAAGTATCCCGGACCCGAAAACAATTTCCCAAGTTTTCCCCCCATGGCCAGAGACAACAGAGGGCCTTGTGCCGGCGCGCGGGGAAATGTAAGAGCAACACTATATAAAGCAGAGTTTATGATTTGATTTGATTTGTTTAATGGGTGTTTTGATGCGAACTATACTTTTTAATACACTACCGCTGTCCAACTAGGCAGTCCTCCGCAGATGAAGGAGACACGTTTCCAATCCAATCTAGGATTTGGAAAGGACGAATGAAAAGAAATCACATCGGCCATTCAGGAGTCCCTGGCTGGGTTGGTTTTGGACCACCGTGGGATCACACGGGCTCATCGCTCCCATGGAGTCCCGCTGGCTTATTTGGGCTACCTCCGCTCTCCGCACCAGAAAGAAGCTCCGGAAATTCGAAAGCGGCACAACATTTGCTACGAGTCGTCAGCCTTTGAGAAACCTTTGTCCGCAGAACGGATTCATATTTCGCCTACTCGTTTGTGGCGAAGCAGATGTGTCCGCATATGTTTTCCCCGAGATATCCAGATGCTGCAGTGAAACACCCGTGTGCTTCACAGCTGTGGACATAAAACATTGTCTAAGATTGTCTCTTCCGAGGCACATTTTAAGAGCCCAGAGATCCCAAAATGATTTATGGGCAGCGTTATAAAAACGACGAAACATTTCATCCTCGCACATAAGTTTTTAGAACAATCACTCAGTCCGATTCACCTAAACACTTATGATTCTGAGTGGATTATGAACGCCGTCAATAAAAAAAAATTAATACATTTAAAAAAAATCAAGGCGAAAAGGAATGACCATACGGTTAAAGATTATGGGCTCATGATGAGATACACCATACTATTTTGCAGCTTGTGTTGCGATGATATACAGTATAATAAGGCTGTCTGTCTTCGGTCGTTATGACGCCGCAAAGCGCAAGGGTTTTTAGCACACAGATGCCAGGAGAAAAACCTTTTCCTGTCCTCATCAATCCGAAGAGACGAACCTGAAACTTTACATTTACTGAGCTCTACTGTAATTTCAGAGTTACTGCCCGTCTAACCTCCCTCAAATCATCCATCACGTCAACATAACGGACCTTAAAAAAGGGACAGTCTGCAAACTTTCGGAAAGTACAGGGAGGCCGAGTGAAGTCGTTTCACCTGCTTCTAGTTCGGTTGGATTCGGGGGAAACATAGTGGAATCTTTTGAACTGATTATATTATAGAAAAATTGAAATTTGAAAAGGGTTCGGAAAGGATGTTGAATGATGTCGATTTTCTAAAGAGGCGGGTAGCTACCTCCGCCGTAGCCAGTTCCTGAGAGAGCTCTCGGATTCTCTGTTGCTGCTGGATCAGGAGCTCCTGGACGGAGCCCAAGGTCTGCTGCAGCTGGTTTACTGTGGAAAAAAGCAGATGAACAGATAGCAAATTCAGCAAATTGTTTATTTTCAAAAGAGGAAGTAAGATAGTGAGATCAGGTTGTTTTCTTGGCACAAAACTGAAATCGTCCTTCCAGAGATAACAGAATTGATGAAATACAACTTATGTCACTGATCAAAGCTTGTCCTTTAAGAATTGTAACCAAAGCTAATACCCCGTAACTTTAGTCGCAGCTTTTTGGTCCAATGCGCTGAGGGTGGAGGGTGGGAAAGGAGGGGTGGGGGGTGGGGGCCACATAGGATGGAGATATTAATCTCGAGTGTCTGAACTTAAATCAAATAACAGTCTCTAACCTTCCATTATCCGCCCAGACACTGCCTTCTAATGCATCTTAAATCCTCAAACGATCAACAAAGGAAAAAACAAGGCTCTTATTTGGGAGGAGGCTGCCAGACAAAATGTCCCCCCTAATCCTAATAAATATTGTTCTTTTTCCATTGACTTTGAAGATTGAATTAGTTCAAGTGTTGGTGTTGGATGGGGGTGTATGATTTCAAATAACGCCAGGCACAGTTTGTTGCCCCCTGCTTCCAGTCACGCGTGTATTACCAAACAATGCATTAAGTTTCCCCGAGCTGATTATATTACAGAAAACCAATAAACATTCATATAAATCATGGGCGTGCAAAGTGTTAAATCAAGCCTAATAGGATTAACATCAACAGATATTGTGGCGGTCCACTACTGAGCTTGTCAGGCCAATGGTTAAAAGCCCGAGCTGCAGCCGGCTGGACGGGATGCAAAGAACCCTCCTCTCAAATTAGGCCTGGCCAGGACAAAAGACAGAGACAGACTCGGAGTCTGTGCTTCTATTGAAAAAAAAGAACAACACAGGCAAAAATATTTGATCTTTCAAAGACACTAATATCGCGTAGTGACACCTGTGTTTGAATGGGTGGAGTTGTATCAATATAGGTGGGGTGCTAAAATGTTTGATCTATTCATACTTGCAGAATCCAACAGAAAGCGAGTTTTAACAAGATCATTGGTCGGGGGGGGGGTACTGAAAAACACTGAGCAAACAAATAGAGCTTCATTCTGAGTTTGCGATCCAAAGTGCGACCGACCTTTCTGAAGACGGCGATCAAAAGCAAAACACCAAAGCCGTCCCTGCTTAAAAGGTGTTAGTGTGTCAGGCTGTGCACGTGAGGCCAGGAGCTGCCCTATTAGTCTCCTGTTCCGCCCCACCACGGAACAGCTTATCCAGATGCATGGGTCAGTGTGCCAGCCTGTAATGCCGTGCCTCCTGAATTACCATAGGCACCGCTTTTACAGCCACTTCGGCCAACTCTTAGAGACCCACTCTTTTCATGTCGCGCCACGAAGTAGCCTCCTTTGTACTGCGAAGACGCATGACAAAAATGCACAACTTCTTATCCTTAGTTGTCACGGATATGAAGCCAAAAATAATGAAGTCAATGACTTTGGCCCGGCATGAATCAGGAGGAGGCTGTAGCTGCAGTGTGTGTATGTGTATTTGTTAGAGAGAGAGAGAGAGAGCGAGAGAGAGGATTATGTGTGAGGCTTGCAGCTGCTGTGAGGAGGGTGCACATTGTGTATTCAGTAAATTATTCAGTAAATACCTCAATATAATGTACACTACATATGTCCAGGCCTGTCTCTGTCTTTAATGGCCAGCTGGTCACCAATATGGCTTCCGCCGACAAAGAGTGCCCAAACAGCCGCACAATTCCATTACAGCCTGGGCATGCTGAAGGAGTTCCAAGATCCATTCATTAATTGTCTGTGTGAAGTTGTAGGCAAATCATAATGGGAGTCGAGGCCCTTACTCTCGAGCTGGGGCTGGTGAGAGAGACTAATGTAGTCCCCATTCAAAAGAATACATCACCTCATTGCACCCGGCACTAGAGAAATACATGAACTTTAACAAAAGGGGGTTCAAGCAATTGGCAGCAGCAAGGCAGTCGGCCGCTATTACTCAGTGCGGCGAGGAGAGAGAGAGAGGAAGACAAAGGGAGATCAGGGGGAGAAAACTCTCAATGTAATTGCAACCCCTCTCCCCAACTGTTAACTACAACAGTCATTAACTACAATAGCAGCTTGGCTACTGCAGTCATAGCAAATTAGTTCTCCACACTGGCTGAAGAAAATCCATGTTGGGGGGGGGCCTCACCTATTCGCGGCTTAACACGGGAATACCCCTGCTGTGAAACTCTCGTCTTTACTGACAAACAAAACACGGGTCGTGCGTTGGCAAATGTACAAACAGGGAAAGAGAAAGAATGGGCAGTGAAATAGCCAGAGGAAATGAATAGTTTGCATAGTTGGGAGAAAATGACCATAAAAGAGCACGTATTTGTTTATCAGATTTCGGGTGGCCCAACTCGCACGCAATCTCACACAAATTCTAACCCTCCACCTACCTTTTGTCCGCCAGAAGACAATGGCATGGGTGTGACTGAAATGGTAACAGGCAACATTTTTTTTTTTTTTTACCTAAACCTTGACAATTAAAGTCAATGCAAACAATTTGTTCGAATTTGGAGATGGGGAACTCAAACAAAGAACAGGCGTATTTAAGAGTCAGATTGCCTTTATGGTTCTATCTCTAACTACAACTATTCAAATAATTTGGCAAATGAAAGGCATTATAATTACCAATAGATTAATTTTAGGGCATGATTGAGTCCGGAGGGAAAGTTTTTAAACTTTTGACAGCTCGTGCATACATGCGTTTAAACGTAACAGTTTAACTTAGACTAAATTTGCTACATTGGCCGCTCCCCTTAAATCCCATTCATCTTAACACACTTCAGATTTACTTTGCGAGGCATATATTATGTACATATTTTGTTACAGTGTGCCCTTCATGTGGTAGAGTTCCCTGGGTTTTTTTTTTTTTTTACTGTCAGGCCACCTATCTCAAAGGTGGATAGTTGCCTTTCATGTGAAAACACGAGCCAGTCCGACAGAATTGCTAACGAGCCCAAACTTTCTCAGAGTGCTTTCCTCATTTATGCCTCCCTGGATTTTTAATTACACTGACAAAGAGCTCGGAAAGCATCTCTCTCCCGAACACTCTCTCCGACTCTCTCTCTCTCTCTCTCTGTCGTTCCAAGTCTGACAGCCAGGTTGAGATTCCTCACCTGTCCAACATGGGAGCCGCACCTGTCACCGTACACTTAATCACACTAGGGCCAGTGGTGAGCCCAGACGCGACACAGCGCCATGCTGCACGCACAGCGCACACACTCACACAAACGCAAAATTAAATTGAACTCTCTCACCACCTACGGGGAAGAGGGCGGTTGGCGATGATGGCGGTGGAGGTTTAAAAGGGGGTAAAGTTGGTGCAGGGGGAGACGGATGGAAGGGGGGGAGGGAGAGGGGATGGGTGGAGGGATGAAAAGTTGTCATTTCCCAACTCCTCATTAATATTCCGAGGTTAAGAGCTTTTCAGCGAAACGTAATTAATTGAGCGCGAGCCTGACAGTAAACAAGCAATTTCAAATTAAAGCGAAATGACAGCAGCGTCATTTGTTAAAAACGTGCAGGGCCCCCCGATTTTGGCGACAGATAAATGAGGGAAAATGTTAAGGAGGGAGAAAGTGATGAAGATATTAATCTTCACCTGTCGGTGTCAGCGTGCCACTCATTGCCGCAATGTTGCTCTCGATCCTCTGCAGATGCTTCTTGTCCTCTCGGCTGCCCATAATGAGGGGAAGGATGTATTTCTGCAATTAAGAGCATGGCACAAAATTACACTTCTGTTCGGTGGGAAGGGGCAGAAAGATGAGGGGAAAGACTGGGCCACCTGGACTTGGCCATGGATAGTCGTAGGTGTTGTTTTACTGAACCGATGCATAATTGTCTTAACTGCAAGATGGGATGCATTTTTAAACAGTGTTTAATTCAGGTATGCGCACACATCTTGGTTGAAACCATTAGAAAAGAAATTAATCAACATTCTCGAGTGTTAGCAGAAGATATTCATCAGGCTCAAATTGTGGTGTTTTTCCCTCCGTTATATACCGTTGCAAATTCGATTGCTTTTGGCGTTAGACTGAGAGTCTACAAGAGCGTTTTGGAGATACAACCTTGCGTTCTAAAATGGGATTTTTTGTGTGTTTACACACTGAAATGGTCATTTGTAAATAAGTTAATAACAAAAACATTTGAGCTCATACTTACATTATTATTATTATTATTATTTTTTTTTTTTTAAAGCTCACTACTAATACATTTTGAAGGCAACCGTTTGTCCCAGAACCGCAAAGGTTATGCGGTTGGTAAGGTCCAGCAAATCAATGAAACCCAGAGAAGGAGAGCAAAACCAAGAGACAGGTCTACAGGAAAAAACATAGTGGTGAAAAACGGTCCAAACCCAAAACGATGCCATATTATCATCTCTGCCACTGAATAAACAGAACTCCACCAAATCATATGCATATCTATCAGGCCAGCGCGTCATGTGCACCCTGGGCGTGTGTTCTCAGCAAATAAAAATCACCAAAAGTACCCTTGTCCCCATAGTTCAAAGTCCCCACTGAAGCGTAGCATAGCAAGGATCGCCTAATCCCTCTCGGCCCCTTGCAGCTTGCTACTGCCCTAGCCGGGTTTTCTCTCCAGCGCAGGTGGTATGCAGACACACCAGTGCAAGTAATAAACACTTTTTAGAGAAAAAGATTAAACGAGTGTCAACACGTAGTAATTAATAAGTGGGCTGCTGGGAGTGTGATGTTTACAAGGTGCACTATAACATAAATAAAGTGTGGGCAGAAGCTTGGGCATATGGTGCGACTGGCGCCACGCTCCAGTGACATGACAGCAACCTGCGCCGTCCCGACAGGGAATACCACCTCCCAGGCGGCCAGTGGCTGGCGAACCCTTCTGCGTGTAGCATCAACAGTGGACTGGTACAGAGTGTGTTTTTGTTTTGTTTTTTTGTTGCAAGTGAAAGACCCGCGTAGGAGAGGCATGGCAACCAGGAGACCCCGAGAGTGCATGTGCAGCCTTATAAACGGCTCTGTATGGGAGAATGAAATGAAGGACATAACAGGATCTAAAGGGAAGCCAATATGTCTGACAGGGTCAGGTAGGCATATGCATGTACATGATGCGTGCTCCCTTCCTCTCTCGTTCAGACACAGAGGAGAATGGCCTGTCATCTAGGCCAAGAGCTACTGCCAGAGCTTCTGTCCTCCTCTAAAACGAGAGTAATGGCTTCCACATGCCACTCAGACTACTACTAACAACCACTATGGGATTAATGTCAAGGGGACAAGGGGCCTCATGAGCTCATGTTCAAGGGCTGCTAAGCCTGATAAAAACCAAGGTGATTATTTTTAGACGGTAGGACAGCGCAAAAAAAAAAAAAAAAATGGATGTGCGCCGTGTAAGCGACTATATTTTTTGGGAGGAAAAAAAAAATATATATATATATACACATCTCTGAAAGGAGGGGTTAGCGAGCGGGAAGAATCGGTTCAAATGAGATCATGCTTTGAGGTAAAGCAGGGTTGGTTTAATAACCAGAGTGATGTTATATACTGCAGAGGCGCCTTATTTTCCAGCCCCATAATTCATCCTAAACTGATGTACTTGCTAAGCCCACCAATTTCAATGTAATGTCAGGGTGAGGCTGTACTGACGGGTTTCAGGATGCGAAGCGTAATATGTATGACGAATTTTAGGGAAACATTAATTTTGAAAACAAAGTCATTCCATCGTCTGAAGCAGGAGTGGGGAACATTTTTCATATCGAGGGCCATTTCGAGTTTTATAAAAGACCCCCGTCAACAAACACGGGAGCTTCGCAACGTTTTTGTGAGTAGGCTAATTGTTAATTATCTTGCGGGCCGGAGGTTCCCCATCCCTTGGTCTAAAGGATAGGAGAAGCAGGGTGTAACTTGCCTTGTAAAGCTGATGGAAGCCAACGGCCATGCCAACCATAATGATGGTGAGGGCACCATAGTCTCTCCATCGGTAGCCTGTTGGACCTGGAGAAAAGAATAAGGCGTGAGGCAAAAAGCGATTAGCCTGGCTTGCTTACAAGAAAATGTGGGGCTTTGAGCATGTAGACTATATTACTCGGCGACATGAAACATAAGCCACACCAGTGCAAATCGTACTTTTTCCAGCCCACTTTTGAATGCATGTTGAATTTTGATCCACTTGCCCGCCAGAAGAACAAATTGTGAAATCGTTTAGCAAATTCCCCCTTCACTTAAATACAACGCATCTCTGTGTGAAGTTATAATCATTGTACATACGCCAAAGCTCCCTATGTATGTGATATAATAATTGTGATTGTCACAAATCAAACTCTCTACCCTCCATTGGCAGAGAGGGCTCAACTGTCATACGTGCATTTTGGCACGGGGCCCAATACAGTGTGTGCATAGAACCCTTTTAACAACTGGCAGAGACACAAAGGTAGGTGAGTGTGTGTTTAGAAGTTGATTGTCTTGCTGAGTGACGGATAATGTGAAAGTGTGTCATTGTGCAAGCTGTCATTTGGGTAGGCTGTCTGTCTGTCAAAGTGGAAATTCCCCACATAAGAGAGGCATTCAACTGAAAATGACACCAAACAACAAAAAGATGTGGAGGAAATAGACAACATATTCTTCTATTCACTCTGATGGGACCTAGATGAATATGAAGTTAGCAGAGCCAGTGCAGTATGCCAGTGATATTCTAGGACAGGTCTAATTTCACCTAATGGGTCACGTGGTACATGTTGCATGATTAAACCAAACCAATGTCGACGTCTGACCAATTGCATGATTTGACATGCAAACCAAATGAGAGCCACAGTAATCTTGGACAATATGGTGTTTTTTTTTTGTTTTTTTTCCAATGCAATTACTTTTTTACTCTTCTTATTCAACTAATTCAAGGGGCATGTTTCAAAGCTGCTGCAGCACTTCACGCGGAATCTGTAACCTTTCCTATCGAAATTTTTTTGAATTATTCCCAACATTCATATGGTTACCACATAAATTTGAGTCTTCATCAACATTATAGCTGCGATATACTGTCACCTATCCCAGAATACTGAGCCCCTGAAAGGCCTTGGAGTCCTTGGAATAGGTGGTTGACCCTGAGCAAGCCTCACTGCATCACCAGGGGTCTTCACCTGCTCTTTTCCCCCCTTTAGGACCTTTCATTCTCCCTGTCTCTCCCTTTCCCTCTGCTCTGCCACTTCCACTCTGCCATCTTCCCTTTTTTTTTTTTTATTTGGTCACTTAAGCTGTGGAACTGTGGTCTCCATCCCCCGTTTTTCCAATCTCCTCTCAAATTTATTGGGTTCAGTGGAGGCCTTCCTGTCCTTCTACTGCGTGGAAATAGAGATCAGAGTATCCATTACTTCGACAGAGATGGATGCAGGTCCCCGTGCACCGTCCCTATAACAAGGACATCAAAGGGAGGTAGCCCCCACTTTTCGGCATGACCCCCCATACAAGACTCCCCGCTCTCACCTCATTATGCAGCTCCCTTATAGCCATTTTGATATAAAACCCCCCACTATGGACGGAGAGCCGCTAGTCTCCCTAACTACATGGCCATCCCATCAACATCACTTTCATTACAAAACATGAGATGCGGGGGGAGTCAAGGACAGTGTGGTAATAAATGAGGGTGGAATACATCTGGAATCATTGTCATATGGGTTAAGCATTACGCGGACTTCATTCTGCATTGGTAAATCAGTGGACAGCACTCATAACCTCCTGAGGTAATAAAGATACAGGTTGTGGTGTGGGGTCCTGCCAGGGTGGAAACCCCCCAGAATGGCATGGGAGACTTCACATGCAATGCTGTGCTCTACTGTGCTCCCTGTGGCTGGCAAATGTTACATGCCATACACATCTGTAATACTTGTGGAGACCCTAAAAGCTATCGGTGATCCTGTTTCATTGGTTTACATTAATAAAAAAAAACAAAGGGAAGGTCACACAGAAGAGATCCGATCGTAAGCTAGACCAAATAAGTTATATTATTCAACTAATTAAACACGTTTTTGCAAATTGCAGTGTGTGTGCACCAGGTACAAAATCGTAACAAAGGTGGTGGACACTCACTGTGAGCTACAGGAGAGAGACGAGTTGCGTGGAGTGGATTTTGGGAACCCACAGGGATCAGAGGGAGGACTTCTTCCGTGCTGCCAGCACGCTGGATGGCCAACTCGACCTCTGCATCTGTCAGCCCTGAAACCAAGATGCACACATTTAAGACATTTAGTGGGAGTACAGTGACTGTGTGTTAATGGGAACACCAAATGGCTCCTGGCATACCATAATGAATACTTAAATTCTTCCCAAGCTCCCTACAAATCTTTAAAGTACAATTTAAAGAAAGTATGTCAAAGCGTCACTGAATTTTACCAACCCTATTTTAAAAACTCTATTTTCATTTAATGATTCTCAATGGGAGTCTCCATTGAGAGTTTCTCTTCCGGAGACATCTATCAAAGAAAGATAGCGTGGAAAGGTTCACACAATGAAATCTGAAACTCTGCTAGCCTATTAACTGCCACCAAAGGCAAAGAAAATAAGAGTCTGTCCACTTCTCCAGTTATATTTCCCATGTGGAGATTTCATACACCCCAGACAGTGAAAATGCATTATTTTAATTTCTTCATTGTAATGTAAATGTATTACATAATTTTGCAAATGCCAATATAATTTAATCTTCAGATCTTTTTAATGATTTTAGTGATGATTAAATTGCAAAGGGCTCCCTGATGGAGAATCAGGGGGGAGGAGAAAAAAAAATCTAATATGAACATCTCCTTTCGTGGAAAGAAAGGATTTTATTTCAGGCGCCACATGCTGCCATTGCGGTAGGAATCATCTTTTAATGAGCATCTTAGACTAAACAAAAGGAAAATATTAAGACTTTCGATCAAATATAATAATAATGAATATATGCTTATACTAGATATGCACTGTAGTTCTTCGATTAAGATAAGCATGGTCAATCTGTAAATTATATTTTAATGTTGTAGAATACATTTTACCATTACTTCTATAAGCCATTTCATTTCATTTGCTTACTGACAGAAAATCGCTTTTGTGCGAGCCTTTTACTCGAACTATTCCCTCAGGATGTAGAGAATTTAGACGAGCCCAGAATAAGCTTCCTACATGTCATCACAGTCATTGAAAGAAACTGGAAAGCAGTGCAGTGTTACAAGATATGGCTCTTATGTTTTAATATAAAGTAACGGCACAAAGCCAAATCTTTAATACTGACCCTACAGAGAGCTCACCACCACCAAATCCCCACCTAAACCTATCCAGGCATCAGCAGCCCCAGAGGCTGAAGCGTGTTCTTTGGTCCTGCACCACACAAGCTTATGCCAAGGGGAGGTCCCCCCCTGTCACTTATTTAAATGCTCCAAGGACTTCAAATGGCCATGAAAATTGCTGAATAATTGAAGGCAAATATTGGCCAGCCTCTAGTCTACAGAAGGTCCTGAGTGCCAGGAAGTGGTGTCACCATGTGCTGAGTTTGTGTAGTCAGACTGCACTGTCAAATAAGCAATAATGTGTCCCCGGACTCCTGATTCATCTGACCACAGCAGACTACATGGTGGCAGACTATTGAGTGAGACTTGCAGGGATCTCGGTTTCACCGAATGAGAAGAAAAACATGCTATAGGATTTTCATTTCACCTCGAGTCTTTTGAAAAAAAAAAAAAAATCTACACTTGGGATGCTATCGACATTCATTTATGTACATCTTAATGGCTGTTCACGTCTTTGATGTTGTGTGTGCAGCAACTGTTTTTTTTTTTTTTTTTTTGCAGCCACGGTGCATTAAAATAACACACATGGAAATTCCTAGAGCTGTTTCCTAGTCAAATTACAAATTGCCAAGTTCTGTTGAAGGCTCTGATCTGTTTGTATTGTTCGGGAAGGACAACACCGAATAAAAGGGCCCTTAGATCCAAAAGAAAGGGGGACAAGCTGAAAGTGAGTTTTACATATAAAAGGAAAAGACCAAAAAGGGATTGTGAAATTTATTATGGGTTCCAAAACCTGTGGAATGACCCCTGGACCTCCATTTCAGATCGACCAGTGGGGAGATGAATTTTTTAAGACATAAATAACACCTAATGACGACACCATAAAAAAGAACAATAATGGAAAGCTATTCTGTATTTCATTATACTGTATTATTTGGTGCACCTGATACACACAGTGCCTGTTTATGAGTCACCGTATTAGCAGATGCTCAGCCAAAGCATTTGCTTTGACCTTGCCATTCTCATTGGGGCATGAAATTACGGTGCTGGCACCTCGATATTACAGCTATAAATACTGTAAACTGCATATCGGGGCTACGTTTTCTATTGTCTTTCAACATAAACCTGATCGGTATTTATTTAAAGGAAAACCCATTGCTCGTCGGGTTATTTACAGCTCTATTTTCAGTGCCTCACATTCTCTGGGTATTTTTTAAGGGCAAAGAGGCAGCAAGGCTCTCGCATTAAATCCATTTCTCCAATTCTGGCACTTCTGGATTTTATGGGTCAAGTCCTAGGCTGGACAGCCAATTATAAAAATTGCTTACTAAAATATTTTGGGTGGTAAAAGGTGAATGGCTTTTTCGCTGTCCTCCAAGGCCTGAATTATGAAGTTGCCCTTGAGTGAAAATTACTTACATTTTGAATATCGTATTTTGAAAAAAAATAAAAATGCAAGGCGGGGTCATAAATAGATGGAGGTCAATGGGTTATTAAGAAGTCGAGTGCAACTTCAACCTGTTTCTCATGCTGTCCTGGTGAGGGAAACTCTACATGTCATTTGGTCCAATACAACTGCTGGAAAATGGCATGCCCCTAAATAATGACCACTCTCATAGAGTATTCATTTATGTATTAAAAAAGCGGACTCTGCTCTCATTTCCCTGCTTTATCGCCTTGTACTGATGACAAAGTAGGCAAGGCCTAGGCTAGGTGGCGCCGTGGAGTAATTTATAACCACATCAATCCCTTTACCTTCTATGCAGGCCTTGGTCATTGTCATTTTTGTCCGAGAGGTGAGTCACATAACCCCACTTACAAACAGGATCCTATTAATATCTGGAATGATGAACCTTACCCTTACCTTCATACCAGGTATGGTAATAGACCAACGGTCTACCTGTGTTCCCCCTGACCCTGGATCACTGGCCCTCTGAGGGTGAAATCTATTAGCATTATTTATTCAAGTCAATAACAACTGGGATGGCATAAAAAAAGAAATAAGTCAAGCCATCATTTATGTCTCACTGACAGAGAATGTACTGTGCCTATTTCACATGCTGAATTTACCTGTAATGCAAGTATGTGTACTAATCTGGGAGAGGCTGAGTGATGTCAGCTTTGAGGCCACGGTCAAAGTGACATGCTGGAAGCTGGAAAGTGTTCTCGACTTTGTCCCGAGAATTTGATTTTTTTGGTAATTGTGCATGTTAATTGTCTGGGTTAAATGGGGGTGGCAAAATGGCTCCCAACACTTTTGAGTTGTTACATCTGTTAATTGCAGAGGAC
Source organism: Colistium nudipinnis (assembly GCA_016785305.1). Lineage (NCBI taxonomy): Eukaryota > Metazoa > Chordata > Actinopteri > Pleuronectiformes > Rhombosoleidae > Colistium > Colistium nudipinnis. Next base: position 697,511 of record JAFBJU010000457.1, read on the forward strand.
GTAGATGGGCAGAATGCACCAGAGAAGACTGCGGCACATTATATTTCATTCAAACAAGTTCAAATTTACTTGATCTTGGCAAGGAGTAAGTAAAGCAAAATTGCCTTAAGATGGCTGCAAAACAGTTTAAATGCAATTCATTTGCCCACTCCTCAGCAAAAGAAAACATCTCCGGATTTAAATCCTGATTTATATTTTATCTAAGTGATAAAGTTTCAATATTTCAAGCGGTATACTCAACAAGGACTCAAGAAGGGCAGCGAGAAATATTGGACTGCATAATTGCCAATTCATTTTCTGAAATTGACAGTTGAAGCAAAACAGAAAATTATATTTTTCAATGAATATTGAAATAAACCACACTATTAGGATCTCTTTGGGAAAAAAAATGGAACCAGAGAGGCATCCTTCAACGCAGATTAGGGCAGAAATGCGAGGAGAAATAATATGCGCGGGCGAGATTATTGCGTAAAGATTCTGCAACATGTAATCAAAGTGGGCCCTATTTTCCCCTTCATCAGCTGTCCAGCGTAAGTACTGGCAGCAAGAGGAATCCAATTTAAATTCCACTCTACCAGGAGATGGTATTGTTTCATTTTATGTGTGCTTTGACATTTCTGGCGGTTAATATGGAGTAAAACCCAGAAGTATTTACATAAATATGACATTAAACTGTATTAGAAATTAAGACTGACACATTTGCCGTGGTGACTGAGGAAGGAGGAGGCTGATTGAGTTTCTGGGTCAAAAGGCTAAGAGGACAATACAAGCCGATTGCAAAAATGGGAAATGTGTGTTCAGGCCTACAGTAATGTCTAAGCAAAAGTTTACAATGTTTGCTATAATACTGTGGCTAAAGTTAGGCAGACAAACTAAGTCACCATTAACAAAATATATGAATCATATTCTATCGCACAATTTTAAATTGAACTCTCCTGGGCAAAGAAACGTAAACCATAAAACGTGTTCATCCGTCACACAAGAAAGAGGGGACAGAAGCATGTTCTGTCCCAATTCTAAAACTAGAGCTAAATGGGAGTGACCTTTAGGAGCCGAATTCTTTACCACACATTTAAAAACAAAAAACATCGCTCTTATTGCTTTTTGATATTGTACAAACACGGTGAAATTTCGGTCTGAAATGGAATATTTGGCCTTATTGACCAATCATGGTTCTTTTGTTAAAATTAGATCAATAGTTGATGAATCAAATTTCACTTATATTTGGATATTTACTTTACAGGATTTAAGTTTTTTTTATCTTATTTAGAATAACCTTCTCCGGCCATATTCAAGGAGAATCAACCTAAAAAAATACTTTTAATGCTTAAAATTAAAAATCTAAATAACACAAAACATTATTTGATTTAATTGCTGTGTAAAGCACTTTCCTGGCAGAGCTTAGGGAAACTGAAGTTCCTGTAAATGTAAAAGTTCATTTATATATTAGTATACCTTACAAGTCAAGAGTTCTCTGCAGAGAGATGCTCCAACATACTTTGTGCTTAGTCTTACCTTCTTCTATTTTCTATCATCTTTACTCTCTCTCTCTTCCTGAGATCAATGTTCTTATGCAAATCGAGGTTTCTTGTTTAGATCTACAGTGGAACTGACTTTCCAAAATAAATCTTCATCAAAGGTTCATACATATTTCATGGAGTTAAAGTGCAGTAAGAGCATACCATTTTGGATGGAGAGCTCTGTGGAGTTTACAAGAAAGTAAGAAGGAAAAGGGAAAATGAGGTGGAGGAAGGCATCATTTGGTATTGATGAGGCCTTATTATGTTTGAGATAACCAACAGCGGATAGTGAACATGCCTTACTTGTCAATAATGAAACAAAGACGAAGAAACGTCAAAAGCGACCAAGAGTCATTAGAGCCAGATACAATGTGTGTGGCAGCAGCCGGCATCCATGGATTTGGTTTCAGGTTACCTTTCCCAGTCATGGAGCTTTTAGGCTCACTTTTCACCGTTTGGTTACCATAATGCTGGAGGAGGCCACGTCCCCCAGCAGGGTGGGGGACAGTACTGAACTGCGTCCATGAAGAAAGTAAAGAAAAAGGGGAAACAAATCTGATGATCTGAAGTATAACCGCATACTTGGAACCCATTGTCACCTCTCAGCCATAGGCCGACGGTAAGAAATGCATGGCATAACACTGCATATTTCCACTGCCGCATTATATTGAACCGGTTTAAATGAGTTCAGGGTAATAAAGCTATTTGCAAGTTTTATTGCACAAACAATATTCTCCACCATGTGTCGGAAATAATTTCAATGAATGGCAAAGAAACTGAAGAGCCAGCAAACAGTTCCACCATCCCTGCATAGAAAACCTCCCTGTGTCATGCCTCAAATTTACGATAACAGTTAAATTAAGTAAAAAGGTTAAAACGCTGGAAGGCAATATTGATAATTCCATTGAAAATGCAGAGAGAGTTTGTCAATATTAATTTTCCTGAACCCAAAGGAGCATCCCAACTGGTGTGTCATTTATTCACTGGGCCTGAATCATGCACTCTGAAGCCAAATCGACCCCTGTCGAGCCTCCAGGGCAAAGAGCTACGGCCACAACCTTTGACCCTTACAGACTAATCTTATAAAAAAAATCTCAAAATAAAATAGAGTACCTTTATCTATGGGCAACCACATTTTGTCAAATATATATGGATTGTGATACTTGCTGTTATTTTATTTTTATATTTTAAATGCCTTTTAAATAAATTAAGTGCAAATTTAATGTCTCACCTTTTTTCTTCAGGAAGGCTCTTCTGGTGTCCAAAGGACTCTGACGTACTTTTGGGTTCTGAAGAAATTTCACGGCAGTGGCGATCTGGGAGAAGAAACACATGATTTAATTCCTCGGTGAGATAATGGTAGCGGAAGAAGCCATGGTGCAAAGAAAAGTAATGCTTTTATCAGTACAAACAACAGTCTAGAGCTTTAAGAAAAAGGCTCGTTATTAAAAAAATAAAAAAATCATAAATGGATTCCATTTGATAGCAGCTTCTAAACCTCCACACCCAGCAGGGAGGAGAAAGACCACCTGACCACTTTCCAGCTAAATGTGGGGAATGACCAAATCAGCAGTTATAAAATTAGCCCATCACAAGTGCTGGACAAATGGAGTATGGAGCTTAATTTGCTATTACCCTCTTAAAGACAAACTTCCATTCTTAAGTGCGCCGTGGAAGAAAATCTATACTTAATGCAGAGGTGATCATTTGTATCTAATAACTTGAGAATCCTAGGCTGAAAACTTCTGTAATTCTTCCAGTTAAAAACCTGCCATGATCAAATCACCCAGCCTGAATGTTGTAATGACTTGAAACGTTAATGCACTAGAACGTTAAATAGCATCAGGACATCAGTAGTTTTAAGTGCAGTGCGTTCATCGATTCTATTATGTTTTCCTTCGAGATGCACCTTAATTTTCCACCCTTGTATGCATTTCCAAGAATTGGAGGGAGAAAAAAAAAAAAAAAAAAAAAACTTCCTCAAATGGCATTAAAACATAAATTTGAAGTGGGCGCCATGAAGTGGCGCCTCCTAAAATAGATAAATATGTAAGAACACAGAGAAAGGGGAAACACACTGGAGGGGAGGTTTAGATGACTTATTATCGCACCTGTGGTCCCCGTGATTCAATTGTAAAAGTCATCCCTCTAATAGGTTGAAAGGTTTTGATTACTCTTCTTTTCTCTTAGTGTTGAAAGATACAAAATGATGGAGCGCCCTGCCACTGGTAATTCGTTTTGGGTAATGCATTGCATACACTATGAACCCGTTTCAATCCAAAAGAATTGCAGTTTAAACTTGTCCACAGGGTAGGTGTGGCAGGGAAGCAGTGCAGAGAGCTGGATTTCAATGACACCACAAACAATACAGTGGAGAGTTTTGGCACATGATTCTTTTGCTTAAAAAAAATTTACTTGACTTTTCTTTACTTGGCTATGAATACATTTAAAAGCCACCCCCCAAAAAAACAAAAAAAAAACGCTTTCATCCCAAACATGTACGCAAATGAAGGTGCCATGCAACATCCACAGCGATGTACTACTGCATATGCAATAATAAGTCTTCAATTTGGATTTTGAACAAACTATACCGGGTTCATCCCAAGAGATCCAACCACAATTAATTTAGTCACTCATCTACCATTTCACTGTGACACTGCCGTGACCTTGATGTACGTAAGGGTTATGCAAGGGGTATGGAATTTCCTGGATCGCTATATGCTGAGGGCTTATTAAAGTCAGTCACCCGGAACCTTCATTGTGACAAGCAGATTAAACCATTTGCATGGTGAACCACCAACCGATGTTCTGGGCCAAAGACACAGTCAAAACAAGGAGAAAATATCCCTTTGATAACGAGACAAAAATAACCCCGCTTGTGGCAAAGCTCTTGCTGTTAAAGTAAGTGAGACTACAAGACTACTTGCGGTAAAGGGAGAAACCGGAGATAATGAGCACAATAAAATCTAATATTCTAATACTTATTCCGGTAAAAAAAAAAAAAAAATGAGTGATGTAGGCCCTGTGAAAGGCAAATGACCTAATGGAAGAAGAATATGCTGAATGAGCAAACCTTGTTTACATTCCCTTAAAATTTCAGTAGCACAATATTGACAGGAAAATTGTGTCAACGTTAATAGGCGCAAGTATGACATCTTAGTACGGACCGCAGCTAGCTCAGCGGCAAACTAATGAGGTAAATGTCCATTTGGTTAAAACTGTAGTGGTAGATCTTCGGGGAGAGGAAAAGTGCACTTCTTAGCAGATGACATAGATGCTTTGCACAAGTTCCACCCAGACATCTCAATCAATTATAACCACATTGCACAGATTTCAGTCTTGTCTTGTTATTGACTTATGGATCACCCCAGTTATAGTGTTGGTAGCACACAACTGGGCTTTTAGGGGCGGGGGGGGGGCAGATGGATAACCGTGCAAGGCACAACTGGGTTGGCATTATTAATAAAAAAAAAGAAAAAAAAAGAGAGAAATCAAGTAAATACCTATTCTTTCTTTTTACGAAAACCGGTCAACCATATTTGGTGAAAACGCTTAAAGATACGTGTAACGCCTTGACTGCTAATGTACCAAAGTGCACCATGTTAAGAGCAATAATCTTTGCTAACCAGATAACCAATAAAGTGTCAGGTAAAGCAGAAAAAGAGGCGAAAACTCAATCATAGCAAGAGATAACATTAACCAACACACTTAAAGACAGTGCAGTTGATGAAAGGACAAGATTACAGCAGCATTATTGAGTTTGAATTGGACAAGACTTTGCACTGCACTTGTCTGAAAATTAGAATTGTGATACCTCGAATTGTGAGAAATGAAGATTAAATCCAATTATGTTCGAACTGCATGGAAGGACGCCTGAGGAAACCCATGTAACCAGTTGTGTATTTTTGCCTTAAATGATAATATCACTTAGATATAGGCTGAGGGGGCTGCGCGGGTACATATTCTGGAGTTTCAGCATATGAGCAATTTGTGAAATCCAGGCTCACGCCATTGCCTTCCGTTACCGAGACTTTAAGCAGTTGAAGGTTTGACCATAATTGTGGATCTCCGACTCTCTTTTGAATATTGACATCTACACTTTGATTCAAATAATATAAGCGCTGAATTTAGGTGAATTTTATATAAAGGCTTGTTGCATTTCACAACAAATCACTGTGTAAAAAGACAATTCAGAAGTAGCGCGTCACATCTCCTTTCCAATTTTTTGTACAGAAAATGTCATTTTCATGTGCTTTACAACTTTTAATCCAAATAGGTAAAGGTAGACGTACACATTTTATCCAAAACAATAAACACCTTCAAAGGGTCATGGTGGACCTAGAAGTAGGGGGCTGGGGTGCAATGAAAGGGGCTGAGAGGAAATCATTAGCAAGTATAGGCCTTGGTCTCAGTGTGAATCAATTCATTCCAAATTGCCCCGGCCTGTACATTTGTGGTGAAGTGCCCCTGATATAATAATACACTGATAGACATGAACAAAAATTGCGTTAGGCTTGTCTCAAGTTTCCCCCCCAAACACACGTTTGGAGGACCAAAAGCGAGAGAAAGTGTGAGACGGCGAAAAATAAAGCTCTATATTAATTTGGTGCTTTCGTGGACCATTTGCTATCAGGGGCAGCTGTCTTAAATGCCCAAACCCAACACCTGTCTGATACCAGAGCCCTGCCCTGAAAGGAATGAAGTTTTAATGCAATTATTACATTTCCTTGAATAGCTTGATGTGGCCAACAGCGCTTTTTAATCTCTTTAAAAGAGCGACTTTAAATGCCCTTCTAATTGTGACATCTTTCCCGCCTTAATGTGACCTTTAGCGGAGGAAGCAGGGCCTCATGGGAGCTGCCATTGGAAAGTATTGACCCTGAGAGACGTCAGGAAGTGAGGTGCAGGCTCGCTCATTTACCTAACCTTCTACATCAGTTATGACACTGAATGAAGGGCCCTGCTGGTGTTGAACCATGCTGACATTGACTGTACAGAAAGAGACCTTTGTTTATCGCCTTCACTTTCAGGCAGTGCTTTTCAGAGAAGCAGAAAATGTAAGAATGACCATAAAGAATGACCATAAAACTCAAACTGAACTACGGCATCAGTATTTCAGTGATTAAAGAAAACAGATAAAGTGTGGCCTTTTTTCTCCCCTCAGATAGTTAAAACCTACTTCTACAACGAATAAAACTTTAACTTTAATTAACTCTAATTTAACTTTACCGTCAATAAAGTAAGCAGTGTTTTTCTTTTTTTTTATTCTCTTTTATTATTATTATGTTATACTTTTTAATGAACGATCCTTACTTTTTAAATAAAAAAAAGGTTGAAGTCAACGATTTACCAGATAAAAAGGGTCATGGAAACGTCATTGACCTTTGAAAGGTTTAAATGTAAGAGCCACAGAAAGAAACATTCATTGCAATTGTTGCAAAGGGGGGTGAACGGAAATGTAGCTTTTTTCAAGACCATTGCATGTACAGACCAAAATTTCCATTGAGTAACATTTCCCTTTCAGAGCTCAAACGTGGAAAAGTTGAATAAGTTCATCGTAAGAAAGGGGGCTAAAGTACATTTGATCCTACAAGCATAGTGTCATACTGTAAAAACAGATTACAGATAATAAAACAGATAACAATGCCCTGTCGAGAAAAGAAAGTTGACCTGTTCCTTCCTCTGCTTTCTCCTGTATTTCCAGAAAAACCTTTTTGCGATGTTGCAAAATAATCTAGCAAAGAAGAAGCCATAACTTTTAGGATAAGAAAAATGCACGATACTGCCATGGGACTTCTTCACACATAAATTTAAGTCACACTAGGTCAGTAAGTAAAACCAAGGGGTTCAAAAACGGGGTGTGCATTCATTTAAGGTTGCATAAAGTACTATCAACTTCTTTCAGGATCCAGGTAACCAAGATTAAATAATCCTAAAAACACATACGAGTGTAGCACGATGTGAAACAAATTGAAATACTGTGAGGAGCAAAAACGTGAAGAGAACCACGTGGCTACCAGCCAATATAGCGTGAGAGATACGGTATAAAGCCAAGTCTGACATTTCTTAATGTGTAACTGTCAGTCTGCTGCCTTGGTAGCCCTTACTAAACCAGCGAGACAGATGACCGTTTAGATAAGGACATCCCCAGTGGGGCCCTCGGGGCCCCGGGAGCCCCGATGACTAAAGAGCAACGACTCAGTCAGTGACACCTCACTCTCACTTACTCTGAACAAAAATACTTGTATAGCCCGCAAATTCCTTTTAATTCAGGTAAAAGGCCCAAACCATGAGGCTGGAGCTGCTCTGAGAGATGAGGGTCATCAGAGATTAACCCATGGCACTTTAGCAGTGGGGGTGCAAGGGGGGGAGTCGCAGTGGAGCACAACAAACTACTTAGCCACCACAAAACATTCAAGCCCCTTCTCAGCTGCAATCCAGTAATGGATACTTCCTCAGCTCCTCGATTGGTCAAAATGTTTTCATACAATAATTTAATTCAGAAACACATTTACAAAGCAGGAGTAATCAATTTTAATTAGTTGACTTTTTTTCCATTCGCATAAAATTTAATGTACTGCCATCGATCTCCTTTGTTCTTTAATGCAGTGCCTCTTTCCTGTAATTTGAAGCTTTTCTTCTTCTGTTTTTTTTTTTAGTACAGCCAGTGATGACATTCTGTGACAAGCAGCTCCATGTGCTTTTCAGTAAAGTGAATGTACATTAACATAACACCCGAGTGCTAACAAAAACGAAACGTAACAATGTAATGTACAAAAAAATGTGCCGCACCTAAAAACTTTTGCTTTAAAACAAGCCAAAAAAAATTCCTCATACAATCAAAATGTTGAAATTATAATTAGTTTACTGATCAAAGACTAAAACAACTAAATAAAATGTATTATTATGGTTATTTTGCTGTATAAAGTTTTATAATAATATTAATAATAGTATAACATTTTTTAAGTGTAGATTTAGATAAATGGAAAGCACTCAACATGTGGTTGAAAACATTTTGTTTGAATAAAAATTACCATCAATGATAAATGGTCCTTTACTTAGATTTGATAAAAACATTTAAGTACACAGAAATGTGTTAATTTTATCGAAGATGGTCGTTTAAAATTTAAAAATAAACCCGCACTATAATAAAACATTTATTTAAATTCTCAAATGCAAGTTTTTAGCTATAATAAACTGATCGGCATGATTTTGTTAAAATATTCCTTCATTTGTGACCACAGCTTGGCTAAGAAAACACAATAACGAAGCACATAGGATTTTCTTAGGACTGCCACTGCTCTGTGTGTTGTGTGTGTCCTTCATATCATCAAAACCCACTGGTCTATCACATTCAATTAGTTGATTGAGGCAAAATGCAAGCGGCACCAGTAGCAAACCACGTTAAGCTTGTGTCCAAGCGACACACCACAGAAGTTGTGTTGTGGTGTCAGGAGAAGAAACGCTGCCGTCACAAGCAACTTACTGTGACAAGCCTATCCTCCTCTGCTGATCCAAACTGCCCCTCACACTGAGGCAGCACCCACCCACCGACCGACACACACCAAGTAACATGAAGTGAACCAATATGATAAACAAATAACGCAGGAAGCTGAGGTCAAGATGCAGCCAGTAGGCATTCGTTTTGTGTGCAAATCCTGCCGACCAACCAAACTGACTAGGGGCCGGGGACAAAAGAGAGAGAGAGAGTGGTGCCCTTTTATTGATCAAATGGTTCCTTGTTGGGTACACTGTGTTTGCCACAGAATAAGAGTATGTTCACATACAGACAGATTGTGACATTCCAGTGACGTTATTATCACACGTCGACCCTTCTCCAGTCAATAGGCTGAAAGCACTAATCGTGCGTCTTGGATCAGCAATTTCATGGTCTTCAAAGGGGGCCAGGAATTGGTGGCATGACCCTCCGCACGGGGTGAGACCCCTCTTTGCTCAGCGAGTGCCACAGAGAGACGGAGAGGCGAAGGATTGTGCGAAGGGGAAACGACTAGAGGCCGGAGCAGAGCCAGAGAAGATTAACATCGCCATCTACTGGTCAGCCCCCGGTATGTTTGAGTAAAGGGAAGGGGGGGGGGCCGCTGACAGTTTGCCCCTTGCGGCCTGCCTTTCACTGAGCCCTGTCACAAACATTTAGACACAGTTGCCAAGACAATGGGCCACACATCTACAGTGACAGATAAGGCAGACTGAAATCATCATCAAATGAGGGCGCAGACTCATAGGAGTTGGCCTTTCGTCTGGTCTTGGTGAAAGAGCAAACGGAATCTGTTCCTGATCACATTAAGTGACAGAGAAAATGCTGGCTAACCCTCCTTTTCTGGAGGCCCCCGAATGCCAGTAAGACTCTAACTTCGGACCTAGCGGGTGAACAGTCAAAGGTCGCCGTGCTGACAGTGTCAGAAAACAACAATCATCAGGGTCACAGAAGTAGCAGCTCTCTGTCTCTCTCACTTTAACCGGATGCCAGGATACCAACATGGCAAACTCGTCAATTTACATAATTATTCTTCGTTTCAACCTTTCTGAGCTAGCGAGGTTAGACCCGCACTGGAGATTTAATTTGTTATAAAATATAATGAGGTGACACAAACGTATGAATGTTTGACACACCCAAATATAACCCGGCTCTCCTGAAATGTCGAGACAGAATATCAGGTTTTGCAACACGTTTGCCTGATGCAGTCTGGAAATAGAATGACATTGATATAAATCAACACACTTAGTCCGAACGCTTCCTTGAATCGAATTCAATATTTTTCCTTCAAATTCAAATTCTTTAAGGGTTAAGAGCAATTCATTTCTTTCTGACAGGGACTCTCAAGAGATACCCTTCGCACTGCAAAAGAACAACCCGAAGAAATAACAGCCGCCAAAATGGGAAGTTTTAATCAGATTCAGAGCTTGACAAGTGCGGAGCAATCATAGAGGAATGCCGCGCGTCACTGTCGCACACCCACTCTTTTTGAGACTTAATGACAATGTGAAGAAATGGTCAAAGTTGAGGCATTCACACACCCATTTCCACTGTGCATCAGCTCGTGTGGTGACAGTGGAAAAGACGCGTTACCGCCAAAAGAATCGAGACAGACAACCCACAGTAATGTCACACAGGGTGGCGTGTTACAACAAAGGGGCTGAGTTGGCAAACGGCGCGGCACAGCAGCAGCAGCAGCAGCAGCAGCAGACGTGCACCTGTTCTGACATTTTCTGTCGACCTTGACACGGAAAACGCCACTCTCTGCAATCCAAAAGCGCAGGCTCCTTGACGCAGCCTCTTAAAGTGCCCTCTTCTTTTGGCCGTGATACCCAAAACCCCTTTCCAATCAATCAAATGTAAGGAGGAATAGCCATAGGGGCAGTAAATAACATCCCAAAACAGGAACTTTTCGGGAGACACTTACGAAAAAAACTGATGCCAAGTCATATTTGAGAGTCCCAAAGATTGCTCACTCTTTCCACGGGATTGCCGGCGGCAAACGTCGGCCTCGAAATACCAGGTCCTACAGGAAAACGAATGGGAAAAGGGCTCCTTACGTCTCCTTTTCACCCTTTCTTTTGAATTTCATGACAGAGCCACAATTCTTCCATCCATCCAGTACTTTAATCAGAAAGAAAGCAAAGTACTGCTGCCAGGAGAGCTGCACGGGGAAACAAATGCAATCTTCCTGTTAATCACTGCATTAACAAGATGTCGACAGTCCTGACGCACATGCCAGGGAGGGGAGCCAGTCCAGGTGTTGGATAATTGTCAGTTGTGTCAGTGGCTATGGCTGCTTTTTACTGTGCCAGCCTCTGTTTCACTGCCGATCTACACCACCTTAATGATAGCTTTTAAATGTCCTCTTTCTGCTGAAGACTGCATATAGACACAAAGAAGTATTGGCATGGGTTTCTCCAGGCTGACTATATACTGGACGATTGGATGAAGTCATACACGTCCCGCCGCAATCAGTGCCAAGTCAAGTGCAGCGCAATTTTCACATCAGTATCTTCTATTTGAAAGAAAAGTTAAAAGACCTTTGGGGGTGGGGAAAAAACACACACACACACATCCAAGCTCTAGAACTTCTTAAAAACAAGTCCATACATTGCCTTGTTGGCAAACAACCATATTTTAGAAACGCATCACAGTAGCTAAAAAAAAAAAAAAAAGACTTGCCCAGACAGCAACTTGTCAGAAAAGTGTTTCTTTGTACCAGAAAGACAATCTTTCAGCTGCAGGTGAGAATAAACTCGGCCCGAAAGTTTCCATTATAACACGATGGAAACTTTACAGTTCAGTGTGAAGACTCTTCTGTATCACACATCTAGTTGGGCTAATTAGAGGGCCATATTTTCACTTAAGTTCTTAAGTTTTGCAGGTTTTGAGATCATTTCTCGTCTGCTATATTTCTCTTTCATTTTTGCCTCGAGGAGCCCACTATCTCCTTTTTTCAGATTCCCCAGATAAAGCCACAATCTGAGGGCGCCACACACACAGAAACTTTGAAATCCCATTAGCATTGTGCTTTCATTATTTTTAATCAAACCCACAAAACTGACACTTATTAATTAATATCCATTACCATTTTTTTTGCCTCCCTCCCAGAAAAGACGTTAGGGGGGGGTGGGGGGAGAGATGCAATTAACTTAACAAAATAATCAAAAAAATTGTTTCACAAATCCCTGATAAATGTCATGTGAGGTCCCGTCCTAATGTAAGAAGTGTAATACATTCTTGCTGTCACATTCCATTAAACTGCTATTACCGTCTTGATAGAACTATTAGTCACTACATTATTAATAACATTAATGTATTTACATTTTTGGTGTACAAGGCTGCTTTCATGCAATAATTTATGAACCCAACTTCAGATATGTTATAACGTTCCCCATCTAGGCTCTTTTGTGTTTATTATTGATTGTGAAAACAGTCAAAATTCAAAGTCAAATCCCCCTCCGCCCTCCCCCAACCCCGTAATGTATTGAAGCGAGCTGTTTACATTAAAGGACTGGAATAAAGTGCATTTACATCTGAAGCATAACTTCATAATTTACATTCCAACATTTATTAGAGGTGACAAACGAGCGTTTGGTCCACTCGTGCTTTTCCACAATGCAGCACTCATTCAATCCATATAAATTACAACTGGGCTATGGAGTGCAAGAGCAAATTATTTTATTATATTTATGCATGTATGACTCTATAGGGGGTTACTAAGACAAACAGGGAATTACTTGATTAGGCCAACTGTGGTTAACAAAGAAAGAAATATGACATTGGGGGCAGGGCCAATCAAATTTCAGCATTACTCAAATGTTTGGCCACAATTCAAATATCTGAAATACAAAGATCTTAGTGTAAAAGCTTTAAATCCTTAAAAGTTGTTTTTATTTAAACAAAATTGTAAACTGCAGACTGCATTTTTTGTGTAGACTTGTGTAAACTGCATTTAAGGCTCTTTTAAGTATCACTGTTCCAATAGTTTCCCCTTAGCGAGAACTAATATTATTCAATTAAAATAAACTTGCCTAAAAGGCAGTATTATATTACATAATTAGACAGAGCAGCATTTTCAGAAGTGTAGTTACAAATGCACTGAGGGGATCCCAGCATTTGAACAAATATCTGGCGCTGTAGGGGAGCTTGCCGACAAATTAACAGCTAATAACTTACTGGGAAGCCAGATAAAAAGAGGAAAAAATGTTCCCCAAAGTGTCAATTAAAAATAATTTTTCCTCTGATTTCCACACTTCTGAGAGCATGATGTGCAAAAAAAAAAGCATTTGGAATAGTGTGCACATAAAAAAAAATGCACATTGTAATGTATTTCCTTCTTTTCGGTATTATTACAAACTGGATTAATTCACAGAGAGATAATTCAACATGAGCAGAAGGATTGTTCAGGGTCTGTAAAGATTAACCATATGGCTCCCTCGCCGGTCAGAGAGGAGAGACCGACATATGGGTGCACGGGCAGAGGGAATTGAAGGGGGATTCTATCAAATTCATGTTCATTAAAATTAGAGGACATCACAAAAATTAGAAAGATGCTGACAAATCAAAGGGTCTCAGTACCTGAATTACCATAGTCATTTACTTATTAAAGCCAGGATGCTTCCTGTCAATCAAGACCCATCACATTCTCCATTTGCAGCGGAAAGCCCGCGTAATTGCTTCTCATACTAATCAACACAACTTGTGTAATTATGCCTTGAAAGTGACATTGGAGGCTGAGAGCGATGTGAGCAGTCTTGACAGCGGAGACATCTCGGATTCATCGGGAGATTTCCAGCCTCGCTGCAAGGATACAAGCCACTCTCAGACCAAGTTACTCACTCGAGCAGTTTACAACCATAAACACAAAGAAAAGGCGATAAATCAAGCTGAAGTAATTACAAAGCAGAATAGAGTAGAAAGGAAGCTCGGCTCAATAAGGCCACTTTCCCAAGTATATTGAGGCAAAACGACTGCGCTGTAATTAAACCAGTGTCATATTTCTATCATTTCTTAAGTAAACACATTATGACAGTTCCCTAAATTGTGGGAGAATAGGAAATTACAGCTCCGTTACCATGCTGTTTACATTAATATACTTGCCGAGATGAAAACCCTACAAATAAAGCCCTAAGTATTCATTAAAGTGTATTGAGTTCAGCTTAATCACAGACTCTACATGTCTCCAAAAGGAAGTTTGCGTAAAAACTAGCTTCAACATTCCAACTGAGCACTGGAAACCTATCCAAACCATATTCCCAGGCTGCATCTGTCGCTAGTCACACTGCAGCCCAGCCAGGGAAGGTCAGAGCGAGGTCAAATTAAGCCAACAAATCAAGAGCCACGGGCTATGACACGCTCTCCGTAAACTATGTGTATTATTGACATACACTGACAACAGCTTCTTCTTCATTTACCATGAACTTTGCAGCAAATTAAAGGATTTTTTCAATACCGTCATCAAAAGCTGTGATAAAAATGCTATTGTCTAGATTGGCCACGCCAATCTATTTCGGCTCAACACATGAGGCAGAAACCACCAAATAAATAAAATGTATAAAATGGGTTGAACTCATCTGTGCGCATCATTTTCAAAGAGGTGGGTGGAACCTTCAAGTAAAAAAAAAAGTCACCAACATCAAAAAGAAGTCAACTGATAATTCTGGCATACTGCGAGGGGAATAAACGCAAACAGAAAGGAAGATGATTTATGGCTCATAAAAAGTTCAAACGACAGAAAAACCCCAAATCCTTGTCTGTGTCATTCCTCACTCGTGACCTCCAAACTTTTGCACATGTTCGAGACAAAGTAAAGAAATGCTCTTCTGTGGCCAAATGTCAGAAAAACAAGTACAGTTACCGACATAGAAAACAGAAGCTTTTTTTACAGGAAAAGCCTTTGTGATTCACCCCCAGTGTTCAACTCTAATGAGTCAAAAAGTGTGACCTGCACTTAAACAAGAAGTCAAAGCCAGAAGCTGTAAACTCATTTTCCCCATCCAAGCCAGCCGCGTCTGCAGGACCTAGAAGATGTGCTCCGAGCATGCACGATAAATCTGACGTGAAATCATAATCATAAAAGCAATTAGCTGACCCTGCGCCACTCGTCCTTGGACATGACAGTGAGAATTCATACAGAGTCCTCTAAGGAGGCTGGCTGCCGGGTTGGGCGAGGAGGGGGGGAAAAGTGCAACACAGCAACAATAAAATGGAGGGCTCTTCCTGTGTCATTAACCACAGAAACAACAGCGTGTGTGTGTGATGCACATAGCGCAATGACTGTTGCACTGAGAGGATTGAGCGTTTGTGCTTTTCAAGGAGAAAACGTACACGCCACGACCACCGACGCAAATCGCGGTGTGCAAATGTTGCACACGTTAGGCGATAGATAGAAAAACAAAAAAAAAACAAAACAAAAAAACAACACGGGGTGCCGAGTCATCAACACATCACACACCCCTCTGCATTGCTTCGGTCGCTTTATTCCTCTCAAGTCCACCTCTGCAGACAATGTAGCGTGTTTACACGGAATGTATTGATTGAGGGGTGGCCGTTGATCCGCGTTATACGACTTTTCTCTTTCAAGGAGTGTGAGAGAATCTGAGAAATCTCTTTTCACACACCGCTGCATGCACACGTGCACGCAAGCATACACGCACACTTACCATCACTTCCCACCCAGTAATTGCAGCAAGGCCGAACTAGTGGCTGCCACCTAGTGACCGTCTTCTCCAATAATCATGAAATATCTCTATGGCTCTCGCCCCCACTCGGACCATAACTCTCCTTTACTGCAGACAGCTCCAATAAAGGATTACAATTACAATTAAAGTAATGAGCAAAGAGGAAAAAAAAGGAAAATCTGGGAAGGTTCCCTTGAATAACTTAATAGTAGCTTAGTTTCTTGACAGAAAGGAGTGACCATATTAGACTCATTACTGGCTCCCATTTCTTATTCTGCCCCAATAATTAATTTGGAGCATGTTGAAACCTGGAGTAAAAAAAATGAAAGGATTGGTCTTAAAAGTGATGGATGCGAATCGAATTTAAATTAACACATGTAAAAGGAACTACTTGTTATTTGTGCTTTATGTCGGTGAAAAACTAAAATATATGCAAACCAATTAAAATATATGCACCTCTTGTTGTCACATAATCCATTTCGGAAAAACACATGCACACAGAGAGGACCGATTGGCTTTGAAGGACATATCTTTCCACCGATACATGTTCCACGGTGAAAATTCATTAAAGGACAAAAAAAAAAAAAAAAACGACCCAAGAGTAACCTCTGACTTCCTGGTATTACCACTGGGTTACATTTGTGTCACACCCACCAAGTGAAGAAAAAAAAGGGCAAATCTCTTTTCAGCGCCAACATATGAGCAACATCTGTTTGCCGGCGACTCGCACGGCTCGGCAGCGGAGCCGTCGGGGAAGGCGAGGTGATGCGAGGAGAGGAGAGCAAGAGAAAGACGAAAGGGGACAGAAGCAGCGGTGGTGCCTCCGCGTCGCCGGCTGGACCGATTATACTGCCGGCAGGTCCTCGGCCAACCAGCCAGGTCTCCCACAACTCCTGCACGACTGCGCCTTTTTCCTGCTCTCCCCCTCTGTGCCATGACGGCTATTGCACAGCGGCGACGGAAATTCTGAAGCTGCAGAGCCAAAACAGATCACTTCAAAGCGGCTTATTTAACGCTTGCTAAATTTTTCATCACAGTCGCTTAATATCCTGGGGAAGGGGAGCTTTTGAAGTTGCTGTGCGACTGGGGATGTTCTTCATACAATTCACTTTTCCCCTCCCATAACCACCCTCCCTCTGCTGGCTTTAAACCCCTAAACCTAAACACACACACACACACACACACACCCACCCCCACCCCCACAGACACTCAGTTTACCCTATGCCAACACGATAAAGACGCACTGTTTTTCAGCTTAAGTAAAGTACAGGCTTAAAATGGTCAGGGGTACACTAAAGGATAACAATCCTACTTGGGGAAGGGTCAGCACCTCTGATAATAAGCAGAACAGTTATATGACCCTTCATATACACAAGTCCCTAACTAAAAGTTTCTCACTTGTGTGTGCGCCATAGGTAAGTCTTCCTATGTGCAGGACTAATAATAATAAAAACAGGTACAAACTGGACCTTCAGTAATAATTGAGTTTGTCACGTAGCTCCGACAGCTTGATGACAAAAATGAAACCATATTGTTATGATTCAACATCTTATAGCCAAAATGACTCATCAGCCGTAATCAGCAGATTCATAGATAATGAACTGAGTTAAGTTAATAATTGGTTTCAACGCTACTTGTTCGTTAGTAAACGTTGATATACTTTTTGTATCTGAACTCCAATTTTTGAGAACCAAAAGTCACTGGTATATAGACTTGATGGCTTAGCATGTATCCATTTTTCATTCACAACACTCAAATAAGTTCAGAAAATGTAAATTCCATGAAACGACAATACGACCTTTGTTTTCTCGGGTGATTAAAGGGACTTTGTTCACAGATCATTAGAGCCGTACTATTTTGTTTGACAGCAATGTGGACATAGTATTGGAGACTAGGGGTATGCAACACAATAACACTACAGGGAGAGAACACAAAGAGACCAGCAAGAAACTGGTAAAGGCTATGGCACTGTGGCAGTGACAAGGTAGAAGGGGGAGGGGGTTATAGACAAGAGGAGAAGCAAGCAGGGGTGAATAAAGAGCAACGCCAGAGGCAACAGCAGTGGCTGGCAGTTAACGATATACCAGTCAACCATGAAACACATAGTCATTGTCTCGACCGCATTTTTGTTTTCCTCTCAACACTAACTGGCCTCTAACCTCTGACCTCAACAGGGGCCAATGGCTGTGGCTGTGGCACTGGCCCCCCGAGCTGGGCCCTCTTGCCACAGAGGAGAGCCCATGCCAAACAGTGTGCCAGGGCCTGCTGATCTGGGTGAGGTGAGTCAGAACCTGTTAACATGACTGGTGTCCCCAGCCTGACACACTGGCTTGTCTGACATGCACATGTGCACATAAATGTTATACAAATGTGTATGCGCTTTCTCTCTCTCTCTCTCTCTGCCCTCCCAACCCTGCCAGCACTCCCTTTCCTCTCATCCAGATAAAATCCTTTCAGACACAAATTTCAATTATTCACCTCATCCAAATAATGCCATGTGACAAGAATTATCCCTACTGTAATAATCCACTTAACTCGGAAAGAGCAGCTCATCAAAAAGAGAAAGAAGGTTGGAAGTGAGTGTGCGTGTGTGTGTGCGTGTGTGCTTGTGGGGGGGGGGGGACGACGACTTGTCAACCAGTCGCGACTCAGGACCCTCATAACAAGAATTTCTTCCCTTTTTGAGGAGGCAGTCTGGAAGCACACTGGGATGATGAAATTGAAGTAAATTGAAAGAAAGCCTGGGAGAATGCTCCCACAATCAATAACCCCAGGATTAAATTAGCCTTGGCATGAAGGGATGATGGGGGGAGGATGAAGAGTGAATGGTGGTGAATGACATTGAGACATGTAGGCTGAACAATACAGCTTTCCTCTAACCTGGATGCCACGTCCACACAAGGACAGTGAATGTACCTGTGAGCTATTCCATCCCATTCAACGCTAAGACATTCTTGTTTCTTAATGTTTGTCACTTTGTCCAAGTGTGTATTATAAACACATTTCATAACATTGTAGTAAAAAAAAATGCATTGTTCAAGAAAACAATGGACTAAACTATGGCAAAGAAAAACGTTTTTTGTTAAACAAGATTAAAGCAACCATAGAACCATTGTCGTTGTTAAACTACAACTTCCTGCATGACGTTACTCTCGAAAGACAAGGTACATAAAGTGCACTCTCATTATGGGCTTGAGGATATCCGTGCGAGTTAAATTACTAGCTGTTAATTGGATGCCTTCAATACTTGATCTCACTGGGGAACGTGTAATATCATCTGATTAGCCGAGGAAAAGTGGTTTGTTGATGAAAAGATGGAAACAAATGTCTAAGTCACCAGATCGTAAAACTCCAGCACAATGTTCTTCCACTATGTGCCATCAATTTCAAAGTATTTCTTAGCATAGACTTTCACTCTTTCCATATTCTACGACAGCTAACATCACTGGTGAGTACACAGAAGCACAGATGAGTAGGAACGGGAAATACATTTTTGTAACTGTTTACATGGCTACGAATCATGGCATGGAGCAGATTAATCATAGAAAAAAATAATAATAATAAATTGTAAAACAAGTTAAAATTGACTATCATTTGATCTTGCCCACCATCTTTACCAAACAGGCCTTCACATCAAATGAATAATTATTCTAGTCCATATTGCTTTATCACTCAAGTAATATGGATTCTTACCAGAGCTTCTCTGGGGGGAGCCAGGGCAGGTGCCACACTATCTCCAGGCGGAAGGGCAAGCTGAGAAGATAAACAAACACTATGTTAGAGTGCCATCTACTGGAGGTCAGAGGGTATGTTGTTACTACAGCAGTGCGGGAGCAAACAAACTAATATATATAACTACTTATATTTACCTCAAACTGGTGTTTACATTAGTGTTGCTAAACTTAAATGAAGACTTAAAACCAGAGAGACAATCATGAACATTATACACATTAAATACTGAAACTTCTACTATCCTGACAGCCTAGCAGCTGTCACCTAGCCGCTCCTGAATAATGTGATAAAGGAACCTACATTTAATCTAACTGTAAAAGGGAAGATTTCAGTAAAATTAGCAATTTTAATGTATTCTGACATATACAACGCTGAGTTGTACAGGATTGATTATTTGTATTACTGTCTCATGCACTGTCATCTGCCTAGGTCAAACAGGTTTATGAGCATTTAACTTAAACACCCATTACATGGTTTAATCCTCGGGAAAAGGAAATAGGTGGGTGTAGCAACACATATAGTGTATATAAGCTGGCTGGAAATGTACATTTAGTCACAACTTTTTAAAACGTAATTTATCTGCATAATCATCGTGTGACAGCACAACTGGTTCACTACACGTCAACCACTTCCACCTGGCTTGTCCCGCTAACCAGTGACCTTTTCCACACATATTCATAGACCTGCACAAAAAGTAAGACAGATGCATGTCTACATGGTCAGGTGCGAGGACAAAATAAATGGCCAGACGACTGGACAACACATGGTAAATCACAAGAAATTCAGCTGGGTCCTTCGTGTTCTCGTGTCAACACAAACACGCCTGAGAGGTAACTTTTGAAACACTGCGGGGGCTAGCTAACATGCTAACTAGCAAGCGTGCTAACAAGCAAAGCTACCCGAGCAGTCATACAAGAAACAAACGAAACGATGGCGTTGAAGAGTCGCGAAGTGAGAGGGGTTTGCATAGGTTCACTGTCGTGTGTGGACAAGAGGAGGTGAATGTTTCAGAGGCGTAAATGTAGACCTGTGTCGGTGGGTCAGGCTGCTCGGTGGATGCCATCTTCCTATCCGTCTGTGTGAGAGGCTGCTCGACTAAACGGCGCTCGATTAACTGTCCTGCGGGACACCGCTGGTCTTATAATCAACACAATCATCTGTTGTTGACTCTCTTACCGACCGACAGTGGACAACAACACAGCTCAGTTTAAACAAATTATACCCGGAGCACACAACACAACATTAACTGAACTGATAATGTATATAAAGTAAGTAAGCTAACTTAACATATGACACGTTTTTCAAGAATGCATTGATGGCACAAGGCATGAAAAGGTACATGCAGAAGTCAAACAAAATATCACACAAAAGCAAGTTTAGGCAGATTCAAGATAAATTCAGTTCTCTGTCGATTTTGGATGGCTATAATCATATTGACACATCATAAAAGCCAGCTGTAGCAACTACTGTAATATTGAGTGACCAGCTGGTGTAAATAAAGCTCCTGCGGCATGAGCTGACCTTGGGTTGATGAGTGCCAGGGCTTTGAGTGCTTGAGTCAGCCACAGGTCAGTCAGGGCCTCCATCTTTAACCGTAACCTCTCCTCTTGCTTGGGGCTGCCCATCTAACCTGTACATTAGTGAGAGGCCCAAGTTTAAGGGTCGGTGAAGGGATGATGTGAAAGTTCATAGCGAAAGCGCAAAACAGTTCCTCCTTTTATTTTCAGCAACGTTACACACCTTCATTGGACCGTCCCTGGTTCAGCAGCTCTCAAATAATACCCTGTAGCCAAAACCTCAGACAACATTTAATGCTTACTTCATGAAAAATATAATTTAACACAAATTTGCTGAGTTTTTGCTGAAAAATCTATCGGTTTAGTTTTTGAAACAATCCTAAACACCATAATAAATTACAAAGTTATATCCTTTTGTTTTAAAGCCTACACTATAACTATGAACATAATAATAATAATATCATTATATATACCAAGCCTCCTAAAGAATTAGAATAAGCAGTATTTACATTATTCTAATCTACTGTGCTGTGAGTGACATGGAACGTTTAACATCAATAAGGGAAAGTGACTCAGCATTCACACATTGACAACTACCTTTTTTCCTGCTCATAAAATTCCTGTACTTATATTCTTAACTGAGAAAAACAAATAGGTAACACTCTCCATGAGTTTGCTTATTCAAACTCAAATTCCCGATGTAACTATTAAAAAGGCTTGTTCTGCAACTAACTCTTCATAGTCCATATATCAAAAAATATGGTTACATGTCATTTCTTATCACGACAAAGAACATGTTAGCTAGTTGGCCATGCGTAAATGCTTGCACGGCATTACTTTCCATAATGTTGTGTTAAAGGTAACCGGTATACTTTATCTTGGGATAGCTAACTTTCTGCTACTTTTTCTGTTAAATTATTATTATTATTATTATTATTATTATTATTATTATTATTATTATTATTATTATTATTATTATTATTATTATTATTATTATTATTATTAAATAAGAATGATAGCGTTACATAATGATGTGGATTTATATTGCCACACTCCAACATAGCAACGTTTTCGCAATGCTCACAAGACTACATAACCCAGAGTCCACCGCGCCACTGTGGCGGTTCCGCGTTGGTTCGAACCTACCAAGTCAGGAACTGCTGTCAGGCTGACAATAAGAGAGGAGAATTAGGTTGCTCCACTTTAAAGCCACAATGACAGATAGGAAACCGTGTAAGGTTTGTAATTTCTCTCGACAGAAATCATACGGGTTGGCCGTTCCCTCCCTGGATGAGCTGAAGATGAAAGGTGAGTTTTAACGGTGGTGTCTGAATTGATTGAAAGTCTTCTTTTAAATACAAAACGCGTTGTGAGCAATTGATACGTGTCTTATTAGAAGCATGGGCTCGAATGTGTCACCATTGTTTTAAAACTCCGCCAAAGTAATAGTCTAAAATGATCGCCACTGTTGTCTCACTGCACACGTTCAACTCACGAGCACGGGGGAGCTGTGTAGCCACAGTGTTCATCGTGTTCTAACACGCAGGAGCAAAACACGAGAAATCAGACAAGACCTGCCCCCCGTTCTCCTCATTCCGAGAATACTAGTCAGCAGGCGTTGCCCAGATTACTGTACTCTTCGAGAAGTCTGCCCATCAGCTTCTATTTTAGATGATCAGTGGTGGTCCTCGAGGACTAGTATTTGTATTACAATGCAATATTAATATACACGTGTATGTCAAAAACCTTCCCTTAGGATATTCACTTTTACCTGATTGCAATGTTATGAATTGCATTCAAATGTGTGGTGACAGGTGTTGTAACAGTAATGTGCCTTCTCATTCAAAGAGGTTCAGACAATATATAAATGACATAAATACAGTATAATACAAAGAAAAAATGCAGGCAGCCCAGTCTTGCCCTTATCAATCTGGGAGTATTTACCGTAGTTTAGTTATTTGCGTCATGGAGAGCGGAACCAGTAAATTAAGAAACCTCTGGTGAAATTATGGATACAAATGAACAACCATATTTGTTCATTTAACCCAATCATTGAGAGGCAAACCGACCAGACACATAAAGGAAATCCGGATTTATCACTGACAGTTTATATACTGTACATCATTTAAAAAGAAACTCTTAAGTTTAGGGTTGCAGCGGGAAATCTGCAGCACAACGATGCTGTTTACTAAAGCCTTGTGTGTCAGTTATTACCTCCCCAAATGCACAAAGTTAGGATTTTCCCGATTATTTTGTACTGAAATGTGCCTATGTGGCCAAAGACCTTAGCGTATCAAAGTAACCTGTTTCCCCTCATAATAAAGGATATCATCACCTAATGTCTGTAGAATAAACGTTTTTTTCCCCCCCCGACTGCAGGTTGTGAGTCCCTCGGGTTCAGCACCAGTGACCAGGTCACAGTGGTCCTAGAGGATGATGGGACGATAGTGGAGGACCAGGCCTACTTTTTGTGTTTACCCTTAAACACAAAGTTCATGCTGTTGCACGAAAAAGAGTCGTGGTCTCCAGTTCGCAAGAGTGAGCAGGTTTACATCCGTCAGAGTGGTGACAAGAGTCTGGAGTGATTCCTATATGTTTAGCCTCGAGATGTCCCGCCTTGTGTTGTGATGCTTGCTAACCTTTCATTGCAGTGGACGGTGGCACGGCCTGGATGGCCAGGGACTCCATGTTGATCAACGCTGATGCTGTGGATGCCTCCAGTGCTTTGGCACCCTGGTGGGACGTGGCTCAGCAGCTGAAGCAGGACCTTGCTGGCGTCATCCTCATGTCCGAAGCAGACCTACAGGTACTACAATATTGTGTTTTGGCTTTATGAAATGATTATGGTTGCAAATGTTCCATGTTTTTCTACCGTCAACAAGTCTAGGTAAGTATAATTTGTGCCGCGCCTGCCGTTCCAGACTTTAGTAGATGCCCCGAGCCCCGAGCTAGCCTGTGCTCTGGGCTTCCAACGGAAGAAGGCCGAAGACCTCCAAGAGACACTGCAGCGGGTTTTGGACAGAAGAGAGGAAGAGAGGCAGTCCAAGGAGTTGCTCCAGCTCTACCTCAAAGCTGCGGAGAAAGAGGACAGGCTGCAGGAAGTGCCCGGACAGCCCAGCCTGGGAGGTATGTCATTTGTGATCATGTATTTTCTTTCATTTGTGTCTTAGTTCAATTAGTTTATAATAATACACACAATAATATAAAATGTACGTTTATATAGAACGTTTGCTGTCCAGTTTGAGTCTTAAAATGAACTGCCGGAGATATTCATATCTCTTCCCTTATCAAAAAAACATTTCAGATTAATAACTATGATCAGTAAGCAGTAGTATAACATCCAGCAAAATAATCAATATAGCCTGATTTTATAGCCTGAAGCAATGACCCGTAAAAAGGCTCATTGTTTTGATAAAGCACGTGAACAAACCTTTGTGACGTGCCCCTCAGGATCATGGAAATGCAATTTCCTGATGCTGCAGCAGCAGCAGTAATTGTGCAGTTGCAAATAATGCGCATGTATGTAGTATACATGTTTGCTTATAGTATGGTTCCAACACCAAAAGTAAAAGGTGTGCTTTTGCATTTTGGCCACTAGGTGGAACCGTTGTCACTCCATAATAATCCAATGTCTTTCAGCAATAACTTGACCCCTTTTAACGCAAAAACTTTTCGTTATGTCAGGGGCTGAGGATGTGAATGTGCCGGATGACGTGGAAGTGGACTCTGCCGGCTTCATGTCCAGGACACTGATGGTTTTAAAAGGCAAAACAAGTCCAGAGACCAGGCTTTCCACTGAAGATCTTCAGGTAGATCGCGTCAGCCTCAAAATCTCGAAAATGGAAAAAAATACATATATTTAGACTTGGATCGACTGTGTAAAATTGCGAAAGGACATTTACACCTTCGTTGTAGGTTTTCGGGGGGATTCAGTTAGACCTGAGGAAACGTGGTGCATTTCGATATTTTACTTACTCTTCTATTTCTAAATAATTCCTTCTGACACAAGGCCCGTGTTTTAGCATACCATTTGAGTCTAGTAAGGTGGAAGAATTGCTGTGCCGCTGCACAAAACCGCATGACGTGACATGATTCCTCCATATTTTGCTAGTGACGCCGTTTTGCCGAGTGATTTGGAGGGCATTTACCACAGCTAAATTCCAGTGTCGAATCCCATATGTTCACGTTTTGAAAGGAAGGCGCTTCTTTGTGTCTTCAGATGGTAGTGAGCAGAGGGGTTGAGGCTATGCAGCAGGTGCTGGGCTGGCACGGAACCAAGACGTCGGAGCTGCTGCGGGCCTGCGAGGCCGAGCTGACCAGACGTCTGCAGCAGGTTCAGGCCGTGCAGTCCATCAGGAGCAGCACGCAGCTGGGCAGCAACCGGCAGTCCGGCGAGAAGAGCGAGGAGGAGGAGTGTGGTAACGAAACGCCAGCCCAGGGCAGCAACTAGACAAGAGGCGTCACCTGAGCAGAGACTGATAAGAATTCACACTACCTGCCTCGGGGTCAGTAGAGGGGGAATTACCCTGTGTGGCTGACAATATCCTAGATGCTGGACTTCATGAATGATAATGATGTTGATGTTTGCACGCAAACCAGTCGTTTTTACGGGTCACATTCATCAAACACATGTCGGCATTAACCACTGGAATCGACACGAGGAGGGTTCTCGCCAAAATTTGGAACAATTGCTTCGAGGTTTTATGAAAACAGATTTCCCAGGATAACTGTTCACATCCCGCTCGTCTTTATACGCTGCCGAATGAGACGGAAGCTATGCACTGCTTTTAGACTAGAACTTTAGGCTACATATAAGAAAGAAATACACATGCAATACACTATCAAGAGATTGACATTAACACATATATACAAATACATGCCTCGTAAAATAACACCTGCTCGTTCTCCCGTCTCGTTCCCACTACAGTTCTGTTGTTCTACTTTATTCCAATCAGTGGTAGCATGTAGTAGTAGATGGTCAATGTCAAGTAATTAATAACGGCATAAAAAAAGCCAAGCCCCTCTCCTAAATGTACATTATTCGCGTATGTTACTCCTCTTGTTCTTTGGTGTGAAATATAGTCGCCTGTAGCCTATGGTTATATGATTAGGAAATTAAGTCCCACCTAAGACACAATGCCAAAGTAACTTACACAGACATAAACTGTGGCCAGGGTCACACTGAGGGCCTTTCTTCTGAGATACCTGTATTTATTCCATATACGGGATTTGATTGTGTAAAAACTACGCCCGCATCAGTTGATACATCGATTTGAATGGATATCAGAGACTAATTTATCATTCCAACCCTCGCGCGTTAGACAAGATGAGATGCATGTCACCTACATGCAAGACTCACCGAACACACTATGGCTGGCGATAGCTTCATCTTTGAAGGATGTAAAACCAGTGCCTCGACAGGAGTGAGAGTTATATACTACCAATTATATACTGGAAGTTACATATTGGTCTAGTGGTTATGTGATCCGCAAAGCAGCGTGTAACGTGGGCCGGTCCGTGTGACTCATATGTCCTGGGGAAGGGAGCCTTTGTCATGGCTACCATCTCACCGTCTGCCTCTCGAACAATAAACACAAGTGACGGTGCGTTCGTGGTGAGATTGAAATGTCACCACCAGCTTGTACTGTCCGTATTGCACACAGAGAAAAGTGGGAAAAGTCAAAAAGAGATTCCATCGATGCAATAGTACATCATAATCATCGGTCACGCTGCTACAGTAAAGCTTATGAGAGCTGTACTTTTCCTACTCATTTGCATTTATTCAAGCAAAACAATCTAAACGACAATTATTACAAGGGGATGTTGTATAGTATTGTTTTTGTCTTTTTGAACACTTGTTGATTGGTGGGTAAAATAAAATGAAATAAATCCTCCCTCAAACTACTGATAGTGCCGTTTTCAATATATATATTAGGTGTATATATATATATATATATATATATATATATATATAGTAGATAGTGTGTGTGGTTTATTTAGAAATTCTCATGGTGTGCACAAATTTGAGCGACAGATATAAATCTATACTTTTGACTCTTCTGTGTAAAAATAAATAACCAACACATCTTAATAGTAAAAGATCTGCAACATTAACAATTACAAACAATCAGTCAAATCCCTGACTCTCTAAACCTTCACACGTGTGTGTGTGTGTGTGTGTGTAACCCTGGTGGTTTCATGCTGCTGCTGGGACAGAAGTTGGTTAATGGGGTTCATGGTGTGCGTAATTCCTGCGGAATTGGCTCCAGCTACGCTCAGCAGTCTGAATTGAGTGTGGTACAGGAGCGGTTGATTTTGCGATGATGTTTCACACTGTCTTGCTGGACTAGATTGTGAGTTAACAGTGCCCAGGTAACCATTTCAAGTTGGCTCCTCTGTAAGCACCCAGTTGCCCCAAGCACTGTCGGGGCTGTTTCAGACTCGACATAAAACCATACCTCAATCCACCTTGGGATTGTGTTGGGTTGCAAATGCCAATAAGATATTCTGTATCGGTCACAAAGCAAAGCAAAGTTTATATATATATATACATATTTTTTGAAGAGTTCACAGGAGAGAGTCGCGGGCCCTCGGTTATTCCAAGAAATCAGAAGCAAACAAAAAAAAAAATAAGCAAAGGAGTAATGATGACAAAAAATAAATAAATCAACACAAGTGTAATTTATTCAAGCTTGTTCTTTGGCCCACTTGTGGTGCGCAGATGGAGGCAACATTAGTCAGTCAGTCAGTCAATGCAAAACTGTCTAACAAGAGGTACTCTACTGAACCTAAAGAACCCGGTAATGACCGTTTTGATCGAGGAGTAGGGCTTGGATTGCTAAGAACACGCTGCATTATGTATGAAGGTTGGACGACCTGTAGTCAAAAGCTTCTTACAGGCAGGACGGGCTGATTTCGAGGAATATCTTATATAGTTTTGTTTTTTTTGTTTTCTCTTCCTGTCAAGGCACTAAAGAGAACCTCATCAGCCGATATAGAGAAGCCAAATGATTTGCAGTCAGTGACAGTCTTTGGTGGAACACTGTTGATCTAAATTGTTGCCTGATTGCGTGCGTGTAAAGCCACAGGTTGTATGACACGGTCCCAAGCTAAGTCTAATTAAATGCAACGGTGTCTTCTCAAGCTTATCTTTTTTTATTTTTATTTTTTGCACCTGATGAATCACAAATACATCTCAGAAGAGTCAGAAAGGATTGTGTATGGGAGATTGGTGCAACATCTCAATGATGCTTCAGTCATCCCACAGTGGCCAAGCTCAATCAAAGGTTACCGTGGTTACAATGCACCACCAGTCTTAACCTGAAGCGAGGGATTCGGCCTCAGCACTGGTGTACCTGATCTTCCACCCCTTGTTTATCCCGCCACTGTCCGACCGAAACCTGACACGCACTTGGTAACTTCCTGTGTCAATGCGGGCAGGGGTGGTCGATCCACAGAAGGGTCCATACTCTTGGCCAGCAGTTGAAATCTGGAGAGAAGAGAAACAGGGATTCAGTGGATTCATGAAACGCCTGCCTGAGCGATGTCCGGCCAAACTTAGATATGCAGGAAAGCGCTTGGCCACGCAGTATATCTCCCGACTAAGGGACAAGTCCGTGACGGACTGCTTCCACGAGCATGAGCAGGAATACATTGCTTATTCATCCTTTCGGCTGTGTGCGGGCGTGGGTTAGGGTCACGCGACCGACCTTCAACATATCATACGGACAGGGGACGTCCGGGTGCCCCTCTATGTCGAAGGGTTCCAGGAAGTCCAGGATTATTCTGTGGCCCGCCGGCAGACGGATGGTGTGGTCACACTGGCTCATGGGAGGGTACGGGCCCGGGTAGCCTGGACTGGTCAGGACCCCCGACGGCGCGGTCAACACCTGACTGTGGCACGGCACTGAGAGGAGGACGCGGAGGGGTTTCAGACGTTTGGCTCAAATCTTTGCACTTCATGCATGTTCATTTGAAAAAAAAATAAAAAATAAAAAGCATTATGAGCTGTAGCTATGAAAACGTTTTTTTCCCCCCAATGAGAAGAAAATCCTTTTTCTGTGTCTATTGATTGCACGGCATCCTTAATGAAGGGGAATTCATTCAAGTTTGCATCATTGCCCTGATATGTGTGCATATGTGGTTCCTGACAAAAGCGAATGAGGATTGCAAAGAGGCCGAGTTGCTGTAATTCATATAATTAGTTCCGTCTGCAGGCAGAAAAAATGTTCTTTAGAGTTTTTTTTTTTTTTTTTTAATCATTGCGTAATTTGTTTTGTCACCCCTTTTTTCCTCTGGCAAAGAATAATAATTTAAGGCACGTCAACTGGTAATTGTGATCAATTACCTGGTGTCCCTACACTATCGGGGCTGCACCCAGGTATCAATTTTGGAACACCATTACGACGTTCCTTTTCCCATAGGAATGGACAGTAATTAACCTTGCTCTGCACCGGCTGGCAGAGATCAACTACTTAGTGCACCAGTATGCCTTCTCTGCCTGAAAGTACAAAGCACGGGCCGACCAGGAGAGAAGGCAATCCATTCTGGGATTCTTTGCACTGCGCGCCGCGTGTAAACGGCCAGAAAACGGCTCTTTTTCTTCTTTTTTTTTTTTTTTTTTGTTCGAAGAGCGAGCCGTGTGGAGAGCATTTTTTCCAAAGCCAAATTGCATCCTATCTGTTCACGACAAGCCGGTGGGCTCTCGAGTTCGTCCGCGTCTCTCGCAGAGCCGATAAAAGTGCTCGGATGATACCGTGAGGTCAGTTCACACCAATGGAAATGGCTTCCCTTTATTGGCATCGACATCTGCTGTGTCTAACGGCGAGGAGCTGTATTGACACGGATCAATATGCAGACCGTGCGCGCGCCCGTCCGTTAACACCGCAGCTCACCGCAACTGCACTTTGACTGACTTTGGTTAAGCGGCGAGATAAATGCCTCTCGAGCGAGCTGTGGTTGGAGGGGGGGAAGAAAAAAAAAAGGCTCTTACCTGTGCATGATCTGTTATTGCCGTGTAGAAGGTACCCTTGTCTGCATGTGCAGTAATACCCGCCGATGTAATTGTGGCAAAAGTGATCACACACCCTCTCCCCATCCACTTTGGAGAGACATTCATTGACATCTGCCGCACAGAGAGGTTCAAGAGTGAGACGCCGCGCGCTTCGTTCGTCGCTTTCCGTTCATGCGCGCGATGTCGGATCGTGCACACAAGACATTCGCGGCGTGTGCCTCTCTGAACTGGGCATGTCCCGGCGGGAAGAAGTGTATGTCCTTCGGCTTCATGGAACGCGCTGCCCATCGGCTTCGGCCGACAGGTGAGCGTTCTCAATACAATTTCCGCAGCCTGTTATGTGTGGTTGAAACATTTGAACAGGGGCTAACATTAGAAAGAAATATTTTCTACTTTTGGGCTATTGACGGTAAAATGAAGTAAATGATAATAATACAAAAAATATATATAAAAATAATTAAAAATATGTTCGACGAGTTATTATGTTTTTAAAGTAATATGTAAAGGAAGTGCCTTCTTCTAATAACCCCACGTAGTACTTTTGTTTGTTGCTGTCACTCTGTGAATGCATATGCTGCTCGTAGTCTTTCCTCGTCCCTAAAAGGACGAGACGCTATATAACTACGGGGACGACAATCCCCATACTATTTCGCCGTAAAACTCCAACGGTAATCGCAGCCGACAAAAACGAAAGATGCCTCCCGGCAACAAATGCCACAGCTCTGCATCACCTTCTGAGGTGTAAAACGCTCGGAAGCCGGTGAATCGGCCCTCGTTAGAGTAGTCACTCCTAAAAACCACTGACATGAGGTTCCCGGCTGACAGGATGACAGTGTTGCCCGGGGTGCTCTCGTGGTTCTTCTCTTCCACGCCGCAGAAGCGCACGGTTTCATTTCCCTCCGCCAAAACCTGCTGTGACAAGGGGCAGAGGCCTTTTCAACAGAACACCAGCGGAGCGGACCGTCGGGGGGGCTCTCCCGGCACGTACCTGGACGTAGTCGTATTCGCATTGGTCGGAGGGTTCCACGCTGAAGTGCGTGAAGTAGACTCTGACCCTGTGGCCGTCTGGCACGGTGATGTTCCACACTGTGAGCTGGTCGTCACGGTAAGGCTGGGGGAAGTTCGGAGAGGTGAAGCTGCCGTACAAGCCTCTCATTTCCGCACTCAGCGAGACCCGCAGGAAGGCAAACAGGACAAACACACAGCGCCCACTGGGCATCATTGGGTGTGACGGCAGCACTTCCGAGGATTATTAGGCCCGGATAAATGCAAGCTGACACTCACCCGGTCATGTCGGCTGCACTGTCCCCGGTTATTTCGGAACAGTTGGCTCTCTCCCTCCGATCTGAGGGTGAGTGAACCCAGCTGCACTGGCCGGCTGACATTTGGGTAAACAAAGTGAGGCACATGATCAAGTTTGTCTTCCCCCCCCCCGTCCCCCCGCCCCCCCCTGCCGCCCACGAAAATCGATCACGCTGATGAATGTCAGACTAATTCATATTCACTTTCTTTCTTCAACCTCTTTTTTTTCCCCCGTGTTGCTTCACCCCACCTCAAATCCACCTTGATATCAAGGGGAACTGAGGCACATGATCAAGTTTGTCTTCCCCCCCCCCCCCCCCCCCCCCCCCCCCCCCCCCCACGAAAACCCCCGTCCCCCCGCCCCCCCCTGCCGCCCACGAAAATCGATCACGCTGATGAATGTCAGACTAATTCATATTCACTTTCTTTCTTCAACCTCTTTTTTTTCCCCCGTGTTGCTTCACCCCACCTCAAATCCACCTTGATATCAAGGGGAACTTAAAGTGAATATCATTTTTGACACAAAGTGCAATTTCCTCAAACACGAACATTCAATCAATCGGCGCGGAGGAAGACCGACGCACACGACTTGGTCGTCCAAGTCATCTGCCGAAAAACACACAATTTATGACACTTTCGTGCGCTTTTTGTCATTTTAATCGTAAAATGACAACATGGAAAGCAAGATCACCTGTGACGGGTTTCACACTTCACCGCCCTCTGGAGCTTGCTTAGACAGTGATGCTGATCAGCCCAGACACTAATTATTTCAGACCCTGCTCTCATGATTGCCGCAGCGAGGATGTTAAATAATAGCCCCATAAAATGAATGTGCTTAACCGTCAACATTTTCTAACCAAGCCCTTCTCTTTGTGCACATAATTACTGCATCCGGGATGAAAACAGTCGACACACTCATGTTTTGTTTGGTTTTTCTGTCATTTATCTATTCAATGTGCCAAATGCTTTAAGGTCAGACTTTATTGCAAATGCTTTTATAAGCAGCACATCAAAAAGGCATGCAGTCTGTGCCGGTGGAACACAGATATTGATGTTATTCAAAAGTGATGGGGCCTTTCAACCGGCCACGGTTGTACAATAAGTAAGACTATAATACCAACCCCCATTTCGCCTAATGCTGAAACGCGAACGGCGTGTGCTGAAGTGAATTACAATAATTATCCACGTTAACATCAATGTTAATGTCCCATTGCAAATGGCCTCTGTTTGAACGGTGCCACAACCTTTTCCTTTTCACCTGTCAGTCAGGGGAATGTTGAGCCACAGGGGAGTCTGTCAATTGTCAATTGTTCATCATTTTCTGCTTGTTTGTTTCATGACACAATGAGTAGTATTTCCCCCCCCCCCCCGGGAAACTGGCACTGCAGCATTTCCGAGATACATCATAAATTATCATAAATTAAAAATAAAACTGCTGCTGACGCCACCACCTTTTTCATCTTTTCCAGTGAATGCTATTTGCTCCGCTCTGTCACATTTTTTGCTCAACACAAGTTCACACTCCCTTTCCTTGCACTGTGTCTGGCTCTGGGCTAGAGGCAGTATTCATAAATATCACAATTGACACACTAAAGCCTACATTTGATTTCTTAAGGGCTTGAGTCAACGAAGAAACAACCGAATAAAGAAAGACAAAATCCAAATATAAATGCAAAGAAACAATGATCATTTCTCTGTAATATTGTGCAGCTATTGCTGTTTAACTTAAAGT
The DNA here is from genome assembly GCA_016785305.1 of Colistium nudipinnis. Lineage (NCBI taxonomy): Eukaryota > Metazoa > Chordata > Actinopteri > Pleuronectiformes > Rhombosoleidae > Colistium > Colistium nudipinnis. Next base: position 730,508 of record JAFBJU010000457.1, read on the forward strand.
CTTTTTTGAGCACAGGCTGCAGAGAGACTCGATGAATTAATGACGTGCCGACAAAACCTGGAACAGCTTTATGGTCGGTGAATTACGAAACAACTGCTGACACCACCATAGCAGCTGTGGCGTTTTTTTTTTGTTTTTTTTTTATGGAGAAATGAGGACATTTGGCACGCACAGCCGGAAGCTCGTCATTCACATACAACTCAGCTTGGACGAATGGAACGCCTTCAACGGGGGAAAAGTCTCCGAGCCCGAGGGGTCACCTGATGACTCTGAGCAGGCGCTCCAAAAACGTGCGGGGACACAAGGCGCAGTTTGTATCGAATTTCGGCAGGATTGAGCCTCCAATGTCCACGTGCACGAAGCCGTCCACGCACCATGGTTCCCCCTTGCTAGCTGTACCGTGCCATAACGAAGCGCTTCCTCATATTGAAGTCAGCCAGCCATTAAACCAGAAAACAGGCAGGGGGGCTTGTTTTGCTCCGTTTTTTTTTTTCTTCCTCTTTCCATTTGGCACCAAACAGCTCCAAGATTTCCGGCCGTCGGGTGACGACCCTCAGCCGGCCCGTATTCGGTATGCCTCGGATCGTCTGGTGCTGAAAACAGGCTAACCAGCGAGACGCAGTGTGGCTGCTGCTGTACTTTGTGGATGGTGTCTTTGCCCCCGCCATGGCGACCTTCTGCAATCTTTCGTCTGCACTCTCATCCCGTTTGTTCCTTTCCGCTGGCGCTGCAAACACGGCAGTCTCAACCACCCACATGCGGTAAACTGTAATTAAGGACTTGAGTAAGTGGCGATGTGTCACTTCAGCTCAACACAGAGGAACAATGTGGAGCTATCCACTATAATTTGCTCGTCCACTGTGGTTATGAATCTATGGGTCCACAGCGCACTACCTGCTGCGCGAAAAACAACAACAACAGACGGTTTTCAAGGCAATGGGTTTCTTTCAGCGAATCATTCACTCCTGTGTCCGTGGCTGATATCAAGTCGGTCAGGCCCGTTACTTTCATTGCAGCCAGGTAAAAGGCTGCAGGTGGCAAGTTTCACCTTTGTTTCACGTGTGGGTTGCACTGACACACGTGATGTTACGGATTCCAGATTTTGGCGGCGCGTGATCATCTGCCGTACTGCTTCTGTGCACCCCTGGCTATACAATACATGCCAGCCCGATTTTCAGGCAACCTCTTGCGGTCCAGACAAAAGTTCCGAAGGGCCTTCTCTGGCCCACGGGCCGCTAGTTGGACAGGCCTGCCTTACATCAGTGGTAAACTTCGGTTTCTTCGGTTAATCCAAAAAACCTGCTTTTAACTCAAAATCTCTCACCTCCTGTGTAACAAAAACTCAAATCTGTCCTTCCTGGCTGTTCAGCTCAATCCCAGTCTCTTCCCTCCTTCGCAACGTCTTCCTCCCCCCCTCTCAGCTCTCTCACAAGGGAGCACGGCACATGTTACAAAATGACACATTTTGGCTTCCCACAGTATATATAATGACAATGAAGTCTCTCGACTTAAGCTCAGCTCATTTGCTTCAGCTGTGCAGCAATCTCTCTCCTGATGGTCTGCTGACCAGGGGTTGTGTAGTTCTTTTACCGGGGGCCATGATGGTTTGTAGTCCTCGTTGCATCCAGTTTGAGGGAATGCATCTCGCGTCAACGACACGACCTCTCGTGACGCCGCGATATTGACCCGCGTATTGTGTTGGGGTCAAATCTGACCGATTTACTACTTTCATCATGCATAAATATTGTGTTTTACATTTGATTACTTCAAAGCTTCGAGGCCTTATGGCCCACAGTAGGCATTTTAACACAGACATTTTTGTTATCACCACTTTCATCGCATTTTGAGTGGTTTCTGGGTGTACGTCCAATAAGCCCAAAAGTAGCTTGCACTTTCCCCCACTTGCCAATGTCCGAGCGACATGGGATCAAGACCAGCGTGCTTTGGATCCCTGAAAATCCCACAGGACCAACTCCCAACTCTGTAGCAGCTCCGCCTTCACAAAACCCTAACCCCAATTTCACTGTTATAACCCCTATAAGTGGCCTCAGAATAGGTGTCCATTTTTTTCAGGTTAAGGTTTTGTGAAGGGCAGCTGCTAGAGAGATGGGACTTGGTCCCGGGGGGGGCTTTCAGGGACCGCCGAACGGGCTGGTCTTGGTCCCATGTCGCTCGGACATCGGCAAGCGGGTGAACGTCCAAGAAGCCCAAAAGTGTCTGGGACTTTAGGTTTCCTGAGTGACGACTTTTGAAATAAGACCAGGATACAAAAAGAAACTTCAGAAGTGATAATTGTGCATTTACGATGTACGCCGCAGACGGAGGAGCGTGTCGAAATGTGTAGAGGAAGAGGGATACGAAGGTGAATAATAAGCAAGGTGGAGGGTGTACTGTTGTGCCAGTCCCACAAAATTGATACATCCATGTCCACGAACAGGGCTTTTGTATTGTCATGTAATGGTAAACAATTGCATCTGGGGAGCAGAGCCATGGTGTGTTTACGACAGAGTGTGCCGAATGCTGAACTCGTTTAAAGTATAATTCATTGTTCAGCCCAGCATTCCCAGACGCTAAGGATCAACAATGGCTCCTGATGAATCAGTGTTGAACCTTTTTGTGCTGGTTTTCATTTCTGACGTCAGGCCCATTACTCTTTCAATTTGGCCTGGCACGGCTCCTTTTTGCACATAGCGAACCGTGGTCATTTCCTTTGCTAATTGAAACAAGCCCCAGATTTAGCAATTCAGGGGACGGCCGCAAGGCCGTAAAGCAGTCACTGACGTTGGCGCGACGGGACAGTGATGAGAAATGGCACGCGGGCGCTGCTCTCCCCTGTGAATCCTTTCCTTCATTATGGTGCACACCGTCGCTAGGCTTTTTCCTCCATTATGTTTCCGACGGCTCTGTCGCTACCAGCGAAAGAATTTCAATTTAAGGCGAGTGGAGAAATTGAGTGGAGGAACGCACGGCCGGAAGCTCGTCATTCACATACAACTCAGCTTGGACGAATGGAACGCCTTCAACGGGGGAAAAGTCTCCGAGCCCGAGGGGTCACCTGTCTGAGCAGGCGCTCCAAAAACGTGCAGGGACACAAGGAGCAGTTTGTATCGAATTTCAGCAGGATTGAGCCTCCAATATCCACGTACTCGGGGCCGTCCACGCACCAGGGTAGCTGTACCGTGCCATAACGAAGCGCTTCCTTATATTTAAGTCAGCCAGCCAACAAGCTAACCCGCGAGACGCAGTGTGGCTGCTGCTGTACTTTGTGGACGGTGTCTTGGCAAAGTACATCACCATGTACACCACCACCGCCCCCACCCCCGCCCCCCGACCGCCGTGACATGCACTGACCTGGAGCACCGCACGAGCCTCACGTCATTTCAAAGACGCGCCAACCCAGCTGTTAGACCGTTGTCAGACATGCCTCCTCTCGTCATAAACAAATTCACATTACTGATATGAAAATTTGACAAAAGTGCGGACAAGCCATGACGCAATAACGTCATGCAAGGATATTGATGGGGGCGTTATTTCGTGCATAATTGATTAAACATTTCCAGCTCTGTTGAGCTTGGGAAAAATGACGGTCAGCCTGAACATTAAACATGGATTTCCGATATGAGTGGTGGCACGACTCTCCTCGGCAGCAGCCGGGACTTCACATGCCATTAATTAATGGAAACCATCACTGTCACCAGTAATGGCGTGGTGACATTTAGGCTCAAAGTAGCTCACACTGTCTGTGTGTGTGTGTGTGTGTGTGGATGTGGGCGTGTGCGTGTGCTACCAGATCATTTGACATAAGAGGATTTTGTGTCGTTGGAGGACCTTCAATCGGGGATATTGCCATCCCACAAGCCCATTGTCTTAAAATAGTCACAAATAGATGACACATTACACACTGGGAGAAAATAACATTACTCGAAGTCCTCATCTGGTGCTGTGGCAACAGGTCTATTACAGGTGCACCACCTAAACAATGGCAGCTCTTGTGATTGTCCCTTGTGATTGCAGACCTATATTGTAGGAGAAGGAGGTTCTTAAACAAGACAGTCAATACCGTGATGGGATGCTTAACTGCCACCCTGCAGTCAGAGGAAGCCGGGATGGAGGCTCACAGGCTGCATAGGATTTTCCAGATGAATCTCCCGGACCTTGAATCATGCAGACACATATCATTTACTTATAGGACTACAGATTCTCACAGAGGGAGCCCCGATAGATGTAATGTCGAGAAATGTGGAGTTGCTCAACGATGCACAAAACAATTCATCTTTACGTGCATTGTCACACAGCCCCATATCTGCGTCTGCTCCCCCGCACCCCCCTGCCTTGCTGCTTAATTTGACTAAAACTCAATTTGATGTGAAATATTTCGAGGGGAAATGTGCGTGCAACATTTTATGTCGCGCATTGTATCGACTGCGGAGGTTCCCTAATTCATTTTCTGCCAAGATAGACTGATCTATCTATCTGGCCGGAGTAATATTGAACGAACCTGCAAGATATGAATATAGCCTCATGAGCAATTTCAGCTCAATTTGCCTTCAAAATGGTTACGGTCTAAAATTGAGGCTGGTTAGCTTTGACACTGCATTGGGTATGGATATAGAGATGGGTATTATTCCACTTTTTTTTGCACGTTGTGATCATGTCAGGTAATAATGACTTCCTCCGCATTGCCTGGCTCTTGACGCCACACTCTGAAATGCGAGCATAGCCCAAAGTACCTGACTAACCAGCGCAGTTAGAGGTCACACGGAATTTCTTGCGAAGAGAAAAATTGAAATAAATACCTCAAAAATGTAATTTCTGGGAGAGCAGGACCTTTAATAAATCCAGACCAGAAATAAATGAAAGCAAAACTACGTCATGCTTTGATTTGAACTCAAATCAACATTGTGCCAACGTATTTCCTCAGACAACTGCTTATCTTGTCAAATGCCTTATTCCCTACGTTGTACGTCTGACGACGTTTTTATTCATTCTTTTCCTAATGATATTCTTGATAACCCTGTCGAGACGATAAGAAAAAAACGAAACAAAAACTCCAGAAGTAGTCGACATCGGGGCCACATTATAATAAACACTCTTACGTGAAACTAAAGAGACTGCTTTTTTTTTTGATATGCTTCAATAGATGTAACCTGTGGTATGACAATAAAGCCGGCGACACATAACTGTCTGGTAAGTAGTATTGATTAAACTCAACACGTAAACTTGCATTATGTTCAGACCTGCCCCGCTTCTGGAAATAGGGGCACCCGGAATGAACAGCAGGGGCACTACAGCGACCAGCAGGTTGCATCCCTTCCTCACGGTGGTTACAGCTCATTTTCGGAGCCACGGCTTTGGCACCCGAAGAGCAGAGGGCCCTATAATGATCGGCGTTTAGCACTGCCACCGCTTGGCTGAATGTGCCATCAGGCGTCATTAGGCACTGCTGGGGATTAAACAAAACAGAAAATCTCTCCGTTCCTAACCGCTAGCTACCAAACAGGGGAGTTCTTTAGGGAAAATGCATCAGAGACACTTCACAACACCGCGTGTGTCGCGTGTCGCGTGCGCGCTCGGATACTTTACTCAGTGAATACATCACTCAGCCGTGAAAGACCCCACACGTTTGCACAGGATGTCGCTCTTTATAATGACACTTTTGTAGAGCGTGGCTTATTGAATCTGAAACATCTGGTTGTCAGATCATACGTCCACACGTACGTTTTTTTTTTTTCGTTTTTTTTATTCACTGAAATACAGAAATCTTTGTTGAAAAAATTGGAAGCGGCAACTCATTCGACGGCGGAAAGGCATGAAATCATAATACATTCAGCCGAACAGAGGAGAGGCGGCGCTGAAAAGGCACTAATGATCTCCCAACAGACTTTGCAAAGCTGTGGCGTACGCAGAGACAGGTCTATTAGTCCTATTTGGCCTGTCCTTTCTCTGGGGCTTTAAAAAAATAAAAAAATAAAAAAGACTTATACCTGTATATTTTTAAGCTGGTCTACGAAAATGCATTTTTCTTTCAGTTCTGTGCATGTAACCCGTCTAAAATGTCACACACACGAAACAAACTGAGCCCAGTTGACAGAGACGGATAAGGCTGCTGCAGGCACTGTGTCCAGAGTCGCTGGGTTAATAAGGTACCATAGAGTGCCCCCAACTTCCATCTCTGTGTCTGGAAGAAAACATTTACACCCAGTCTATAATGTGCAAATAAAAAGTCCGAAAGTGTATAAAGAGCATGCTCCAATTGATGTTTCTTCCCAGTTTATTCTTGTACACGCTGCATACGTTCATGCTTTGGAGACACATTTTCAAAACAGTTCATTCGCAGCATCCTAAATATCGTAAACATATATGACATTTACATGTTTATGTCCAGTCCTTTACGTATACATTTTTTATTTCCTTCGGACACGGTCTTTCTTTCTTTGAAGGGGGGGGGGGGGGGGGGGGGGGGACGGCATGCTTGTTAACGCCTTTCCTCAGCGGCATCAGCCGAGCGCGGGGTGTTAATTTGGCCTGTCTTGACTGATCGAGGCCAGGTTAGGGGACCGGTTGATGTTAACCATTTCGAAATTCTCTCCGGTGCAGGATGGAAACGAGTCCTGACATCTTTGAAAAAAAACATAGACGGACAAAATGGCCGCGCGCGTCACTGAGGCTGACGCATCGGACGCCGACCTCTGAGAAATGATTGCGAAAATAAGGACCAATATAGAAATGCAGGGCGATAAAGTAAGACTCTTGAGGGACATGCATCGTCTCAATCATCAATAAGACATCATTATGGTGCCAGTGAAATCATGATGGATAAATAAACTCAATTCACTCCTCTCACTAGTTTGACTGTAAGTGTATATATATATATATACACATCTATATATATATATATATATTCAATATTAGGAAATGTGGAGACTCGCACACCTTTGACATGAGAACCTGGTCTCACCAGAATGGCACAGACGTGTTTATCTGGACAACATTGATGAATTGATTGAAGTGGCTGTAGTTGTGAATAAAACAAACAAACCCCAAATTCCACATGTGTAACTTGTAAAGGAGAATCAGGGTTTTCATCCCTATTCTGAGTCCACCTGTGTGGGGGGTTACACAGCAACAAAGTTGTGAACACCAATTAAATGCTGGAATTTAATAGAAATATTGCTGTATTAAAGCGGCGCTGTACTTTTTAAACCTCACGTTCCAACTGTGCAGTCGAACATTTGTCCCCAAATATATAGCGCTTTGCTCAAATGACACTTTGTCTCAGAGGGACCAGACAGGGGCACAAGGACCACACAAACACACAAGTCAGGGGACATTTGTCCCCCCCCCACCGCACATTTAACCCATCAGTGGCGCATGCAAGGCCACAGAGCAGTGGACAGCTGAGAGCATCCAGGGAGCAGATGGGACGTTAGTGCCTTGCTCAAGGGCAGTAGAGGTGGCGTCTCTTTTGTTGGTGGCGGGGGCTCGTCCATCCTCCAAGGCGGAGATCGCCTCGACTGGGCCTCGAACCGGCAACCCTCTGGTCCGATGCCTGTCTCCCTCACCACGAGGCCACATGTCCCCTTTCTTCTTTCTTATTTTTTTATTTTTTAATTTTTTTTCTAAAAAGGAGAGGGTGAACGTGAGCGACAGGTTCAAGTCGAGGTAGTCTTAAACAAGTAAATCAAAGGAAACCCATAACCGGGAGAGACCAAGGGGCCATAACATCTAAACCAGAACGGGTAACTGAGCGATCTGGAGTCAAGTGGTGAGCGGGCTTTTATACTGGAGCCGCTGATAAGTGGGATTGGTTACAGGTGGGGAGCGGATCAGAGAGAGACCTTTCGGAGTCTCCGCGCCAGGAGGAGCGCCACACACACGCGCGTCACATACACCCATAATGTTTTGGGGTTATGCCTCCGCAACTGACCCCTCTTAAATGATACAACCATGTTTGATTCAATATTGACGAAAAATATTAAGCAATTACATCCTGCTTTTACCCAACGCTAGAGCAATGACCGGACATCAAACAGCCGTCAAGCATCGTCAACCTTGAATCATGAGGTATTGCCGGCCCATTAGGAAGTGGTAGCCTGGAAATCCCTGATACCGTACATATTCTCTGCATTTATGCAACCATGATGGCTTCACTTTGATGTCGTTTTTTTCTTCTTCTCTCCCTGTGAGGAGCGCCAACAAAACCTAAGTCTTTGCTATTCCTAAACACCGGCACACATGAAGTCACATTTAAATGTGAATGACACAGTTAGGCCTGAGCACCCCTTGCCTCCTCCTTCAGATCAAAAGGAAAGCCAGCAAAATGCTCTGCTCGTAGGCATCGGCTTTGATGTCGCTCCTCTGCGTGCTCATTTGAGCCCGGGGACGTATAAAGTCGGGAGTGGACGGCACCTCTGCTCGCGTCAAATTGTTTTGTGTGATCTGAGCCCCAGAGATACTGATTGGTATCATGTACCGCATTGGAGGGGAAGTATTTTCTGCTTTTCACAGAAGTCCTCATTCTCCAAACAGTTTTTTTTTTATATATATATATTTATATATATATATTTTTTTTTTAACTACGGCATTGCGCAGTCTGGTTTATTCAAGGTGTAAACATGGCGATGTACCATATGGTTGTTGGATTTTTTTGAACCAGAGAGAGACGCCGCCTGAGAAACGGTAATCAAGTGAGACCATGGGAGCCTTTATGAATTCAGCATCGTTCACAGGGAGCGACAGTACGGGGAGCCATGTAATTATATTGCTTTGAAATTCGTGGAACTGTAACTCACCATCGAGTGAGGCGATTTTGAGTCCTTTTCAATGGGAACTATTATGGATCGTTTGAAAAGCTTTTCTCTCCCGCCGCCTACCATCACGAGCGCAAGAACAATGGGGGGGAAGACGTGTCATCACCGTGGCCTTTATTATTCCACCTGTAATTGAATCAGCGCTGTGAACTTAGGTCAATAGGTGTCTTTCAGGCACCTGTGAAACGAGTGCACTCATCATTACCCGCTATTCTTCCTGTTCGGGAGGAGGATACAGGAACCCAGCTGAAAAGAGAGTAATGAGGCTACTCCGTGCTCTGGTCTTTGGCTGGGTGGGATTTCCATGAACTCTGCTGGTGCATTGTTGGAGTCTCTATAGGGCCGAACGCGCGAGTCTTCCGTCTTGCGTGATTGTTGCCCCAAACCTCTGCGCACGCCAGGGATTCAAGCCTGCCTGACAAGTTGTCCCGAACACCACTCGATGCAACTTTTTTTGGTCATTTTAATAATCCAGTCAGGACAGAAAAGTTGAGGCAGAATGGTTTTCCCGCACGCTGTGTGACCACTAACCTAAATAACGCGTAAATAAATAATAATAAAAAACACATCAAAAGTTCTCTCTCGTTGATTTGTCATCCATTAGCCTGTGGTATTCAGCAGCCCTATAGCGGAATGCGGTTGTTTTGCCGTGGGTTTTGACAGTTGCACGATTGGTCTCTCTTTCCCACCTATGACCAGGCACCACTTGAACTGGCTCGTACGAGAATGTATTACACCTGCATGTCATTTAAAACATGAAATCCTTACGGGTTGACTCTTGGTGACTGTGGGCCCGGCATAGAAAGTCATTATTTCACTGCGGCTATGACCCAGCTCTACATACGGTAAGTGGCTGAAAATCACACAGTGTGTTGCAATTGCAGTGAGATTGCACGCCGGTCAAGGGGCTGGGCCACCGACACCTACGCCACATTTCGTGAACTCGACATGGAATAGCAGCATCGTATTTATTCTTTATCTATCAAAGGTGAGGTCCGATTTGCAACAACACCCGCTCTCTTTGTCCTGCACCTACCTTTAAACCATCGGCCATTTGGAATGTGTTTTCATTGTTTCATCACACCTTTTAGGCTCCAGGTATTGGAACTGCTGTCAAAGGTCAGCCTCCGGTGAGTACAAGGAAGGGAATATATCTGCTTCTCATTGACGGGTTCGACAACCTGCGGTAATTTACCATCGCTCCATCGACCTGTTACGAGGAACTGATAAGGGTGACCCCATGCATGGCAACTAATAAAACATACACAAAGACAAAGGAGTAATTCATTCACACGTCAGATATCATTATATAGATATTTTAGAATAAAAAGTAATTTTACTAAAGCCTCTATAGGCACCATATCATACAGATTGAGGAATTTAATTATTTATAGGGTATTAAATTATTTTTCGAATTGAAAATGAAATGATGTCTTAGGTACAGCTCCATTTTTATTTATTTTGTGTTACCCCTTCAGCATGTTTTATTTGTAACAACAAACAAAGCAGAATAAATATGACACACACATTATGAATTGTACTACAACTTAAGTTATTTCGTCGATTAAGAAATATATTTTTTGATTTGATCTGCATAACTTCAGTGCAGTCAAGGTCTATTCGTAATTTTATTTAAAAAAAATAAACCTGCTTAACTTTGTATGAGATCTGTCACGGCATTTATATTTTGGAGGCAGGTGGTAAAAGGATGACCTTCCTCTGAGCAATTTGCAAAGGCAGTGAACTCTTATTGCAATCCCAAATATGATATCCATGCTTTATTTTTTCGACCACCCCAAGAAACTGTCACGTAAATAAAATACATCCATTTTTATACAGAAATAGATCAATAAACAACTCATGTTCAAAATGACACACTGTCTCAGTGAAGTCCATCGATGCCGCACGTCCGACAGGTGCATATGATATGTACAGTTGAGGTGAACTACAGTTCATGTGGAGCCAGGAGGGGAAGGGGCACAGCGGGCCGGGGCAGAGCCGGGAGGCTTCGGGGCACTGTTAGCAGGAGGTGAACGTTTTCCAGAAGAAGTTTTTGCAGGGGGCTTTGCGGTCACGCTGAGGCAGGGAAAGCCTGTTGTAGACAGCCCTCTCCTCCAGTCGAGACTCCAGCGGCTCCTCCAGATCCATGGGTGCCGCTTCCCCGGGCAGCATGTTGGTGTCCAGAGCTCCGTCCAACAAGCCGGACACCAGCTTCAGGATGAGCTCTCTGCGCTCTTTGCTCAGCTCCTGTCAAGGCCATGGCAAATGTAAGTACGTTGACATTTATTAACATTTATTTGCGCCTGTTCCCTCAACAGAAAGCGCAAGAATTCTTATTTGACACTTTTTCTCACAGAGTGGAAATGACAGGAAGGAAGTTACACCTGTATTTCAGAGCACATTAGAAAAGACGAAAAAAAACATCACGCTCCATTAATTGCTGTTATGTTCTGGATCACAGACGTGCCACATTTTTTTCAACGTGAGGTCAAAATAGTACATCCTTGAAGATCCCGAGAGTGGACGGCGTTCTAAGAATTCCAATGTACAATGCACACTTGACAATAAATGCTTGAATCTTGAATCGGAGGATTTTGGGGGGAAAATCCAAATCCTTCAATCAGTCATGATGAAGCTGAAAACAATCAAAGTGATTTTTTTTTCTTTTTCTTTTTCCCTTGAGCAACAGCCCTGAACTCACCCTGTTGGCGTAGACGGGGCTCCTGTCCTCCGCAGGAAGCACGGCCGCTGCCCTAACGCTGAGCAGAACCCCCGTGAGAGCCGCTAACACCACCAGGAACTGCATGCTGTGGCGGGAGAGCAGGTGGCGATCAGAGGATCCGAGGGCTCACAGAGATCCTGCAGGAGTGTGCGAGCGAGGGGTGGGTGTGTGGGTGTTTGCTCGCGTGCGTGCGTGAGTGATTCAGAGCAAGGAGTCTGGGCCGCTCACACTGACCGAAGATCCAGAGGAGAGCGGTTGCGGGCAAACGCGGGAGGCAGCCAGTCGCACGATTTGGAGACCACTGATGTTTCTTCTCCTGATCCCAAGTCCCACGCTCTTTTTATTCGCCTCTCCCCCTGACGTAGAGGCTGGTGGGTGTATGATGACAGGGTGGAGGGTGTCTGTGTGCGTGCATCTTTGGGGGGTGGGCTGTACATGAGCGCGTGAGAGGAGGGGAAATAAAAAGGGTCAGGACCGAGCGAATGGGAGCCGGTGGGGTCCGTGTGCTTTACCGAGAGAGAGCGCTCGCCCCCGCGCCGGCCTGAATCCAGGTTCTGACTACTGTATTTGCCGTTCTCAATGCGACAGTCTCGGATCAGAACCCCTTTAGGCAGTGGCACGGACAGTTCCGAAACTCGTCAGCCGTGCGACATCACCAGGCGTACACTAACCCTCTCCAACACCGGTGGACGGAAGGGTCCCATTTGCCGTCGGGCCCCCATCAGGTAGTCCCAACGACGCGTTCTGGCTGATCCCGTACACGTACCCGGGGTATCGGCACTCGCCTTCGGTGAACATTTGATTTCTGACACAGTGCTCGCGTGTGCCTCTCTGACACCACACGGATAACAAACGACTGGTCTCCCCGCTCACCACGGCCCCGGGGGAAGTGCATGGAGAAAAGTGCGCCAATCGCCAATCTAGAGTTGTTGAAAGTTCCCAAACGAAATCAGGCAAAAATTACATTTAAAAAATCCTACCCGGCACTTGCATGCCAGATGTATCTTGTTTGTGCTGTCACCGGGCATTTGGCGTAGTCAGTGAAACAACCTCATATTCAGGTTTTTGGCAGACAAACCAGACAGCGGCAGTTCGCCAGCGGAGATGCTGATCAATTCGATTTCCCGTCCCGCCTGGGCCTTTTTGACGATAGCGCGCGGGTCAAAATGGTCTCAAATGAGGTTGAAACGTGTCCAAAAATGCGTGGTGTCGTTCAAAACGGTGTGGCATTTGGTCCGGTGCCAAAAGAACACCCCAAATTGGCAGTAGTTGTGGCGCGGAGAAGAGAATATGTGTAACTGACTGACTGAATACCCAATTCAGATGGCGCGCGCGAGGTAAACTCCCCGGCAAAACCAATTAAGGCGAGCCGAGAGCAGCTCATTGCAATGCATGCTTCTTGTTTGGGGAAGAAAATGGTTCGAGGGACTTGAGGGGCCGACCGCGACCTCCAGGCTATATCGAAAGAAATAGCGCAATTGACCGGGAGGACCGGGTCAACTGTTCAGACATCATCAGACGGCGCTACCGGCAGGGAACATATTGTAATTATACTCCAGTGGGCCTCAGATATGTTCAAATGGATTGGATGTGCTTTTGAAACAGATGTCGAGGGGCGTCTTCTCTCGTCACCGCCGAGCTGGAGAGGGGCCCGCAGTCCAATAATCCAATGAAATGATTTTGCGGTGAGCGTATCGAACCAGGGATGCTTGATATGTTGTAAATCGGCGGTCGGGCGGGGAACATTTGACATTTGACTTGCAGACGAGTAATACATTGCCCATCGAACGGGCCCATTTCCTAAAAAAAAACAAAAAACGAGAGGAACAAGGTCTGACGCAACGATAACTGAATTGACGCAACGGTGACAAATTGCAAAACGGAACAAAACTTAATCTAATGGAGCCAGGGGGAGTTTCCTCGAAATGGAAAGAAAGTCTTAAATATTAGGCTGTATCCTCCGATTGTGTATTCATTGTTTGTGTATTGTGTATGAGCCTAATTTTAAATCCAGTCATTTTACCTATAAGTGCACAATGAACTAGATTTTATATTTACTTATTAAAGGGTGCCCCCTTGTGAAAAATATGAAAACTACACTTGTACCCCCCCCTGTACCCAAAAACTGGTCACCCCGGCCCCTACGTCACTGTGTCCAAGCGTAGGTGGCCGCAATTTAAGGCAAAGTAGTGCACAATAACGCCGGACTAATGGACGGAGGCCTTGAAAACGATTACTAGCTTGCCGCCAGGGACACAGCACAATTATTGAACTCCAAAAAGAATTTTAACTGATCGAAAATGTTGAAACTACAACATGAAGAACGTTTAATTGCGCCCAGTAGTTCTGTGCAAAGTCAACGGACATATTCCCATGTCAAGTCGCCAATGGATGAATGCGTACAAAAATATTTGACGTTATCAATTTATTGGAGTTGATCATCTTAAAAAACAACAAATTCGTAGCTCAGGTACAACACCGTTCATAAATGTGCGTTTCTAAGTGAGAGGTTTTAACTTCAGCTGTTTGCCGTTAGCTCGACAAACAAACCACACCAAGGCATTACATTTCCATGGAGCAAAGTAGACGGCATCCTGCAGGAATACAGCGTATGGGTTCACTACAGTACAAGCTTACTACCAGTGGTCAACAGCTCAGAATGCAAGTTATAACTGCATAAAGAATGTACATATTAAAAAGACGTTTTTTGCATCGCAAAGCTCCAATACCGGTCTTGCCGTTTTCAACTTGAGACGAGCACTCACTTGTGAACACTACTCGCCTGGAACACTAAAATCGGTACAAAAAAATAAACAAATCGCTCCTCTACAACCAAATTCAGGCACTAGATGGATAATAATCAGGGTATCCTTTCATTTCCAAAATCTGATCGCTTTGCTGTTTCAATCTCGACTAATATTAGATGCAAAGTTAAACAATTATAATGTGTGTATGGCTGAATAATCATTTTGCCTTTAAAGCATACATACTTGATCGATAGTTCCAATTGACTTTGTGTAATAAATATGAGTGAACTTGAACATCTAGTTGTAGTTTTTTTTTTAAGATTTCATTGTCAAATTTAAAATGTTCAACTTTGGAAAAAAAAACTAACTTGAACAACAAACAGAAAATGGACTTAATATGAATCGTTTTAATTTACAATTTTTGGATTGAATGTGAAAGAAAATTCATGAATTGAAAGTGTGTGCATGAAACATAGAAAAGAGTGATAACAGGAAAAAAAAGTGTTGTCCTATGATGATGTCAAATATTACAAATAAAAATGCATTACATGTACATACTCTCTATGGTATGTAATGTATTACATGACTTGTAGGCGCAGCGAAACCAAAAACAGTACAAAGTATCAGCGTGAGGTCAGTTTAGACGGCAGTGCTCCTCCTACTTTTGCCGGCCCATCAAATAGCGCTTTGCAAAATGTAGACGAGAACTTAGAGTAAAAATGAAAAATCATAAACAAGAGAAAAATAAATAATCATCCAAAGCAGGCTGAAAAGAAGGGGCCAAATGAACACTTTCTCTGTATAGATCTGCAAGTTGCCACCAGGAGGATTCTGAAGGAGGCTGCTTCAGTGGAACTTAACAGTGTTGAAGAGGTGAAAGGGCCGAAGAACACGACTGTTGATCTGTGGGCCAGGCAGACGATGAAGACGGCGGTCTGGTCATGCTTCACAAAGTACCTGACAATGATCAAAAGGCAGAGTTGAGGGCACTTATTGCATGCAAGTCACAGATTCAACTTTTTTTTTTCTTTTTGTAAACGTACCTTTCTTGCGAACTCGGGGAGGATGAACGATGCTTTGTGAACCTCGGGGTTGTAATATTTAAGGTTCATACTTTCCATTTCCTCTTTTGCCAGAGATTTCACTGGGACCTTGAAATTCGTTTCCTGATTTAAAACAGTGAAGTGCACAGGTTAGGGTACAACTGTGGTTTTGCATTAACCCAGCGGCACTCGGCGCGTGCTGGATCGCAAACGGATAGTGACACAAGCACACTTACAGCATTCTTACTGCAGAGCATGAATCCAATCTGACCACTGGGATAAGTGGGGAGGGTGCTGTAGGCATAGTCGACCACAGGGAATAGGGTCTTGCAGAAGGTCTGCATCTCCTTGATCAGCTCCAAATGGAGCCACAGACACTCTCCTGGCAAATTGACAAGAGCAGAACAAAGGCATGTCAATTTCAAAGCGTTTCATCTTGATGTAGTCGACAGCTGTTAACAGGGATTAGTTATTAAACCCGTGATTACGCATTAATTGTCAATCCATTTGACAGATATGACTACCGCTCACATGAGCAACTTCTAAATGACTCTTCAGCCTTGGGCTCCATCTGCTAATGCAGGACTATAGTGAAATATGAAGTTACCTTGGGAGCAAAGAATTCCACCGTTTCGCAAGGCTGCCTTCATGAGTTGATAGTACGACTCCTTGAACAAACTCTCGGCAGGCCCTGCAGCAAAAACGGAGGTCATGAGAGGACTGCATACAATAACAGCTGGCATGAGTGAGATGTTACAATACCACTTACCAACTGGATCTGAGGAATCCGTTATAATGATGTCAAAGGCATCCTGGTTCTGCTTCATAAATTCAAAGCCATCTCCAACATGGAGTGTTACCTTTGGGCTGAAAAAGCCTTTGGCCATCCCCGGGAGGAACTTCTTTGATACATTAATGACATCCTACACACGGGACAAGATCAACACTGATTATGAGCAGACGTTAGCCAGGGGAAATCTGTGATCAATACAGCTGCCTGCGGGAGAATCAAGAACCATCGTCTACGTTGCTCCCACCTCATCTATCTCGCACAGTGTCGCCGATTCCACCAGAGGGTTCTTCACCACTTCCCTTAGCACCCCACCATCTCCGCCACCAATTATCAGAACCTGAAAAATAGGCGATGAGCTCACACGCTGCCCGACTTTGACTAGAGGGCAGCTTCACTTTCGACGGTGAACATAAGCGATACCTTCTTGGGGCAAGGATGGCTGCACAGTGGAAGATAGGCGATCATCTCTTGGTAGGCAAACTCATCCCTCTCCGTGCACTGGATCACTCCGTCCAGCACCAAGACATTGCCATAGGTTTTACTGAAAAGTAATGACGGGCACAATTGGAAGCTCATTCACCTTGAAGCTACAACACACCAACTCTGAATCTTTTAAGAAACTTAGGGGGAGGCAGCACACGTCTACCCCATGACCACTGATGAATCGGTTGATGGGAAGCAGAGTAGAGTTTTGATTGAAGTTAACACGGGATCAACAGTGGGGCAGCATGTGAAAATAGTCTACAATGACTAATGGCCAAGATTTCAACGTTTCTTTGCTTTGCCCGTGTTGAAAGGCGCCGTTTTCCGATTACGAAGTGTGAACACACACATAATAAAAAAAAGACTTACAGGTCAAACATGAGCATCCAACATGTACACTCGTGGGGCGTAGCCGAAATGAGTGAACATGGATGATGAATGAATGAATGAATACCTAAAGGGAGAGTATGCCTTTCCTATTTGTGAATAAGGTGACGACATTAGCGATATACAATACGAGTTAACGTAACACAACTTTGCGCATCATCTTCACTGCGTTGGCCACAACTTGAGGAGGAGTAGTGAAACTCACAGGTGGCCACCACCTGACGAAACTAATGTCGACCCCACGAGCTGGTCACTCAATGCTAGCAGAAGCTAACGGCTAGTGGCGCTAGCCAAGTTATTGCAGTCAAAAAACCCACCTCTTGAAAACCATAACATCTTGAAATGTGGACTTCTTGTGGTAGAGGACCTCTTCCACTTGGAGGCTCATCGCTTGTCCCGGCCATAACGTGCACAATTCCGTAAACCACCCATCTTTAATGAGGTCCATCGCAGCCACCGACAGCCACGAGTCAAACTAACGTGTTGGTGTCAGCGCGGCGCCGTGGCACTGACGGCCAAACCAACTGCCTCCGCGGGGTAGCCAATGGGCCGCCACGGATGTAGGCGACGTAACGTTGAGCCAGCCAGTGAAGAGGCGGCATGAGTGAGTTCGTGTATAGTTTGTGTGACTCCTCGATACAAGCACCGCCCTGGAGACAGCGGCCACGAGCGCTTATATCAAACGTGTAAAGACGAAGTTCGTCCTCAAGGCCTGTTACGCATACATTACGGCTACAAACACACACACACGTATATATGTATAATGTATGGACACACACGTCTAGGGCAAAATTGATATTTAATTTATGGTTTATTTGTAGTCAAAGACAACTTCACAACATTGAGCACGTGCCAAATCACGGCAACTCCATGTGCCGCACTTAGGGGCCAATGGAAGTGACGTCACAGCCGCGCACGACTACGGCCGGTGTGGGTCAACGTGTGCAGTCGTGTTTTTCGGCTGCTAAAAATGTGGAGTTGTAGCTTCACCAGTTAAAGTAAACAACACTACGTAAACATTACTCTTCAGGCATGTACACGTTTACGGAACCTGTGCGGCAGAAACCTTTCTAGATTAAACCTGTGCATGTGTATACTTGTGTATGAGGCCGCTTGGTTTGGGGATTAGATCGGACTTATTTGTAATGCTGCCGTTTGAAGTGGCATTTAACACAATCAAGACGTACGCCCATCTCTACAATAGACTGGAGGCTGCTGTAAAAGCAGATATGTGAAGCAACACGTGGGTGTAAAGCCAGTGTCACATACAAAGTGCCACCATATTTTTAAAATAGAAATTTACACTTTACTTAAGCACACATTCATTACACAGGTGTTAACTATTGTTTTAATGTTAATGAAAGGTCTGAACAATGCAGGTAAAAAATGTATACGGGAACTTTTCCTTCTAAATCATCTTTAATGAAAAGATCTGTGTTTCATATAATTACATAATATATTGTTCCACAAATTAAAAAAAAAAAAATTAAATACAGAATTTATTTTTTGCAATCGCTGTATCTGGATGGAAAAAAAAAAAAAGATAAAAAAACAAGAAAAATTCCATGACAGATCGTCTACCTTTTGGGCCAGTTATGCTGGAATCCTCTGTAAAACATAAAAAGATAAGATTTCAACATACTGGAATGTCCAAATGTGCAGAGTAAAAAAAAAACACACACACACACACATTGAACTGAATGTAGATGTTGTACATTTACCTCTCAGATTTTCCAGCCATGTAAGACATACTTCGGTTTCCAGCTCCAAAATTATTTTTTTGTCCCTTGGAGGTTTTCTATTGTACACAACGTGTAAATTCAGTCATCACAAATACAATATATACTGTTAAACTAAAAAAAGAATTGAATTTTTTAAAATACCTTTTTCTTTCCATCATGGCCTTGCCGGTTGGGATCAAACTGTGTGCTTTCCTTTGTTTTGCCATCTGTAACACAAAGAGCTTGTATTGATCAGAATTCAATTTTACAAACATACAGCATACGGGTGGTAGTGATGTTGATCATTTATCATGTCATGTCATTGATCCAATGTGATGAAAATAAAACGCCTTATTCATACCAGCAAAGACTCGGAAGTCTGACTCGCTGTAGTTGAAGGGTTTGAAGCTTTCTTGGGCAGATGGTTTCGTCTTCTCGGGCTTCTCCGTTGATTTGATCAGTTTCTTACTGGGTCTGGGAGTCGACTCACCAATTTCACTGGCCACCCTCTCTCTTTTCTTTCCGCTACCTTTTTCAGATCCCTAATGAAATTGGTCAGCAACATTATATTCTTGAATTCAATATTATACAAAAAAACACACGACATCCTGACGTCAATAGGACTCAATGCTTCTGAAGGTTTTCTAAAGTTTTATAGATTCACTTTGCCCTGGTGCTCTGCAGCATAAACGTGACAAAGGACATGGAAAATCCCCGAGATGAGACTGGAGTTAAGATTTCTGCAAAAAAATAAAAATTAGACACAGCAGCCACCACGTATGTGCTGTGATAAAGCCACAAATTATGCACAGACATTAAATCAAAGTTCACTGCTATGCTGTTGATTCTCGGCAGTACAGTTTGTGCTCACGTAAGTCTGTTTTTTCTGCTATGAAAACCGGGATGTGTCAACGTTTACTCTTTAATTCTGATTTAGAAAAAGAGAAATGCCTGGCATTGACCCGTTTTGAAATGAAAACCAGCTTGATCGAGTAACAATAACTTTTGGCAACTACATATCTTCTCACAGCCTTTACGGAAAATAATCCAAGTTTTCTCATATGCTGGTGCCCCTCACCTTCTAACAGCGCATCAGACTTAAAAAAGTTAAGCAGGCTGAAGCTCAATTTTTATTTTTATATATTTTTTTAAATAACACTTCCAAATGTGACATGTGCACAGTCATTTTAGTTTTGCTTCACTGACTCGCCATTATGGGTTATAATGACATTAAACATGCTTGCCCCCATGTATTTGCCAGATCTATTTAAACCTCGTATTGCATCCCGTGCTCCGTGTTCTCGAAATACGGGGCCACTGCCTGTCAAAGGCTGCAGGGGCTTTTCCAATCAGGCCATGCCGAGACTATTAGATGATTTGGTGCTATAGAAATTAAACTGTTTTGACTTGATAAAGGCAAGAGAAGAACGCGCCCTCAATGTTGATCATAATAATAATAATAATACATTATTAGCGCAGTGGAAGCGTTGCGAAACCACAAAGCTTCATTTCTTACAAACTAAAATAGGACAAGAAAAACAAGAGGCCTATTGCCAGCTGAAACTCTGAGCACAGTCAATATTTGCCTGCTGGTTGACGAGTGTTACCTTCAAGTGCTGCTGCAAACCTTTCGCTTTAGCCACCATCACACCGTCGGGCAGCAGTACTGTGGGCACTACTGACCGAAGGCCTACACTGTGAAAAGCTGAGGGGAAGCGGTGCCACACGGACACTGAAATGAAAGGTCGGTGGGCACCCTTTCTGTTCTGCTGCAACGGGGGACAGGCGATGCGTTTGTCTAGCTGAGCATTCAACGACGGGGAGAAAAACAGCATATGGCGGCAAGGGAACATTCAAATGAGTAACCAAGCGGAAGAGTGCCGAGCGCTCCCCCGGAGGAGACGCCGCTATCAGGACGTGGGCTTTGGCGTAAAAAAAAAAAAAACCCCAGACGGGACGGAGACGGTCCTATGAGCGGCGGACGCCCCCCTGATGCTCCCCAGCCCACACTTGCGTGTTCCTCTTCCCCAGGCACATCTGGGGACAGGTTTAAATATGAAAAAGAAGAAGAGGAGAAGCGGCAGTGGTTCGCCGGCTGCTGAGTCAGCACGTTTTTTGTGTGCCACGTCTTGGGAGTGGACGGGGAGGGGGAGAGACAGCTGAGGGTTAAACCGACTGTGAAAGCATCATCTTCAAAATGCTGTGCCAGGCTCTTGGCTTAATGGAAAATATATGCACTTTCCCCCTACAGGAAGGGATATCAACAGCAAGGTTGACGGCAAAGCCAAGATGAGGCGGGCAGGAGGAAGTGGAAGGGCGACGGAGCAAAAGGACTCACCGCTGCTTGCTGGCGAACAGTGGCGACATCCTGCAGAGATTCCTGGTAGCTCCGTTTAACCTGGTTTCTTTCCTCTGCAGAGGGGGACGGTAAAATGCAGTGAGGAGGCGTCACTTCAGAAATGCGACGATTGGAAGACCGCTTAGGCCCCATTACCTGTCAGTTTCTTCGCCTGCGCCTTTGCCTCTTCCTTCACTTTCTTCTTGGCTTCCAGCTCCTTCTTTTGCTGTTCAATACTCTGCAATTTCCATCTTTTACTTATCTGTAAATGTCAGAGGGCACACCCATACATGCGTCAAACATCGGGGGGGGGGGGGGGGGGGGGGGCGGCAAACAAACATCGGGGGGGGGGGGGGGGGGTTGCGGGCATATCTGCAAATGAACGAGGGCACGGAGCTTTTTGACTACCTCAAATATTTTGGAAGACGGGTCAAACTTGGCGTTCTTGCTGATGTGCACATCGTCGGTGGGTAAGTACTGAAACCCCGCAGAAGTGACTCAGTACCGTCGGTCTGGTTAACTTCAAATGCAAATAATATTGAAGAGCGCTTGCTGGTCATAGCTCACCATTCGGAAGGGGTTTTCAAAAGACTCGCTGATACGCCTGGCTTTCATCTGAGCAACAGCCAGGGACTCCTGGTCATTCTTCGTTCCCAGCTCCTTGCAAGAACAAAAAAATAAGAAAAAAAGAAAAGGCGAGTTCTCACATTATTTCCCCACACTTGGTGTACACACCAATGAATCATGCGAGCCAAAAGTGGACCGCTACCTCAAAAAGAGTAATTAAAGCTGGTGCCATGAGAGCACTTATTTTCTGAGCATCAACATCCATTTTCTGTTCATCTTCCGCAAAGAGCGCTCCCTGTTTGATGGGCAGTTCTGAAACGAAACACACGTTTGTTTTTTTGTTTTTTTTGGCGGCCGCTAAAATGTGGCACCAACCAGGACGACGCACGGCATGTACGCGCATCAGTCTTACCATGAGGCGAAAGGAGGGGGAGATCGCTTTCGGAGACCCTGGAGGTATCATGAGGACCAAACAACGTGACCTCTGGCTGGAAATTTACAGAAGATCACATTTATTTTTAGCGACTTGTGGCTTTTTCCAACAACAAGAACACACACACACACAAACAAAAACTTCTTATCAGCCAACCTTTTTCATGGGTGTAAGTCCCTTCTTCTTTTGAGCTGCAATCTCGGCCTGTGTGAAGTGCAGAACACATCGCAAGGTAAGACTTGATGGACAAGTGGGTGGACAATAGGCAGACCGGAATTACGTCACAGACAAGACGCCGTGCCCATCCACGGCCGCCGCGCGTCTTTTCTCACCTTAAGGAGAGGCATTTCTCTTGCTTGCTGCACTAACAAATGGAGCTCGTTGATCTGCTGCCTCACCAGCGGCGGGACCGGGTTACAGCAGGCGATGATGCCCTGAGGCTCTCTGAGTACATCAAGACAAAATACGAACTACGTTGCTGCAGGGAATGAAAACCCCCCACACACACACACACACACCCCCAGAGGTGGAAAATACGAGATTAAGTTGGAAATCTGGTCAACTCACTTTGGCAGCACTTCTGAGATCTTGCACATCATATGAGTGGGCAGGGCATATCTAAACACGCAAATCAAAACCACTTTAAACTTGTTAAACGGACACGCGTGTGTCACAGTGTGATTCCATAAGCTGAGAGACTGTCACGGCAGCGGCAAGAATGCAGAATCTTGCTGTGCACCAACTTTAAATGGGGAAAACAGCTCGGCCAGCGACTGCGATCTGTTTGCAAACAGCCTACCCGGTGCTTTCATCTTCCTGCCTGGCCAGCTTGTTCCTCCAGGCAAACAGCAGTCTGAAGGCAGTGAGCTGCTGGGTGTTGAAAGACATTTTCTGCTTCCTCTTCAGCTCCAAATATGAATCCTCGGTGTATATAGGCTTAAAGTATTTCTGTGCGGAACCACAAAAAACAACACAAAACATAGAAAATATATATATTATTATACAATATTAAAGATTTGGGGGAGGAAATTATGAAATATTTAGGCGAAAAAACTACGGCCAACTATCGGAGAGCGGAAAGTTTATTGCGACGATAGGGCTAGATTCTTTCGGCGTCAACTTAATCTCGGTGGTGAACGCAGTGACGTCGGTGCAGACCTTCAGGGAAATGTCCTTGCTCTTGTTCCACACACTTTTCAGCAGCCCAGGCTGCCCATGGTTAAAGTCCAAGAGCTGTGCCCTCACAGTGTCGTAGATGTAAAGAAGGTAGTGGGTGTCTGTCCGGGCGTACTGAACCATCTCATCTGGCAAGGGGCTACAAGTTACAGAACAATAGTAATTATGCTCAAGTATGAGAAATGTGGGATTTGTTTTCCCGTTCAAATACAAGTGTGTGCCACAGATAAGCCCAAGCAAAACGATCGGCAAAAAAAAAAAACGGTCGTCTCCATACCGTATCCTCCAGTCGGCCAGCTGGTAGCGTTTGTCCGAGTCCACGTCGCAGAAGCTTTTGAGCAGGTGGTCGAGAGAATGTCTGGCCAGGTTCAAAGCTCGGCTGGCCTGATGCGTGTCGAACAGGTTGACAACATACAAGCCGAGGTCTCTCTGGAGCCACTCGATGTCGGAGTCAGCGCCGTGGAACACCTGGGCACAGGGAAGGGAAAAAACCCATTCAGTTGAAACCATCACAGTCCCAACTTATTAAAAAAAAAAAAAGAAAAAGAACGGGGGACCCACAAGGGGACATTTTTCCATTTGGCCTATTTTCGCAGGGTCCGTCCGTAGTTTAAGCCCACATATCGCACATTTTCAGTGTCCACAGTGTCCGAGGCATGGTGGCTCCTACACAATGCAGGACTCCCACCAACTTTACTTAAAGAGACACAAGCCCATGGGTCCCCGAGACGCCTTGGAGAGAATCACTGTACTCTGGAGTTTCAATTTGACCGTTTCTAGCGAGCTGGTCAAGATTTGGACTTCCCAGGTGTGTACATTATTTCAGGAGGAGCTGATAAGCTGGAACCAGTTCATACAGTGAGCATCTTCTATCTACGTAAGGCTACTGAGCTGCCCGTTTTGGAACCAAATCCATTGGGCAATGCGATCGCTGTTTTCGTCAGGCTTTTAAAAATGATAGAACAGGTCACTGGAACGCTCCCTTTACCTTGACAATAGTCGGGTCTGTGAAGGCTTCGTTCAGGATGTACATCTCACCGCGGAGCTCCAAGGTGTCAATGATGAAATCCTCCTCCCTGGTGGAGATCTGCATCAGACAGGTGAGGCCGAGGAAGCTCCTGTAGGAATGATGCTGCAGGGGGGGGAGGGGGGGGGTTGTCAATGAAATGATGCGTTCACATCCATCTGCTTAGACAAGAGACCGGGACAGGCCGATAGCGAGCAAAACCAGGGACCCCAAAGATTACAGAGGAAGACATTCCCGACACAGAACGCACCGATTAGGAGTCTCACCAATGTGCCATCTGTTATGCGACACACTTTTACGCGGTCATGTCACATGTACGATACACATACCTCAAGGTCAACTGCAAATTCTGATGACGTGCACAGCCTCTCACTTAGAGCCACCAGATCTTCCAGGGCATCGATGAAGGAACACTGGGTCTCAACCATTGGTTTGTACATCTACAAAGAATCCACAGAGAAAACCGAATCGATTACAGCCTCGCCAAAACCGACAAGGTCATATCACATATTTGCCGTCACTTGCCTGCGGTTCTGGCTTAGACAGAAGGCTTTCCGGTATTGTAAAATGATCCAGTTCATATTGGTATGGGTGTGCAAACCTATATGGAGAAAAAATAAATTATAATCATCATTTAGAAATTAAATCTGTTAGAAAGATTACTTGGCTATTTATCACATGATGCATATATTGCCTGTGATATATGCATCATGTGATAAATGCCGTGGTCAAACAGAGTTCCTACTATCTTCTCATAGATTACAACCTATGCATTACGTATGGACAACGCATAATTAGCCCTGGACAATGCCAATGGCTTTCAGTCAACTGCCATATCAGTGATGGAGAGGGAAAACAACTGTTACAGTAAGAACTACAACTAATTGCTGTCATTAAACTTAACCAACCGCTCTCATGAACTTGTGAACTGTCAGAGAGATTTAAATTATACAATATTAATAGGAGTTCACAATAAACGCATACCTTTAGTACACATGATGTATACAGGAACACATGATATACGCATGAACACAGGATCACATTTTTTTTTTTTCGCCAACAAAATCAAAATCCAAAGGAATATGAAAAGATAAAGGATAGCTTACATGTCTTCAGCATGTTCCTGAGTTCTTTGCTGGTGGATGAAGTCAGCAAGGGCAGCTGGCACATCAGGATCCTCGGGCCTCTCTTTCCGGGTATGCTTTTGGGCAAAATCTATCATTGGAGAGCGAAATAAACATGTCAAAGACTCTGCAATACAAGCTGAATCAATGGCGTGAGGACATGAGTGTGAGACACGTCTTACAGGAAGGAAGTGGCTTTATTGCGTTGGGCTTGATGAAGATCTTGGGAATAAATGGCGTGTTGCTGTTGTCCACTTTTTCCTTGAATTTCAGCTGAGGCCTCGAAATGTTTTTGGCGTGGAGCAGGCGGAATGTCTCCGCACGACTGCCAGAGCCCGTACCCTGAAAAGCAAAAGAACGGTTACAAAAAGGGTTTGCTTTGAATGTTTATCAAGTTCTCGCGCGAGTAAACAAAAAAAAAGGAGATCTAAAGCTGCCTTATCATTTTCCAGCTTTTCAAGGCATCACAAAACAGACACTCGAGATATGCAGTACGAAAGCAAAGGCGTTAATTGGCCAACCTTTCGATTCCAGCTGGAAACCACAATCTTGGGAGGCTGAAACCCTGCAGGCATGACAGGCTTCTGGCTCCTGTTCACCCCATCAGCTTCATCGAGAAGGATCCCCTGGAGATCAGAGGCGAGAGCTTGGTTTTGTTCCGCATCGATCCATACCCGCAGAAGCTTGTAAAGCACAAAATCCGTGACTCATACCGCTCTTTCGAGGATGACATCATTCGAGTCCACGACCAGGTCAAATCTCTCCTCCAGACCAGACAGCTTGCTCCGGTCTCTCATGTGAGATCTGCAGCCGTGGTGCTGCATTATCTGACTCATGCTATTATAGAGACCACATATAATTTTTTTTTATTTATTTTTTGCAAAGACTCAGAAGAGCAAGTGGCAGGTTAACCAGATTGTTTACAAAATCAACACAAAACGTCACATTTGCTGGATAGCCACATTTCCTGACCGAAGAGAAAACTTATTCAGGGTCACATCAGTTCAGGGGGGCAATATTTTCGGGTAACTGAACGACAGGTGACGCAAACACTGACTGAGACAGAGAGATGGAAGCGAGACCAAGCCTTAGACCAAGGCAAGCGGCAAAATAGCCCACACTCACCAGTGCAGGAGCTTATCTCCTTGACTTTCACAGAACTCCTGGAATCCTGGGAAGCTCCGGTAGAAGTCAAACTCATCCCCGGGCTGAGGCAAGGCGGCGGATGCCTTGGTGGCTGACAACACGGCACCCAATCCATACTGTAGAGGAGAGGACCGCGCACAGATTAGTCAGCATTCTTAACAGCTTTTTCTATGTCATCATACTGAGGGCATTCCAGGCAACGGGAGTGTTTTGGTGATTCTGATTCTAGGCATTTAAAGTATACAGTCGTGTTGGGAGGCCATATAAATATATAAATAATTTTGTGCAGACACGAAATCTGCTGGGAACAGCATATTATATCTGAACATGTCCTTGTTAAAGCACTTGAATGGTATGCATTGAATGTCTTCTTAAGGACTATTGGCCCCAGGAGAGCAAAATGGGACGAAACCACAAGCACAGATAAATCAAATGTGCACATAAACTACCAGTATCGTACGCCAGGGTGACAAAGGGTATTTTATGAGCACAGTTCTCTTGTGACAACAATGATCATCTGTGCGTGTTTTCAACCAACAACCGACTCATGTTGAAACGGCAGCATGCTCGTCCACGTTGTACCAGGCTGGCTGCTAGCATGAGCTAATAAACTCTGCGCTCCGCCTGCGCAGTTCACCCACTTTAACGAAGGCGTCCACGTCTTTAAATCCGGGAACCAGCTCTTGGTTTTCCTGGTCGTTGGCGTCCGCATTAGTGTCTTGCGGGACGCTGATCGTGGAATCTTTCCTCTTTGGAGGGTCCATCCTCTGGTGCTGTGTACATGTGAGCCGCAGGAAGCTCCCCCCCTCCTCCAGTGTGCTACAGCTGCAGCGCCACGCAATGGCCCGGAGTGGACGCGCCGCAAACGTTCAACTAATGTTTTTATCTACTTATCATGGACACATGTTTTGAAATGCAAATATATATATACAAACAGAGCTCCGCGACAACTATCACCCCTTCACTGCTTGATTATTATTATTATTATTATTATTATTATTATTATTATTATTATTATTATTATTATTATTATTATTATTATTATTATTATTATTTATTGAAATTATTGAAATATATATATATAGAGATGTATTTATTCTAGGTCAATGCATTCCCACAAGGTTTAGGCCTGCATAGCGTGTATTATAATGTTGTTTGTTGAGGTTGGTAATTGTTTTTTCTTCTGGTGCACCGCAGGGCTGTGGTCGTCAGCGTACTCAACCATTGCAGAGCCACTGCAAACACAGCATGGCCCCCTCTCCTGTGTCGCTTCACCCACCCATTTAACCCCTAACCCAAGAGTTGCACCACGAAACCGGAGCCATGTGGGGGCACTGTTGACACTTGAAATCGGAATCATTTACACTGCATTGTGGAGGGGGGTTCAAGGGGCTTGTATGGGCTGGGTAATGTGCACCAAGCCTGTCTTTGCCATTGCTGTATAAAGATCTTTCTAAACCACATGTGATCCCAAAAGCTTCTGCAATTTCCAGCAGGGCAGATGGTGCTGTGGATTCTGAGATTCTCCTTTGTAGTCTGCTGTAAAAAGAAGTTACAGTGGGCTGCTGCCGAGGGCCACTGGTCAATATGATGTGAATAGCCATTGCCTAAGTATTGACACACCGACTCATTACGGATGATCTGTGGTGTGCAGGGAGAAACCTCTCTTTTCTTCACTTCCCCTCCCTATTGATCACTCCTCTCCCTCTTATTATCTTAAAAGCATTGGTGCAGCACCGGCTCAATCAATATTTCACAGTAGCTTTCCATGTCGTTCCATTGTTTTAGCGGAAGGTTCCTTAAGATACATGCTCTGATAATCCAAAATAATGAATCAGAAATATTTGCAAAAGCTGTTCAAAGTCAGCGGCTTGACACCCCAGTGCTTGGCAGTGTACTCTGTAAGATAGTGCTTGCGATGTTAGTATTCAACACGTCGAATTCTTGATGATAACACCTTATTACATAATGCAGCAATTAGACTATACAGCAGAAACCATCGTGGCCGTGTTACTGCTGTCATTTACTCTCATTTATATTCCTTTTCATATTATTATGCATTTTATGGCTTTGATGGAGCCCCAAGGCACCACTCAAATTCTTCCTGCAGAGGACACTAAAACAGCTGATGCTGAAAATGACACTTTGCAACACGAACAAGACAAACTCCTTTGTGAATTGTTTTTATTAACTCCCTTCATTTAGAAAACACAAATGCACCAAACAATATCATACATGCACAGCTTCAGCGTGTCAAGATCAGCTGATGTCTTTTCAATGTGAAAACATTTAAGCCCCGATCTCACAGAGATCACCTGAACATCAAAATACTGAGGAGTCACAACAGAAAGGCCAAGCGTTGTCATCCAGAGCTGTATTTGTATTTATATTTTTAAATCAATCTTTACGGAATTACACATTTGGAGTAACTCCTTTTTGTTTTTAAATGTCTTATAAATGTTGCCTTTTCTGATCCTGAAAGTAGCAAGACAATTGTAAAGTTGACTTGGTATAAAAAGAGGAACTGTGCGCTGAACCCATTACCTTGTAACAGGTAGTGTTTTTGGCACTGCAAAAGGCTGTATGTGATAGCAGATCCTAGGGAATGTGACCTTTGCCTCGGGTTTTTGTTTTTTCATCTCAGATTCCGGGTTTGAATGAGAATTGCAATTGAAAGTAGGACACAACAATTTGGTCTCCCACCTGGGCCGCTCAAGGAGTGAGAGTGAGCTCAAATTGCAGTGGCTTTCTGAGGCAACATTGGCTCTTAATCGGTAATTTAAAGCAACACTTGACCTTTGTGCAGAAGTTTTGAATGAAAATATGACATCGACATTCAGGAACCATAGCAAACATTAAAAAAAAGAGAGAAAATCAAAATCCAAACATCTCACAGTACTGATACGATACAAAACAAAGAGGTTGGCAATGCTTCTATGTTACCAAGACAAAAGTTCATAAACTGTGTAAAGTTTTTTTTCAATTCATTTAACCCCTAAATCAGCCAGAAGGATGCAATTCCTGTGTAAACGACGACATTCTGCGGTGAAAGAATGGATACAGTTTCATCGCACATTAAGCCACAAAACCAAAATAACAGAATTGAAAGACTGCTTTCAGAAAGAAAGGTAGGAACACTTCACCGAGAGAGAAAACCACACCTATTACAAATGTAATAGTGCATGGTGCGACTGACCTGGCCTTGGAATCTGAAACCGTTTTTTCCGCTTGTTCCTTTGCACTGGCAATCCTTTACAATTTGATTTGAAAAGATGTAATTTCAATCCCCTCCTCCGGCTTCAACTTTTCTTTCTACTTACTATTTTGACCCCAAGTAACTCTATTATAATCTTTGCAATGCTTTGGGGTCCCCAGCGCCCTGATCCATGATTAAGTACAAAAATGTGTTGTAATTTCAATTTGTTTAAGCTGAATGGGCATATTTGAAAACACTCGTCCGTGACACTACAGGGTAAGGTGATGCACACACTTGTCTCTCTATACGTGTGAGGACACTCGGCGACATTCCCTCGCACTTGTCATCTCAGAGCAACCATTAACAACGAAGTGCCTAGCCTCCTCCCTCCCCGAAACCGGACTGAACTCGTGTTGCATGTGCGCCGAAAAACAAATCTGGTTTACAGACACATACTTGGTCCTGTATTTGTGAAAGAAAAAGAAGTTTTTGTGCCCAACTGGACTTTTTTGTCCTTTTGTGCGTGTGCTCGTGCACAGGGGAGTGTAGGAACCCGGCTGCAGCCTCTGAACCCCAAACAGTGTGTTTCTATGGCAACAGCGTGTGCCAACAGAACGACAATAGGCCCGCCGTCCGCCAGCATTGTTTTCCGAAACTTCAACCTTTAAAAAGACCCTTGAAGTTGTTAGGTCTGGCCAAAATGTCCCGACCATGGCTTTACACCAAAATTGGTCCTCACAACTACGCAAAGATGTAGCGCCCGTACACACACTTCCCTGGTTTTATCTTGATGGAACTGGCATGATTTAGTCCTCCTAAATCCTGATAGATTAGTCTAGCGTGCGTGTCATTAGTACCATTACTCCTATGCCCTTTCCCACAGTAGCCCCTCAGGCCTGCTCTAATTTATTAAACGGTTCTACCGGAGCTAAATCACGGCGCACATCAGGCTTTCCATTCGTCAAGTCAGACTGTTCAACAGACCCTTTGTGCCCTGCGCTGACAGACTCCTGATCATTTTCCTCAGAGCGATTGTGAGACGATTGAAAAGGAGAAGCAGGTCTCATTACCTGAGCAGCGGGGCGACACAGAAGTACATATGAAAAGGGACAATGACAACGCATACCGACACAAGTGAGGACAAAGAACAGAGGCACGAGAACAGAGCTTTTTATGCCAAGCGACGCCGAAGCCGCTGGCGGGATTTCCAACAATCCGACTGGCACAGTCGGCAGCACTTGGAACCACCAACCACTGTACCGGCGGATGATGCGCGGCGCCTTGGCGCTGGCTGTGTGCTGCCCAGATGGATCCGGGCTGAGGCAGCAGAAAAAGACTATTTTCGCTGTTGACGGACCAGACAGTTGGAATTCCATTTTTTTTTTCTCGCCCCAATTGTTCAGTTGGTAAAATGACAAAAAATGGGACAAATGTGCATCATTATTCTGAACCAGTCGATGGCTCAAGAGTTTTGACTAGTGTGTCAAACTGCTGTTCCAGACACCAACAATGAAGGAACACATTCCAATAGTTAACGGCTATCCTCTAATCTTAATATGTTTCTAAACGCATTCAATGAAATCATTCTTCGTAAAAAGGAAAGGTTTAACATTTTATGGGCGAAATGTGCTCCGTCGCTCCCCCCGCCGAGAGTTAGATGAGGAAATCAATCGCACCCTCACGTCTCTGCATTAGCTATGGAGTCGCTGTTACGACAAGCACTACTTCTGATGAAGCACGCTGGCCTGGAATCGATTCAACAAACAAGAGACAATGTGTTAATTGGCGAGTTTCATAGCCGCTGGCAGGTTTGTGAAATGTTTGACAGGCATGCGGTTTTCGCCTGTCTCCAGTATTAATGCTATATTGAGCTACCCGGATTGAACCTCATATCCAACTTCATCTGTGCATTTCGAAGAATTGTGGACTGGAAGTCTCCAACAGCCTGACATTAGAAGAATTTCCATTGTTGTTTCACTTTCCTGTTTTGGATGTGATGAACGAAACATTGCGAAAAAAATACGGACCACTTCCGACGGGTTAAGTCCAATCCACCAATCAGAAATCATTGCCGCGGTCAAAGGCTAAAAGGCAAACGTTGTTACGAGTTTCATACAGGACACGACCAACTTCGAACGGAGCACGTAAAGATGAAGATTGGCTGCAGGAACATAGCGTATCACTGACTAGTGTCTAGAAGTGATGCCATTACGAGGGTCTCCAAAGGCACGGGCATGGGTGAATGAACGCCTCCCCACTGGCCAAGTCAGATTTGGATCAGAAATCTGAAACTATTCAAAAATAATAAGTGCAACTTCTCACAACGGCCCTCCGCAAGGGAACACCGATTATCTTCAAAAATAAAAAACTGTGAGGAATGAAGTATTGAAGGAAGCTGTCTTAGCAATAGCAATGAAAAGGCTGAAACTACTTTGGCACACGATTGGAAGTAAGGCATTTGTATCATTCCAGAGTCCAAAAAAAAAAAAAAAAAAAGAGTTGAAATGGAGCATTGTTCCAAACAGGCAGAAATTTCAAAACAGACCAACGTAAAAAAAAGAAAGAAAAAAGCCCAAGCATTTAGGGTTAGAAAAGTATCTGACGCGGCACACTGTGCCATTGTGCTGCTTCACATCTGTCAACCACCACCGCAAAATACCGTGAAATGATGGCACCTCCAGGAAAGAGAGGAAGAAATGGTTGCAACTTTCACGTAACGGGGGGGAGGGGGGGAACGTCGCTAAAGAACACAGTGCGTCATTGTGTCATGACGTTGACCTGAATGTTGATATTGCAAGGGCAAGGAACAGGGAGAGCGGCGAGATGTCCAAGCTCCAGGCTCTCGACCCATGGGCACTCATACCTGGAACACACGAAACAACAAATAAAAACCATATTAAAACCTGCGTACGCTCTTTGACATCATAATAACACGTCATAATAACAGGATCTCTGTTTAGCTCAAAGCAGATAAAAAAAAAAAAAAGAAACAAAAAAAAAAAAAAAGCATATTAGTGTTTCGAAGTGGTGACCCACGCCCCAAGCCCTGGTTTGTGGCTCTGTTTGTTTCTAAAAAAGTGTATCAAGGCAGCTGTACGCAAAGGAACCAGAAGCCGGATGCAGTTTGCTGTCGTCACAGGCTTTTCATCCATGTCAATGAGAATTAGATCACAGAGGGCTTTCTCTGTAATGACATGGTATCCATTCAAAACTCTAGAAAATATATGTCACTAGTGCAAGTGAAACCTCCTAAACCACTTGTGATGTGTCTGAGCAAATCGTTTTATGATAAACACGGCTCTCTCGGTTGCCTGCTAATGTGTTTTTTGGCCCACGTATTTTTTCTCTCTAGCCATTCCCAAAGAATCTCCGGGGAAAGGAGTGGGCAATATTTCAAAGGAAATGTATAAAAGAAAAAAAAGTCAGCATCGAAATTCTATCTCTGCTGTTTCCCGGGACTCAACAGAGAATATCTACAATGCAAATGAGCATTTAGAGCAGCAGAAGAGCCCCCCTCTGGTGTCCCACAGGACAGTAATAGGATCTACTAAAAGTCAACCTCTGCGACAGAGATGGATTGTGCTGCATATTTCGGCGAAACTGTACGGCTTGAAGCCATCAACGGGGCTGACTGTGGACACGAGTAACGGTGAGTCAACAGAAGTCACGGCGCCCGTGTTGGGTTTTAAAAGGCTTAAGTGACTTCCATCAAAATAGCGGATAAATAATTATAAAAAAGAAATAAATAACCGTCCCTGATCCCTGAGCAGACTGAAGTAAGTGTTTCCTTTTTTCCGAAACATGCGTTAACACCAACACTCAAACCTGGACTAATTCCTTCTTTTTATTATTCCACGCAAACCACCGCAATTGGATAAAGCCTTAAAAAAAAAAAAAAAAACGTGCTGACCTAATTGGTGGATTCGAATAGGATCTGAGGCGGGACCCAGCCCTCCTTCACTCAGTGTCTGGACGTGGATGATGTAGTCGTCGTCGTCCCCGGGGAGGGTCAGCTCGGCTGAGGAATTGGCTGTCGTGAGGGTGTTTACCTCTCTGTGTCTCTGTCTCCTGTATGACAGCTAAATGGGGGAGAGAAACCGAGGGGCTGACACACCGTAAATACGTATGCGTAAACACGTGGGGGAGGGCGGGGGGGGGGGGGGGAAGAAAAACTCACTTGGTAGCCTGTAACGTGGCCCTCAGACTCCATTGCCACCACAGGCTCCCAGTAAAGAGACAGCTGAGAGCCAAGTAAGGTCCATTCCACATTGAGTGGAGGTTGGGCTGGTGCTACGTGATCCAAAAAAAATATAATTAAGAGCAGCGAAATATACATCGTCATACCAGGTCGTATTTATCTCCTGGATGCAAACATGCCTCAACACACGT
This sequence comes from Colistium nudipinnis, assembly GCA_016785305.1. Lineage (NCBI taxonomy): Eukaryota > Metazoa > Chordata > Actinopteri > Pleuronectiformes > Rhombosoleidae > Colistium > Colistium nudipinnis. The sequence continues at coordinate 764,610 of JAFBJU010000457.1, forward strand.
TCAGTTTCAAAAGATTAAAGATTACAAAAATTGTAATTCAAACTGAATCATAATCCATTGGGACACAAGCTCTGAGAGCCCTGGACAGCAGGGAGCGTTGGGGCTGCAACTCACGTGGCTTCTTTGTGGTAACATTGATCGCAGGGAGGAAGGGGCCGGTGCCCGCTGTGTTGAAGGCGCTGACTGTGAGGAAATACTGCGTGTTGCCTGCCAGGCCGCTCACCGTGACCGAGGTTTGGTTCCAGTGCACCCTCACCTTCCCCATGGTCTCTGGCTTAGTGTCGTCTTCCCAGTAAACAACCTATTTGAGACAGAGATCCCGTCACATGACACTTGGCTTTGGCTCGGGGCAAAGTGTGCACATTGACAACTATTTGCATTATTCATGACGGTGCACGTTTTGAGACAACGTCTGCCTCTGGGCAGACCTTCTGAAGAGAGATCCTGGGTCTCTCTCCTCCCTTTGTCTCGATCTGACGTGACGGAATATCTAACAAAATAAATAAATCAAATGTCTGGTATCATTCATTGTATAATTCCGGAGTGCAAGGTGACGCGTCTCCGTCAAATCAAAACGGGCCGCCTTTAAGTGATAATAACAGCGAATTCAAATGTGGATTTAGCGATTTAGGAATTAGGATCTTTTGGGACTTTTGTCGCCGTTAGTCCACGTTCGCCGATGCTGATATTACCGAGGAGGCTCCGATACCTACGAAGCGGCACAAAAGCTTTACTTCCCAGGTGGAAATATTGAGACACGTTTGATTTCACTGAGAAAAAGAACAACGGCCTCTTACACCAAAAGCCCTGATTATTCAGTCAGAGGCAAACAGACGAGGCAATCAGGGCGTCCCACTTCTTGAAGGGTAAGAGCCAACGCCGGAGCTAAATATTCCCTATTTTATTGACGGAACAATGGCAACACTTGAGATCCGTTCCCAGGGTGCGGCTGTGTCAATAATGGTTTGAGTGTGTCTGAAAAAGGAGTCTATTATGAAGCTCTGGGCCGTGATATTTCATAACCAACAGCGCCTCGAAAAGCAATGCTGGAGAGGCGATTCCCTTTGTCCTCTTGAGAACCCCCCCCCGTCACTTTGTTCCTGTCATGTCGGTGCGAGGAACGGTGTAATTTTCACCATAACAGCCGCCCAGCTGAAACGGCTATTTCCATGGCGACGCAAAGTGATCGGGTTTTGAGGTACGAACAGGGGGCGATGACAAGCATTTGGACTGTGTTGTGTGCGATTTCTATTTCCACACAAAATTGTTGCATTTACCTCATAGCCCAGAACCCTTTCAGGGGTGAAGGGGAGCGCCTGCCAATTCACCTCAATCTCAGAGGCTGAGACACTTCTGGCCCAAACTCCTGCAGGCACCCCGCTTGGCTCTGAAAACAGACAACAGACATTTCTTTTTTTCATGTATAACTGTGCTGCCTTCTTGTTCAGCCGTACTCGGCTGAATCACAACACAAAGGTGCTGCTGGCGAACAACAAACCATCACCCCACTCACGTTGGGAGGTATCACAGGTCGAAACGATTTTGACTTTGGCGTAGGGTGGCCATATTTGGAGCCACGCGGCCCAACCTCTACACCACTATCAAAAAAAAATGTAAATCTACAGATTTCCTTTTCTGCATCCATCAAGTGCTGTCAAAGAAACTACTTCTGTGATCTTTTTTTTTTTTTTTCCTTTTGAAGAAAATAATAAAACTTTGTGGCGTTGTAAAAAAAATCCCGCTCACATGCAATGCCTCACCTATTTCTGCCGAGTAGATAGTGGCCACCGGGCTGAAGGGACCCTGCCCTTTGCTGTTGTAAGTGCCAACCTTGACGTGAAATGGAGAGAAGGGCGTGATGCTGTCGTTGCGGTACACGTAGCGCGACGCTCCGGGGGCAGACGTGGCCACGTGGGTCCAGCTGACTTCTCCGAAGGTGCGGAAAGCGATGATGTAGCCGAAGCTCTCGCCATTCTGCAGTTCCTCCGGGACAGGCTGAGAGTGAAACACAAAACTATAGTGATATTAAAACATATACAAACCACTCACGTTCACCCCGCCGCTGGGCCGACACAATCGCGCACCCCCCCCCCACCCTCCCGCCCCTCACGTTGCCTAAGGAAGGGCGTGACCCACAAATTGCTTTTGTGACCCAGCTGATGAAATGAAATGAGCAATAAAATGACATTTAAAAAAGAGAAAAATCGAAAGTCATTAGCGAGCGCCTGTGCAGCCTTAAAAAATGAGTTTAAATAAAGTTATTTCAGCTTTTCACAAAATGGGAATCCCTCAAATAAGGAGATAGATTCAGATTGACTTATATCCCTGCTTAATTTCAGCATCATAGAACGGAAATGGATCTCAGATCCCAGCCTGTCAGTTTCAAAGTTTTGCTCATGTATACATTGTTGGTGATTTGCATACACACATTTCAATATACTGCAGCTCCAGACCTCAACTGACCCAAAATGAATGACGCCCACCAGGCAAAGAGAGCAGGAGCTTTGATTTATCAAGCCATATTAAACACCTCGCTCGAGGAAAAGAAAAAAACAATTTTAGCCACTTTGGATAACAGACTGGACAGCTGACTTACCTCCCATGTAATGACTAGTTCAGACCTGCTTCCACCTCCTCCACCCACATCACCTGGCGCTGCATCAGGAACTACACACAGAGACCATGTTTACACCTTCGTTAAAGAGTCACTTAAGGGTTCCGCTGATGATAGCTGGAGTATGTTTATATCTCAATCTGCTCGAAAGGAACAGGTCGTTTATTGTACCCGCATCTTCTGTGCGGGTCTTCACGGACACAGGACTTGGCTCTCCGACCCCAACAGCGTTCCGGGCCAAAACTCGAAACTCATACTCCACCCAGGCGTTGAGGTCCACCACGCTGGCTGTCAGAGTGTTGCCATCGATTATCTCTGGGACTAGATAAGAAAGAAAAAACATTACATGTGTCTGTTGTTTTCTGTCATGTCGGTACGAGGAACGGTGTCATTTTCACCATAATAGTTGCCCAGCTGAAAGGGCTATTTCCACGGCTGCGCAAAGTTGGAGAAGTGATGGAAGGATTTGAGGTACAAAAAGGGGCGATGACAGGCATTTCAACTGTCTTCTGTGTGATTTCTATTTCCTTATACTGTAAAAGAGTCACATTTACACAGCACAGGCCTTATGAAATAGGCCTAGAAAAAAAAAGGAAATTGTGGCTGCAAATTGTTTTCTCGCTCCTTTTTCCCCCTCTTGCTATGGACGAGTGCGGCTGCAGGGTACATTTTTTATTATTTATTTTGTGGGCATGAGCTACACTATTAGCCTTTTTGACATTTGACGATAGGCAGCAGAATAAAGTGTGTCCGTGGGGCCAACTCCGGGTCATTTACATTGCCAAATAAAGGAATAAACAAACACACACACAAAAAAAACAAAACACATTCACTTAACCGATGCATTTGTCCAAGGATATGTGCAATATGCGTTTTCACATTCTAAAAAACCTGCCTGCTGAGAAGGGGGAGAGAGAAATAAGAGAATTTCCCCCGGGGTTAAATGATGAATATTAATCTTGCGTGCTGCCTACCTGTGTTAACCCTCTGCCAGCCCACAGTGAAGGGAGTCTTGGTCTGTATGATGTAGTCGGTGATGGGGCTGCCATTGTCTCTGCCGGGGCTCCAGGTCAGCTGGGCTGTACTGTCTGTCACCTCCTCCACCGTCACAGAGTCTGGGGGGCTGGGGGGGCCTGGCTCAATCACAGGAACAGACACTGTGAGGCTCGAGCACCGGACGAGATGGCGAGAATGTAGACGTGTGAACGTCTGCGTAGCCGAATGAAAACTGTATATCTGGATTGAAAATACAACGCGTCCACCCTAAACTATACATTGCTCCTCCTGATTGTTGTGCTAAGTCAAATGCCTCTGTGTGAAATCAACAGCAAAAGCAGAAGCAAAATAAATATATATATATTTTTTTTTTTAACAAAACGCTTCAAGATTTATGCTTCAAGCTTCTCCCAACTTGTAATCCTTCCCTTTCACCTAACCCTGGTAAGTGACGGATGCGACACTAGACCTGTAGAAGTAGATGCATGGAGTTAAATGAAAGGGTAAAATAATCCTATCATTTATTACCATTATCCCACCAATTAACTGGTGTCACGGTTTACTTTGGCCTCAATTGCTGTTTCCTGGTCTAATGAACGTGTCAGCTCCTCAGAAATAATAGACCACCAGAGGGCTGTGAGACAGGCGGCAGAATAATAACGCCCCCCGCCCCCCCTCCCAGCTCTGCTTAAACTCCTCACCAGTTCTGAAGTGGGTTTTAATCTAGATTAAAAAATAATCTGTCTTGATAACAAAGTGTTGTTTTTTTATTTTACCAAACAGTCAATGCTTGGGGGTCGCATACAGCCGATTTCGCATTCAAGGTTTATGCAGTATGTTGAGTATAAACATATAGCCAACCGCATCCGGCATGCATGTTTGATAAGTAACTTCAGGACTACATTTATTTTGTTTAGAGAAGTTCGGCCTTAAAGCCCTTTCTTTGGAAATATCGATTTCTGAAAACCCATTAGAAGCTCTGGATAAGAAAAACAAAAAAAAAACGAAATACACAGGCCACATTAATACATAAAGTAATCATCGAGCAAAGAATCAAGGATCAATTTCTTATCCTCTAAATGATCTTTTCATTGGCTGAGGCGCAGGGGTTCTGTCAGTGTCTAGGGGGTGTTCAAATAATCCGTTATTAATATAGGAAGACTAGGCTTTAGTATATAGCTGGATTATGAACACTTGATATAATTGAATCAAAACTAAATGTAAGCCTGATTCGTGAAATGTGTCAATCTATACAACAGTGCATTATAGGAGTGATGAACAATGACATAAAGCTGTACAGCGTTGTGTTGTGTGATTTGTATTTCCCTGCGTGCTGCCTTCCAGGATGAGGAGGATTAGGATGCAGCTGTCAAACGAGCACGAGTGCACACCAAGTGGTTTGAAAGTGTGGCATCCAAAACATTTGGCATCAACTGTTGAAAAAAAAAAATATATATATATATAATAAAAAAATAAATAAAAAAAACAAGAACCCAGATTGTTCACTCAAGAGTCTTTGTGCCAGAAGCGATTATTGTTGACCTTCAGAGCTGTGAGGTGAGTGGTTTGATCACAAAAAGCACTAAAGAGCCACCATCGCCGACTATTATAACACTGTCACAATAATGCGTGTATTGCCAATAGCATCAGTAGCTGCCATTTTCTGCTGTTGTGATCCGAGATGTCCCTGCACTGCGCGCGAGCGCATGGAATGTGTGGGGGAAAAAAAAAACACGCTGCCATCACACTCGCACCAGCGCACGGCATAATTCGGATTCGTAACGAACGCGTGCGTTATTCGTGCGTTATTCACACTGCCGTCTTGACATTAAAATTGCATTCTGGAGCGCCTGTAAACTCAGCCACTGTGCGGTGTTCGGCTCTTGTTGTTAAAACTTAAAAAAACACTGATGTTGTTTTTCATTGCTTAAACAAAGTGCAATTGTAAAAGGTTAAAATGATCCCATATACCATAAAAACAAACATAAATCATTTCACACGCCCGAGCTTTTTTCTCTCTCCCCCCAATCCCACAATTGTGAATCCCTGCACCTCCACCAGCTAGAAAATTAAAATGTAACGTGAACAGTGAAGCATCAGCGCTGACAATCTAATGATGCTATTTGATCATCTTTAAGACGCCACCCTCTACACTCCCTGCCTGTTTTTTTGTCCAGCTTCCAAAGATTTGAAGCCCTTGGATCCAAGCGACGAGACAGCCATGACAGCAGGCCGTGAGCAGGAAGTGTTAAAAATGCACACTCTGAGTCACCCCCCCCCCCCCCCCCCCCCCCCCCCCCCCCCCCCCCCCCCCCCCCCCCACACACACACACAATTTTTTTTTTCTTAAATTTTTTTTTTTTGCTCCAGTCAATCCCGGGGCAATCCATTTCCAGGGCCCGCACATTGCTTCTGTTCGAGAAACAGCGTTCCTTCCACTTAGTCGTCAGCCATTTGGAAAGGAGCGCCTGCCTATTCATGCCATTTGCCTGGGATATCGTCAAGATGCCAATCTGAATCACGACCGAGTATCCTTCCACGGCAAACATATGGATCCAACCTTTTCAAATCCCGACGCCAAAGTCATCCCTCACGTCATCTGACATTTAACACGTGTTGTGTCAATTTGCTGGGGCTATTCGGTGTATCGATCAAAAGCCCACCTCTCACTCCGCACTCGAACGCGAACCTGCCACTCCCTCCCAACGCGTCGCAAAAGTTGTTCCATCTAGTTCTGCCCGATGTTGCTCCCAACAACTGTGTCTCTGCCGAGCTTTACGTACTGCACGAGGGGGCGGGGGAGGGGGGGGGCACCCATTTAAACAACGCATCTGTCGTGTTTGTTACCGCAACATTGGAAATTGGACAGAGGGAGGGGGAAAAAAAAAACCACATACTCTCGAAAAGCTCATATTCCTATAATTTCACAGTCCTCTCAACGTCCTTACTCGCACCAGCAGCATCCCTCTGTGCAATAAAAAAAAGAGAAGCAAGCTCCCTCTATTTAATATCGTCAAGCGTTTTTTTATTTAAAAAAAAAAAAAAAAGGAGTCGTAACCGGAATGATTTTCATGAGGTTACGGGCATTTTGGTTACACTGCAATCAGCAGCTGAAACAAAACATTTTTGAGTTTAAAAGTCCCGGGAGAACATTGTACGCCCCGAGTCAACATAGTTTTTCTTTTTTTTTTTTTATTCTCCGTAAAGCATAGGCATATCATGCAATCAAATATATCTCCAACACAGCTTTCTGTGGTAATCCTTGCGGACGCCTTTGCCCTTGGTTGTGGGTTGTTTCTGTGACTAATTCTTTCGCCCGGTTTCCCCGCTAAGTCGGCATTTCAGATTTTTCCGCATTTCAACAACACTGACGATAACATCTGTTCCAATTAGCGACTACAGATAAACGGGCTTTTTCTTACCTTTCACGATCAATACCGCCACGGCGGACAGGCTCTCCACGTCTGTGTCCACCACGCAGATATATTTGCCGGCGTGGTAAAGCTGAATGTTTCTGATCATCAGATCTCCCGCCGTTCTCTGCGAGGAGCCAATGAAAGAAAGCTTTATGTAGCATGATTAATCGCAGACCTTGCCACGGCCTATGAAAGGATGAAGCGGAGCACACATAAGGTGCGGTAGACAGCGGCGCCACAGACGCTTGCGGATGAAGCGGTCATTTACCTCGGACTTTGAGGAGGCAAATTGCTCCTGTTTAAATATATATATATATATGTATATATATATATATTACATAAAAAGCTTGTACCCTGCTCGCACTCAACGCCATCAGAGCAAATACAACGAAACGTTTCTGAAGACGAGAGCGCAGCAGTCGCACACATCCGTTCGAGCTCAGGTGAAAAAGCTAGGATTTAGGCAAAACACCACGTAGCCTTTGGGACGGACAAGGCCTCGCTTATTCCACTCGCATTTTGAGAGGCCATTGCCAACACCTTCAAAACCTGTCGCATGGGGCCGACGCGAATGTGCGACCACTGAGTTCAGCGTGCAGTTATTGCTCGACTAAGGGAGGAGGGGGGTAGAACCACTAGACACCCGTAAGCAGCGAATGGTAAATTAGTGGTGAAATTGTTCTCTTGGCATTGGCAGGGAAACGCGGCGGCAGAGCCAGCGCAGTTTAATTATGGAAATGAAATTCCTTGGAGCAGCAAAGTTAAGTTGATAATCTCTTTGGACTGGGCACATTCTAGCATTTCTGGGGGATGGAGCGTCTTCAGCGATAAGACAATTGTCAGTCAAACACGCAGGCGCGCTCGCGCACACACACGCACAGGGCGAATGATGAATCTTGAAGGGTGCGAGGGGTGTTCTGAAAGTGTTTGGGGCTCTGCCATGCTTTCATTCCAGACACCTCTAATAGGGTGTGTTCCCTTTGTGCTACGTGGAGCTTTGCAGCAGGCGATGTCAGGGTGGGATTTGAAAAGAAGCACAAGCATTAAAAAATAGATTACTTCTCAAGGCAGAGGTGTACTTGTAAAGGGGACAACCTGTCACAACGGCTGAGCAACCAACATATTACCCACATCATGATTTTTCGCGTAGGAGCGTATTTTGACACCGAGACCGCCCGACGCTTTCTTCCGCAGACTACAAATGGAGGCTTAGTGGAACTGTATGATCTGAGGGAACGTCCTTGCAACAGTTTCCGCGGCTTATTCTGCCTCCGGGGAGACCGTATCGCATCGACCTCGGCGATAAGAAATTAGCCACGATAAATCTGTCCAATATCACAATGTGCCATTGCAAGCTGTCCCTGTAAGCCACTGGCCCGGGATGAAATGGTGAAAGATGGGCCGCGGTGACGGCCGCCCATTCCCACGTCCTGAAGTAGCGCGGCAGCGGGTTACTCACCCCGCCCACCAGCTCGTAGTGTCCGTCTCCCCTGGCGATGAGCTGCTCGTTGAAGGCCCAGGAGAAAGAAACGTCGAGGACGGGGTCACTGGCGACCTGACAAGGCAACACGATGCTCTCGCCCACGATGATCTCCATGTCCACGGGCCCCTGGAGGATTCTGGTTGGATCTGGTTTGGTAAAGAAAGAAGAAAAGAATCAATCAAATAAAAAAACCCACAGAGAGTGGCAATCATTTCTGACCGGGGCCGCCTGCCGGTCTCTCAAAGAACAAGGTCATATATGTATGACATAGTACGATAGGTCAAGAGCAGCCATTGTTATCTACTGTACATAAAGGAAGGTGTCATGAAAGTCTTAGTGGAAGGATGTGATGACACGCAGCCCGCCAACGCTTAAACAGGCCCAATACTCCAGACGGCTCCAATAATCTTCTGAAATCCTGATCGCAATTATAGTACCCTGCGGATTTGATAAAACCTCGCGTAATGGGCTCCTCAGTGCATCCGGAACAAAAAACGAGGGGCACCGCTTCAAAGTCACAGCAATCATTGAACTCAGTGCGCTGTCGCATCAAAAAGCCAAGCTAATGAATGTGCTGGAATCCAACGAGTGCGGTACAAACCCAAAGGAGGAGGACTGGCCACCTCTCTCTCTCTCTCTCTCTCTCTCGTCGTTACCTCATAATGACGGTCAAAGAATGAACATAACTCTCAGTTCTTAAACTTAAGTCATAATCAAGGTCTGGGTGTTGGCGTTGTGCCGCTGACTACTTTAGGACCTTGAAAACCTGCTCCGAGAATGATTGAAACGAAATACGTGGCAGGAAACAATGGCATTCGGCACGTTTTTAAAACCCAGGAAGTACCGCGGCGAACGCTCAAACCTTCCCCCCCCCCCCGCAGGAAACACACACTCGACGCATCACCAGAAAGAGCTCCGCACTCCTGCGCCCATTGCCTCCACTCGGGACGCTTTTTATCCGCCGCAGTTGCAATTGCTTTGAGCCTAAACGACGATCAAGTATTTGTCTCAAAGCACCCACCGAGTGCGCTATCGCCGCCGCAGCGAAACGCGGCCGCGCGCAAAACGACGCAATCTAAAATTCCGCGGAAATGCACGAGTTACTTACTGGCAACAACGCACGCGCAAGCGAGGGACCCGTCGGAGGCCGTCAGTCGATTACGCGAGAGGCTTTGCGTGAAGCTCCTCGAGGACGGAGGCACCCCGGAGTTTTGACGCACTCCTCAGGGTGAAAACCACCCACCAGTTATCGATTCGGGTCCCTCGCAGTGCGGTTGCCCTCGCTGGTGTCAATCCGTACGGAGGCATACGTTCAGCTCGCTAAGTAGGGCGCGCAAACATTGTACGCTTTCGTACAGTGGAGCTTACCGGTCACAAGGAGCCGCCCCGTTGTACTCGACATGCCGAACCTGTTCCTGGCGAAGCACGTGTAGCTGCCCGCGTCGGACCTGCTTAGGTTGGCGAGCCTCAGGGTCCCATCCGGGGAGAGTGTGATCCTACAGGCGTGCACAAAAAGACAAACATTTTTCAATCTAAGCGCTCAAAGCTCAAAGTCCTTTGCTCAATATGGAAAACTAAAAGTTGAGCAGTGTGTGTGTGTGTGTGTGCGCGCAGTGAGTGTTGATCAATTAGGACCAAATAAGGTTCGATGATCTAATCTAATGGCTTTCGTGCGAACGTCAACATCGGTATTTTGGACAACACGGTACCTGTCATTGGTGTGGATAGGCAGGTTTCCTTTCTTCCACAGAATGCTGGCGATGGGATAGGCCTGGGGTTTACACTCTAAAGTCACCGTGGTTCCTGCCTTGGCTTTGAGCAAAGCTCTGAGGACGTTCCCTGTGAAGTCTGGAGGAGAGGCTGACGGGAAAACAGGAAACGGGCTTTAGTGCCCGACTGCAGCCATCACATCGCATGGTTGGAGCTGGAAGGATCAGCGAATCGAGAGGTAACAGAAACAGACTCTTCGGAATGTTTTGCATTCGCTGCGATAACTTTTCTTTTTCTTGTGAAAGATTGCGTGTATCCTTTAACTGGAAATTCGGTTTCCATGAAAGTGAATCACAAAATAACGGGGAGGGGGTGCATATATTTATTTTAAATGTGTTTGACCCCGCAAAATGATTCTCGCTGACCCTATTATCCGTTAAGCCAGTCAACCTTTAAGAATGGCGGTGGGGCGACCTTTAGGATTCTTTGGCAACAGTGGCGTGAGGATTTAGAGGAGAGATAAATGCCATCCTACCCAAAACCATCAGTTCAGCAGCAAAATATATGACGCCGTGTTTATTCTCAGCCACGCACTGGTACATGCCGGCGTCGGATAGCGTCAGCGCCGACACTGACAGGACGCCGTCCTCCACATGGACCGTGTCCTGTGAAGAAAAAATAAATAAAAAATAAAAAGGGCGAAAGAAAGCAATTATTACTTCAGACATAAAGGCGGCTTTTGCTTCGATCGGCGGGCTTTGGCAGCCCCCCCCCAGCTTTCATGTTTTTTACAGCTTTCTGTTTTCAAAACGACTATCTCCGAGTAAAGACGGAGGGAGCAAGGTCTGGGTCTGTATGGCTCCGATCGATGGTAGATTTGGGTGGGGTAGTGGTAAGCACTGCCACCGCACAGCGAAAAAGGTTCGGAGCCCCGATCGTAGACTCTAAATTGCCTGTCCATGTAAATGTGAGCAGGAGTGGTTGGCGTTTCGCGCAGAAGGGTAAAATAAGAAGGATCATTTAGGCATAGGTGGGACCATGTGAGGTACGGGCAAATGCCTACCCTTTTTTTCATTGAAATGACAGCATGTACATTCACAAACGGGTACTCTTGACCTAAAGCCCATGCCTTCGCATGAAAAAAAAATGGCGATGTTACTCTGAGATTCGCCAAAGTCAGAAGACAAAACCCCGTTAATGACGACATTTTCCAATGTCTTCTTTTATAATGGCAGGATCGGACAGGCGACACGTGCACTCATTGTATGTCATCGCTACTAAAGCGGTACCGAGCCAATAAAAACGTTCCAAGCTTGAGATGCACAAGACTGCGTGCCTTTCTGGTGGTCTGGAGCCAGATGCACCGCTGTATACGGTGTATTTCACAGCAGATTAAGCCCATTGTCCCTTAATCTGGAAGGGGCTTATGCACCGCGAATAACAAAAAAAAACAACCACCGACTTCCTTCAGATGAAAGGGAGCGGTCTCCCGGGGACTACAATGGGCCACTCTCTAAAACGGTGTAATCTGCCGAGGCAGGGCAGAATGGGAGACAGTTACATCCGTGTCTCATCTCCGGTACACCTCACCTTCTCCTCTGGTTTCACTGTGTGAACTGCACTTGGGGGGAGAAAAAAAAAGAAGAAAGAAACAGCAACGCATTTGATGCCAGGCTCTCTAAAACGAAAGGGTGAGCTAAGGGGCGAAGAGCGGGCCTTTTTTTAAATGATACATTGGTCGGCGGCCCGGGGGAGACGGGTGGCGATCTACCTCCGAGAGAAGCTGCTGGCCGTTCTTCAGCCACGTGTAGGAGGGCTTGGGCTTGCCATTGGCTCGACACTCCCAGTGTAGTCTCTCCTCTATGGCCAGGGCCGTGTCCTTCATGGTCTGGATCCACTGAGGCTTGGCTGGGGACGCAGAAATAGACTCAGGTGAAAATATCTGACGGGGACCAGGGGGGGGGGGGGGGGGGGGGGGGGGGGGGGGGGGGGGACAGATTTCAGGCAAGGCAGAATGACCTGGTTCGGCTGGAATCAGTGAAAATCACAAAGCATTCTAAGAAAGGTTGTTGGTTTTTTTTTTCTATAAAGAAGATGGCAGAGAAAAGTGGGCGAACGGCGGGCGTCCCTCGGTTTCATCGCTTACATGTGTCAGCAGCACGTTGTGGCAACTCGAGATTTTTTTTAAAAGACGCGGCGCACCACAAAGCAGGAAGCCGTCACCTTAATACAAGCCCTGCCCATTTCCCATCGAGGGCCCCCGGGTGCCTGCAACTTGCCCGTTAACTATTGACAGCTCTTCGGGATTTTTTTTAAGGGCAGAGAGTTGCGCTCGTAATAAGCCCGGCTCTTTTTTTTTTCGCAGGCACTGTACATGCCCTCGGTTCCAATTTTCACAAGTGTCACTCTCCCTGGCTCACAAATTCCGGGGGAAAACAACAAGTCGAGAGCCCCTCAAAAAATCTGGTAACCGCAGCACAGCGAGCAAACAAACAAACACAGCTCATTATATAGGAAGGAGGACACACATACGGGAACTTTGTCTCGGATAAGTGCAACTCTGTGTCATACGAGAACAATTTCTTCCTTTTTTTTTTCATCAACTCTTCGGTGTGGCCTTTGAAAAGCCAGACAAGGGGTCGCGCTACCGTAGAATGCCAGTCGACCAGCGGCCGTGTTCCTCCCCATCTTGTTCTCTGCCGAGCACTCGTATCCCCCGGCGTCGTCCTGCTGGAAGCTGGGAATCTCCAGCACGGCGTTGGAGTACTTCATTTTGACTTTGCTGGGGAAGGGAACGCCGTTAGCCCTCTTCCAGGTGATCTCTGGGACGGGACTGGAAGAGAGAGAGAGAGAGTTCGATTCTGATGCACCACGTTCCCGGTGAACTTCCAAGTCTGTACTAATCCTAGAATAAAGTGTTTGATGGAGCTTAAAGCGCCGTTGATTGTATTTCAGCAGGTGAACGGTTTAGAGTGAACCCGAACCCGACAACAAAGAAAGCCGCCTCACGCGGCTTTTCGGAGTAATCGGCGCTCGACAAAGACGTGCGCCTTGTCTGGCATGTAACTCAGCAGGAGATTGAAATCGTGCATGAAGGAATCCGCCTTACTTCCCGAGGGTGAAGCACTCCAGTGAGACGGTGGATCCTTTGGCGGCGGGTACGTTGTCTGGGAAATGAACTTCTATCTTCGGCTCGTATTCACCCATCACCCCTGTGCAGAGTAAGCACAAGGACGTGTTCAGTCAGTCTGCCGCTGTGCACGCACGGCTCACAGGCCACATGGTCCGCCTCGCGAGCCAAACGCTCAACCCCTGCAAAAAAACGAACAGAGGAGAAATGTAAGGCGCACGAGGCCGAGTTCACCCGCGGAGAAACGTGCTCGCGCGGGTGAACTCAAAGCAGTGCCCCGCTTAAGTGCGCAGTCACCAGGGCGTCGTGATATGTCAGGCAGGGATCGTTTAAATGTATTTACTGGTGGAGTAGACAGAGTTTACACGAACTCTCACGATCTACACTGAGTGGGAACTAAGAACACCCAACGTCACGGCCCAGTGACGTGTGGCTTATGTTTAATTCATTCCGAAAGGCAATCTTCATCCGATCTTTCCATGGACCAGCGGGGCCACCGAAAACTGGCCCCGCGAATTCCTGCGAAAGCGCGGCGAAAGCTTTTAAAGGGGTGGCGATGTGTAAGACAGCAAAGTCAGCAAAGAGGGGGCTCGGCCCGCTTTTGTTTTCGGTGGCCTACATTCGAGGGGCATCAATTGACTTCCAGGCATTGGCCCGGGGCCACTCAACCACAGTCAGGCACGACAGGACGCGGAGCCGTGGGCGCCCGTGAGTGACGATTAGAAACACCTTAAAAGCAAAGACCCTCAATAGCAGTCCGAGGGGCACCCTTCGGGTCGCGTCGCGGCCGGCGCCTTACCGTCTGTCCGGAGGATCAGAGACGTCGGGGAGCTGTGAACTTTGCCCTTTGTGATGCTGTTCATCACCACGCAGGTGTAGTTACCCACGTCGGAGGGCTCCACCTTGGCAACGTAGAGGTTTCCCGTCTGCTGGGAGACGAAGCGCCGATTGTCTTGCTGAACAAAGTACGGGTACTCGTTGAACACCCATGCATACGTGAGATCTGGGAAAAGAGAAGAGATAGAACAGATACGAAGGATTTCTTGTGATGGTAAAAAGACTTATCGATCCCAACAACACACATCACTGGAGCAGGGGTCTTCAACGTTTTTCAGGCCAAGGACCCCCAGGCTGATGGAGCGATGAAGCAGGGACCCCCTACTATACAAATTGGATAAAATGGTGTTTTATATCAAACTGGGCCCAGTGCCATGTATAAACATAGTTGTAATAATATGCTGGATTTATGCAAATGTGTTTTAAAAGTCATTTCAATTCATGGAAGAAAAAAAAATATATTTTTTTTATCTTTTCTAATCGCCGAAAAATGCTGCAACCCCCCCGGCAGTACCCCCCGTTGAAGACCGCTGCACTCCAGCTTCAAATGGACGTAGAGCGCCGTAGTTTACCTCCCGAGGAAGTAGGGGTTCCACAAAGTAACACCACTCCTTGTCCCTCTCGGACCGACACCGCGCTCCTGGTGTGCACTTTGAAATGATCCAAGTCTGAGAGACAAAGAATGAAGACAAAATTGAGAGCGTGAGAGCCCCCGCAGGATCTTCCGTGTCAGAGTGGAGCAGAGCTGAGTAAAAGCTTTCAGCGAGACACTGGCACCAGCCTAGAAAAAAAAAAACTGTCATAAGATTTGTACATCTGCCACGCCTGAGAGACAGCGGGAGACAAAATAGAGCTTGTTTTAAGTGCTCCCGTAAAGTACCAAAAACAGCTCCAGGAACTTCAGCCCAGGACGTGAAGACATGATAACATTAGATCTAATTTAATGACATGGAATTTAGGCAGATCAGAAAAGGCTGTGCTAAATATACTGTATAATACATTTGTTCCTATCGATTGATAATATTCTCCACAGATTGCCTGGGAAACATCGCAGACCTAAACGAGCTCAAAAATCGCACACATCCACGCAGTTATGTTCGATGGGTACTCTGCACACCGAACGCGAGCCGGAACACAACGAGTTAAAAGCATTTCATTTCTTTGCTTTGAATGGAGGGGACATAGGGTTTGACGAAGCTGTGAACGTTTGTCTCATATTATACGGGCAAACGCAAATAAGGCAGTGTGCAGACAAGTGACTGTGAGACTTTGTTGTGTGCCATGTTTTCTTACAATAAACTTAAATGGTTTAGGTCCTAACTCAGGCGACTCTGGATTTAAAACCTATTATGATCCAATAACGCCACAGCATAATGAGGCACTGAGAACAATAGACCAAGTTATAATGAATATTTCTTTCGAACACTGATTTAATTCATATCCACATCATTACATGCGGATTCCACTGTATAGATTTACACTGTCCATTTCTTACTTTACCCTAGTGGTCCTCTGACCGGCGAGGTGCGAGGATTGCCCAAAATGCAACGATGTTATTCCGGCCAAAAACTCATTATTGTTCTTTTTATTTATATATATATATATATATATAAAAAATCATATATATATATATATATATAAAATCATTAGTATAGTCAGTGTGTTTGAGCTCCATTAATCTCAGTAGTGCACCTCTTAAAAGCTTGTCCATTAATATCAAAAACATCTGCATGGCCAGATCCTTCCATTAGGGGAAGGTGTCAAAAGAGGTTTTGTTATCAAAAAGAAAAGAACCCCCAGCGAAAGGGACATGAATAGCAAGTGTTCGGCTCTCTATTCATTTCAGATGTCTGCTGGTCTCACCCGCAAATGTTTGTAACACCGTCTCCAAACAGACTAGTTATGATATAGCAATGCAGGGAAACTTTTGTTGATGTGCGTTGCTTCTTTTTTTTTTTGGAACAGCGCTGGCATATTATGTTCCCGTCAAGCAAAATGTCTGTGCAGTGCTTCTGTGCTTCAGCCCTTATTAAGTTGTTTTTCAAACACTGCTCACCCAGCTTGGCCGTTTACTTTACCCCAGAGTGCATTCAACGAAACGTCGGGGATTTTTGATCGAGCAAAGCTACACAAAGGGAAGCAGC
Organism: Colistium nudipinnis; assembly: GCA_016785305.1. Lineage (NCBI taxonomy): Eukaryota > Metazoa > Chordata > Actinopteri > Pleuronectiformes > Rhombosoleidae > Colistium > Colistium nudipinnis. Next base: position 780,940 of record JAFBJU010000457.1, read on the forward strand.
CTTCTTCAGTTTGCCTGTATAATCACAGGTACAGAACCGCGATCAGCCTCAAACAGCTGCCACGCCACTTCAACATGTCATGCAGCCTCACGCCAACAGCATTCTGGTTAATACTGCAAATGTCACGCCTTCGCTTTTTGTGCGTGTCTGCATTATTTGCTAAGTGCACTTGCCACCTGCCATTTCTTGAAAAAAAAATAAAATAAAAAAAAGGGTTCTAAACGACAACTTACAGGCGAACTGTAGACTCGCTCTCCTGCTGAGGATAGCTCCTACGGTATTGTAGGCCATACACTGGTACATCCCCACATCCTGGGGGCGGTCCAGACTGCTGATAATGAGGTTGCCCCCGGACAGACGCCGCCGGCGATCCTGGCCGAGATTTATGAGGGTCCCATTCAATGACCATCTGTGAGGGCAAATACAACATCAGTCCGTGGCGAAACACACTGTCCACTTCTCTCCACCTACCAAGGTGGTCTGACAGGAGGCGGACGGAGAACACAACTTATTCTTGTCGCGCACTTAAAAGTAAAAAAAAACGAAACAAAAAAAAAAACAGCTTTGTATTTGAGCTGGAATTTACAGGTTTAAAGGTTGGAGCAATAGACAGCTTCAACGTTCCAGTTATGGTCTTTGGCATCAATTGGTTTCCTTGGCATACGGGCCATAACTGGTTCACATGTTTCGACCCCTATATTCTAATAATACTCTTATCCAGAGGTCTTCAACAGGGGGTCCGCGGAGTTTTTCTTTCCAACCAAAACATGAAGACATCAACCTGTGTATTCATTGAATAGCTGAGCATCGAATGCACAGTAACAGGGAAGCTATGTCAATACACGCCGCTAGGACCAGTTTAATATAAAACGCAATCGTATACGATATTTACAGTAGGCAGAGACAGCTTGGGGGTCCTTGGCCTGCATGACGTTGAAGACCCCGGCTGTAATCCATCATGCGGCCACACCCGTTCATAAGTAAGCAATTTGTTTTTACATAAACATTCCGTGGCTACGGTGTGAGTGTCTTCTTCCCGTTTTTTTTTCAGATTGGAGCATACTTTTCTTTATTTATACCACAATAACAACAGCAGCAGCTATACCATTTTCCCCACAGGGATCATTAAAGTTTAATCTTGGCGTATCAAACACACACCTGTCCACGGCTATTTAGGGTAAACAGAAGATCAAGGTTTTAGGAGCCATCCAAGACACTATCGTCAGTCTTCCCATAATCGCCTCTTCTCGGTCACATTATATGTACATAATGCGGCGTTACTCCATCTTTGACCCGGGCTTAGGACAAAAGTTTAGCACTCGGCGAGAGGGTACGATGCCCCGTACACTCCTTCCATTACGTCCACGCCAACGTGGCATAGGAATAAAAAACACAAACGTTGCACAGCGGCGGTCTTTTACCAAGTAAACACATGATCTAAAGAAACCTTTTCCCGAGTTCACTGATTATAACAAGTCCCATTGATTAGCCTGAAAAGAGTTTCATTCTCCGCCGCAGCAACGCTCTATCTCTCCCTGTTACACGCCATTCAGAAGTGGAGCATTGATGGGTTCAAGGACACGGCACTTCTCCCGTCAGTTTTCTCAAAGCATAGAAAATACCGACGCACATTTTTCTATTCCGCCTTCATTACGTGGAAAGGGAAGACTGGGTGCCCATAATGGCCAACCGCACAAAGGCGTTCAAGTCTAACCTTCAAAAAGAATTTCTGAGAGAATATAGCCAAACCACTGACAGTTGACGAGTCACATTAAAGCAGAACTGTTTCAACGGTTTTGTTTAATATTGGCCCTTGGCCTGTTTTGGTGGAGTTCATTCTGAAGGCCGAGTAATGTGATTTAAAACGTATTAGTGCTACTCAATCAACCAATCGATCAATCAAGCAATCAATCAGTCTTTCCCATGAATACCCAAAGGACTGGTTCCATTCTTGACACATGCCGTCGTGTGTTTGGGTGTGCGTGTCCACCTGAATGCACGCGGCTCTCATTTTCACCTCTTTCTGGACAGCTCTGCAGCAAATATTGGACAGGCGATCGAATAGCAACTCCAGAACTCAATTGCCCCACTTGAGACTCATTTTACGAACACATCTGAACAATCACCACGCGCGAACATCTAACAACGGTCAACTTCTCCGGATGATCGTGCAGTTCAGTGCCACGGGCCCCATATCTCAGGTCAAGTTAAGAGATTGAGTTTTTTTAGAAACTCATTCTGCCTTGCTTTCCTGGCTCACTGTGAAGATGATGCTTTCCCATATGAGATGTGGTTTTTCTGCCATAACTTCTCCCATGATTACGCTGCCACACTGTGCCTGTGGGTGTGTGTGTGTGTACTATGAAAGCCTCACATCTTTGTGAGTGACAGCAGAGGAACGGAAAAGGGAAAAAAGGGAAGAAAGGGGCGGGAGAAGTGGGAGCCCATTTACACTTCAAGAGAGGAGCCAGAAAGGTGCCGAGGGCATGCAGAGCCTCTCACACAGCCAGTCTGACAAGACACCACGTTAAACAGGCTCATTTCACCTTTAATCAGAGCATGGAAATACCTGGTCTTAGGCAGGGGGATGGGAGAAGCCAGAAATAATGAGCGGATGTACTCCTCACCACCATCATTTAGCTCATCTGTGCCTCAGTAATTCCACTGCAGAATGCCAAAGACACTTGTAATCAATGCACGTTAGTGCCAACCGGTGTCTAGCAACCCGCATCAGTCTCACGGAAAGACCAGACAATCATTAAGATGTCTCTAAGATTCTATCTGAAAAGACAGGAGGCAGAATGGCCGGAGAAATTATTGAAGAGGTTGCAGCATGCAAAAATGTACATATATTAAACAAAAGACATGTCTATCTATCCATCTATCTATCTATCTATCTATCTATCTATCTATATATACTATTACTGAAATCCATATTTTCAGGTGAATTGTTTAAAATGGCTTTAATATAAAGCCTTAAGCCTGAGTGAAATATCAGTATATATATTTCTCTTTCTCTCTGTACATTTATACAGATTTTATGTCCCAGCGCAGCCGCAAGTTAGGTTTCCTGGACACGGTACTCCTACAGTATGACATTAACGACTCCTAAAATGCTTTTAGTGAAGAAAGTGAGGAGAGAAAAAGGGAAATGGTGCCAGTGAGCTGCTGATTATGTGAGTCCAACTATATGCATAACAAAAATAGCAATATGATGGTGTTGCATATGATATTGTTAGAAATCCACTGAGATGGGTTCTTTGATTTTTAAATGAAATGTTCACAACAGATTTTTGTTTTTTTAAAGCTGCAATTAGAAACGACTTATACGAAAACCTTACACGAGACACAATCTTACCTGTAGTGAGGAGGCGGTGATCCCTTGGCATCACATGTGAGAGTGGCTTCTTCTTCTATGGAGTCAACAGGAATGAACAAGTCACCTGGCTCCATCCTCCATCTTGGACCATGATACGATCCGCTGTCTAGACAATCTGTCGGAGAAACGGTGACAGCCTGAGCATAAAGGCGGACCATTCTGAGACCTCGCAGACCTCCACGATTCCCTGATCTTCTGGAAGGAAAAGGGTATTTGGGTCCCACGCACAAAACGGGAGGTGGGATGTTATTAACACACGTGTAAGCACTATATTAAGGCACCTCAAAGGGCAGGTTCATGCAAATAAGCTGAATAAAATCACCTCAAGTGGACAAGGACGCTGCGCCTATCACAATGTAGAATTTCAGAATGTTACGTCCATATGACGGAAGCAGATTTTTAAAAGAAAAAAAAAAACATCAAAACAACACAAAAAATGTCACGTTACACATCATGCCTTTGTTCGCGTTTTTTGATGGGGAGTGATCCTCTTGACCTCTCTGTTTTGCTGACCATAAATATTCGTTTTTTTTGTATAACGGAGCTGATATTGATGTGTGTTGTTTGACTAACATTTTCAAGTAAGTGCCTCGTAAAATAGGCCGGGAAACAGTGGATTGAGATATTGCATATGGGCTGTGAGTGGAAGTCAATAGTGAGGCTGGTTCCTCACCGTACCAGGGCCATCCAATCATCTTTGACACTGACACGATTCCCTGCTCTTCAGCTATCATCCCAAAACTGTAAAAGTCTAAACATGAAAGGATCATTACCCATATGAAACGGTGGTTTACCTGCCAGGCAATCAATGATTGATAACAGCAGAAAGTGTTTCCATAGCAACGTCATCTTTGGCAGCCAAGGGCAAAGGAGACTCTCATCCAATAAGCTTTGAAATGGCACTCTCGTTCTCCGAAGGGAGGGGAGCTTGACCTGTTGGAACGAGAATTTTGACAAGAAAAAAAACACAAAAAGGACCAAACTCAGCAGAACCCGATGCTTTTCATCCCACTTTCATTATCCTGCCTTTAGACGGCCGATTAGACAGGGGAAGAGGAAAATGTCAGGAGGAGAAGTACTGCATGATTGCAATAACAATAACGGTGGGGTTGGGTGTGAAATGTGCGCGGTGACTTCTAAACAGTGAAGATCCAGAGTCGCTTTGTGCCCCGGGGTGTGCCCAACACGTACCCAGAGACGTCTGACGGTGACACCAGAGGCATATGGGAGGATGCCCAGGCCAATCTATTAGGGGAGCCTGAGCTCATCATTCACTTGGACCACGATCCACTCTCTGGCTGCCTGCGGAGCCTTGGACCCGGGAGCCGGGTGCCTTCCAATCAATTAGATTTCTCCACAGCAGCATGCGTCTCCCCACATGCTGGGGCGAATCAAGACAGCCTGACGAGGAAGCCATTCCACCCAGGTCCATAATCAAGGGCGAGTGTCTGTCTGCCGCTAGCACATGTTCCAAATTGCGCCCTGCCCGCTCCTCGCACAAAGACACCGAGCGGGTAACGATGCCATTGCGAAATGTCATAAATGCACGCAGCGGCTGATGGTAACAATCAAGTACAGCGCGCGGTCACCCACATACACATGCGCAGAGTGCACGCAGGTCTGTGTACCCTGCGCGAAGACACGCGGGTGAATGCGCGGCTACGGCACGCGCGGAAACGAAAAGGCACACTCTTCAAGGGCTGTGCCAGATATGTAAACGGGAAGAGACACACAACAACACCAAAACACTGCACGTCGCACAATCCCTCACACAGCCCCCATTTCTCGCCGTGTACAACAGACACACAACACACTTCCTCCAACGGCACACACAGGCTTTTCATTCGGAAGACATAAGCCGTGATGTGTGGCTCATTTGTGGCCTAATCCCGGGGCGAGCCTGCATCGGAGTGCTACTTATGGATTGTCTAATTGTTTGTCGGCTGCTTGGATGTCAGATCAGACAGACGGGGTCTCGGCCAGGATTTTCTTCCCTTCCTTTCATGTTTGCTCCTTCCTCCTCCTCCCCCCGCCCCCCCCCCAAAGTCTGCGAAATTGGATTGTTACGCTTCCACTTAAAAAGAGTCCTGCATGCCGTACCTCAGCGATAGGCCCCAAGGTGTGCAAACTGCTGGCACGTCGGGACAGAAGATTGGTGTGTGGAGGCTACAGTGGGTATTACAATACTGTCCACCTTGCATATTGTGGTTTGCATTTGTAATGGGCATTTGTCAAGGATGGCACCGTGTAAACGTAGGTGCCAGGGCTTCTTTTCTTTTCACGCAGATCTAATGAACTGTTTACAATTGCAAAACGAGTTACAGAAATCTGTCCGCGGCAATCTGGCGAGCAGGCGATTCACGTGCACGAAAACGCACAGAGTTTGCTCCTTCCTCCTCCTCCCCCCGGTCCCTCCCCCCCCCCCCCCCCCCCCCCCCCCCCCCCCCCCCCCCCCCCAAAGTCTGCGAAATTGGATTGGTACGCTTCCACTTAAAAAGAGTCCTGCATGCCGTACCTCAGCGATAGGCCCCAAGGTGTGCAAACTGCTGGCACGTCGGGACAGAGGATTGGTGTGTGGAGGCTACAGTGGGTATTACAATACTGTCCACCTTGCATATTGTGGTTTGCATTTGTAATGGGCATTTGTCAAGGATGGCACCGTGTAAACGTAGGTGCCAGGGCTTCTTTTCTTTTCACGCAGATCTAATGAACTGTTTACAATTGCAAAACGAGTTACAGAAATCTGTCCGCGGCAATCTGGCGAGCAGGCGATTCACGTGCACGAAAACGCACAGATACACAAGCGGGAGCACGTAGGCTCCCACCACCTACATTCACACGCGCTCGCACACTCGTTCACCGCTGGCAGTCAGATAATGGTGCTAACGATGGTGACAGAAAGCTTCGCTGGGTGAATCACTCTCAGTCAGCGAGGGTAACCATTCCTATACCAACACATGCCACCTCCATCACACTCTTCCTGCCTCCAAGTAACACGCTGCTCGAACAGCCCGGCTCGGAGAGTGGGAGTGCACTTACTTTTAAGGCCTGTGCCGCTGCATTCATCACGTAGATGTCGAATGAACGTTGAAGGCGGCAAATGATGTATGACCATGTACGTGTTTGCACGTCCGCGTGCGTGTTTATGTCTTCTCTGGCACAAGGCCACTGGTTGCCACAGTACTTGCGTGTTTGCGAAAGGTAGTTGTTGTTGGGTTTTTTCTTTCTGGCCATGTCCATACCTTTGAAGGGGGTCCTTGATAGGAGCCGGATACATACCCACGGACGCAGACACGCACCATACGTGCATGTCCACCCAAGGCTGATTTACACCCTAAAATGTGTCAGTGTGGTGTGTGTGCGCCCCCGGCTCTGCACAATTCTCCGGGCGAGGTGAAGTCAAGATCCCTATCACACATCTGGGAGATACCGCATTTAACTGCATGCATTGAGCAGCGTGCATGCAGTTACATGCATGCTCGTAACAGCACACACACAAACACACACACACACACACACACACACACACATATAAATCCCAAATTCCGACTAGTTTGTGTAGAGGTGCAGTTGAACACGCACGTCTCATCGCCACAACCTAAAACAATGATTGCGAAGTATATGGACATGAGGAAATGATGGGCAAATTCACAATAGTAGGTGTTACAGGCCGATGTGGCTGTGCCTATTAGAGTGGGTGA
>JAFBJU010000457.1:788052-832633 GCA_016785305.1 Colistium nudipinnis
TGCACGTTCGCAACTGCACACAGCGCGCGCAGATTTATATTCATAAATCTATATAATATATGTGAAGAATGTCTTACCTCTTATCTTGAAATATCTTGTGCAGAACAGGAGCCAAATTGAGCCCTCACGGAAAAAGCGACACGCGGATCCTCCACGGAAACCTTGTCGGGAAAATGTCGGTCACAAACGCAAGGTCGTTCGTACAGGTGAAAACGAGCCGGTGGTCAGTCAACGCCATAACGCGGGAGGTGTAAACACACGCGTTTCATATCGCCTGCACTCCTCCTTTCCCCCCCACGCTCCCCATCAACACACACACGCGCGCGCGCGCGCGCGCACAGTCCCGCACAACACCCACGTTGTTCAGCCGCGCTGAATCACATGTGAAACGGAGCCGCACCAGACGCCGGACTCTCGCGTGGGCAAATTCCAACAAACAACAGGCTCTCCGACACTGGGCTGGAGGAGAAATCCTGCGGAGATCCTCGGGTCAGAGGACGAAAGGAGGAGGAGGAGGAGGAGGAGGAGGTGGAGAGGAGCAGCAGCAGCGCCGGGGTGGAAGGGAAGGTGCAGGATGGAAGGAGGGCGCACCTGGAGGAGAAGGGCGCCTCCTGCGCCAACACATCAGCACTGCAACACAACACAACACGACACCGCACAGCAACCGTGGTGCGTATCACCATACATACACGCTATAGTATCCCTAAATGTGAAGGGTGCACGTGGCCGTTCGCAGCCTACTTTCTTTTTGTGGCCATTGAACACAATCCCCACCATGACAAATCAGCGGGGATTTCTTATGGGTGCACTTGAAAGCGTCCCCTGTTGTTTCCCTCTGGTTCCCAAGACAGGTGTGCGTGGTTGGACCGTAATCTTATTTCTAGCCTAGAACACCAACTAAAAGGTGACCAATGGGATGAATGAAATGTTTAATACATGTCAGTCCAAGCATTGGGGGGTTTTCTTTGAAATTGGTCCATTAGGGTCATGAAAAATGTAAGTTGCGCAAAGTTATACTTGGCCACCCGACTCACGGCTGCAGAGCTGCAAACTGGCTCCGTTTGCCTGGAAGAGACAGTTTAGTGAATGTTGAAGAAAAAAAAAATCTGCCATGCTTTTAAGTCGCCCACCCCATGCACATCTGACCATTCAATATTTGGGCTGCATTGATGAACAGCGGCTCGGCGAAAAGGTTAGCTGTCATCAAGGGTAGGGTCAGAATATAGGTACCCACAGCATACCCATATACCCAAAATGCCTTTTGTGTCGAGAGTCCAGGTTGGTGTAATGCTCTGGAAACATCTTCCGCCAAAATGTTTCCTTGACACTCGAGCACCCCTTAATACAAATAAATCATGTTTTGAAAGCCTCAGCCTATCTCAGTCTTGCCGCTGACCATGTGCATCCTTTTATGGCCACAGTCTTCTCGTGGCAACTTCCAGCGCGGTAATGCACGGCGTCACACTGCAAATGTCGCCTCAAAACGGGCGCCATTAACATGACAATGAGCTCAGTGAACGTCAGTGGGCTCCCCAGTCGCCACATCTTTATCCAGCAGGACACCTTCGGGATGTGGTGCAGGGAGAGATTTGTGTGGCGTGTGTTTGAGTATGTGGCTGAGAGGACTGCAGGGATGGTGCAATGCAATCATGTCAACATTTTCCTCACAGGGGTATTCCAAACATCTTGTGGAAATATATGCCATGAAATATTGAGGCTGTTCTCGGCACAAAAGGGAGGTTTCGGGAAAGGAAGTGGTCCAGGTGAAGTCAACTACATCTCATGAGAAAATGTCAATCTTGGACTCCACTCACCAGAGTGGGAGCTAAACAGCTTTATAGAAATCAGACAACGCACTCAGCGGTTAAATCCGGTTTTAATTCTGGATTCTGACTCGATGGCGATGAACACAGCAACAATGCTGCTGTTTGTCAAAAGCGATGGCATTTTACGTATATTTACATGAAAGATAAATTGGCATCTATCGAACGTACAAGAATTACAACATTTAGCGAGATACAAGAAGAAATTGACAGAGCGGTTTGGTTTAGCAGAGAAAAGATGGCCATGTGTCCACGGCAGGCCAACAGAACAGGAAAAGTGGCCACGCGGAGCACAAAGACTTTTCATCGCGATGAGGCCTGGGGAAAGCTGCGACTAGACATTTTTACATTTCACTCAATTACTGCCCATATGGGAGAGTTCATGAGCAGACTCTTTTCTAGCTCTCTCGGCAAACTAGCTCTCCTACCCCCTTGCTTTGTTTTTTTTTTTTTCTTCGTGTGCAATGCTTCGCTCACAGGCCCCTGGCTGCAGCTCCATGTAATGGAAAGCCATGGGAGTGGTATCGCCAGTGTCATCTGTCTCTGGGCAAGAAGGCCAGCAGCCATATTTCTCATGATGACAAAGTCTTCTCCCACTCACTATATATAGCCATGTAGACCCATAGAGTGGAGTTGCAGTTCATATGCGACCTCTTTTTTCATATATATTCCTGATGTAACACACTACTTTTCACTAGGTTCTGACAGTGTAGCATCTGGAATCACACAGGTGCTTTATAATTGGTGAATTTTTGACGTTGGTTCCAGCTGCACACGTTCTGTCATTTAATTGGATGTAAATTGAAACAACTGCTGTATATAGGCTACCTCCGAATGCAGTATATATAGGCTGTAATGGTAGTAGGCTATTTTTTTCTTAATATTTGCCAAATCAGTATACGGTATACTGCACTTATTTTACCTTTAACCATTTTAGTTTTACGCGGCTTCTCTTGAGATAACGTCTCACAAACAAACTTGTGAAAGGGGGTCGCTTTGGTTGGACTTTCTCCACCCGTCACTTGTTTACCTCAGCATGCCTTCATTTCACACTCGACAGGCAGCAAAAAATCAGTTTGTGAGAGCTTATGAGCAAGGAGTGGCTGCCAGATATAATATGCGGGGTCACTGGGAGCCATCGGAACTCAAGCATACATGTACCCGGAAAGCAATATAATGAGCTGCAAGTTGCTAAAAAAAAAAAAAAAACATAGTGCCGCAGAGCCGAGTGTTAAAATCACTCAAAAATGTGTGAGAGTGGCTTCTTCTTTGTGTGCAAGCGCCGATGTTTGCAAAGAGGATGGATCAAATCATTCAAAGTTTTTTTTCTGAACGAGACTGAAGTGTTGTGGGTGGAACTGAGTCAGTTTTCCACTGTGTCACTGCAATTTATGAAATGAGTGATGCCTTAATTTTAGCCACAGCAGGACACAAACCTAGACGAAGTTCTCCAGCAACGTTGACCCTAACTAACTAACTATCGCCACAGAGTGATTGCGGTGGACCTTTGTTGCCATGGCAACGTGAATAGGCACAATCCGCAGACCTTCAACATCGTGGTTACAATGATAGAATAAATATGTGAATAAAATGGTTGTGTTACAGTCATCAATTAATTACAAGTGGTAGAAAAACTACTAATATTTAAATTCTGCTCGTCATTGTTGAATAAATGAAGATCAAGTGTGTGTCGATCCAAAAAGCCCCTGTAACCCTTCATCTTCCTTTGTGGAATTTGTCATTACATTATTATTATGATTATTATGATGATTATTATTATTATTATTATTATTATTATTATAGTTTTCATTATTTACCCCGGTTCTAACTCTTACTTCTGTCTAAAGTGCAGCATGTCTGTCCCTCCTGGACGAGGATTTCTACGTTATGTATGTTTTTTTTCTACTTCCACCAACTTGACTTTAATTCAAAAGTGCTTTTGCCAAGTGACAGAAATTGGGTTGCTGTACGCACTGGGTTGCGGAAGGCTGACGTTTCACTGTTTTTGATAAGCATCCGCTGACAGCTTCGGTTCGCGTTGAAAAGATGTATTTCCCATGACAAGACTGGAAAGAAACTTCCCCCTCTCTTCAAACTCTCTTCCTTTATATGGTCTCTGCCCCTTTTTCAGATCAAAAAACACCCCTCATTACTCGGTTTGTCTGTCTCTTTGCCCCAGAAACCCTGAATTCCTCCTCTTTTGTACCACAGTAACCTGTTTTTAGTCTACCCTTTTTCCCCAAACACGATAAACACAGGTCACAATATCTGTGCTGGGCCTCACTGAAGCCACGCGGTATCATCGTAGTCTACTAGGAACCCCATTGAACCTACATTGATCATCCTCATTTCGGGCCCAGGGTTCTTTAAAATGGCCAGGGCATTGTTAATAATGCTCCATACAGCAGTCATTTGACATTCCCTTTAATTATACCTGTAATTTATTCATGCGCTTGATCCTAGGAGCCTGTTGTGAAAAGCTTCCACCAGGAATATTTTATCCTGCTCCTCTTGAGGCCCACGGATTAACCATCTTAGTAGCAAAACCCCTGAAGGTATTACTTCCTTCCGTGTATGTGAGTGTGTGTGTGTGTGTGTGTGTGTGTGTGCGTATGATGGCGATGAGCATTGTGCCTCGAATTCGTGCGTTAAGCTGCAAAAGTCATTAGGCCCTATTTCTCTACCATTAAGAGGGCTGGATGTAAATACTCCTGTACGACCGGCGCGTCTAATTTTGGGAGAGCACAAAGCAAAGTGCAAATGCTTGCAAGATCTGTGCCTATCGCACAATGCGGCGACCCCCATGTTTAACCCAGTTTTGCACAGGAAAACAGCGCCGCTTAATTTGCTCACTCGGCAGGTTGGTTAACAGACAGCAGAACACAGCAATTTCCCAGAAAGCGGTGGAGGACATTTAGAAGGCGCACGATTTAAATGGGATTTAGGATTGTTAATTAGGATGTGTCTTGATCACAGAGCACGGCTCAACTCCCAACTGCACACCTGACGGAAATTCTTCAGGCTGCGTGGGGGAAAATGCGTGCATTTGAAAACCAGAAAGCGGAGGCTCTTGTACAATCGGGACACGCGCACACGCACGGTGTTAGAAATAGAAGGTAATTTGTCACTTGTAAATGGGGAGTCATTTGAAAATGTGTCAATTTGTCAGGACTGGGGTTAAGGCTATCAGAATCAGAATCAGAATCAGAATCTCTTTATTCGCCAAATGTACAAGTACACAGGAATTTTACTTGGTGTACAGCGCTTGTGTATATACATACGACATATAACAGACAACATAAACCACGACATATAACATACAACATACAACATAAACCATAAGATAAGCACAAAACATAAGTGGTGGGATACGACATAAAAAACATAAGAAGCATAAGAAACATAAGAGGTGGCAAGGGTTGTAGTAAGTGATCAATGTTTAAGTGTGTGGCGGTGTTTAATCGCCATGTCCGAGAGACGGGGAGTACATGTGTGAGTGCAATAGTGCTATAGTGCTGACTTTATTTCTTCATGAGAAATGTCACAGCTGCGGCTACAAACGTGTAAACTTACATCCCTTTCACTTTTTGTTGTCATCATTTTCATCTGCTAAACCGTAAATACTTTTTTCATCCCCCTTTGCTTTATTGTATGAAACATCTCAGCATCAAAAACAATCTCTCCCCGTACTTGACTGTCAATCTAGAACGATTTGGGTGTTTTCTGCTGTTTACTTACTTAAATATATCACACAGACACTTCTGGGGTTTCTCTCTCTCGTACAGCCTAACACAATTTGCCCTTTTTTTTACAGCATTCTGGTTGCCTCAGTTCGTTAGCCAGACTCTTTTCAAAAACATTGCGCAGAAGACTAATGTGCCAGCATACCTTTTTATTGCATACTGCATTTTCTATGGCTGTGGAGGTCCATTACTTTGGATTGAGAATTTACTCTCTCCAATAGGAAGGGCCTTGCTAAGGTCTAATGACCTGAAGGGAAAGATCCACTTTGAGATAAATCCTCCGGTAGCTCAATAAAAAATTTGCCAAGCTGCAGAATAGACCTGCAATTAAAAGCTGCAGAGGAGGCCTGACCTCCGGTGAGCCTGTCTGTTTACGTCAATGCATATGGCAGCAAGACATTAATGAATTTCAGTAAATCTGATGTAAGATAACTTGAGTGAATCCTATTTCTCTTCCGACAGTATAATGTGGCCCGGGGGGGGGAAAAGGAATTTGTCATTTCATTGGGATGGTTTCGCCACAAATTGCTTATCGCTCAAGGTATTTTTGCGACATTACTCCCCAACACGAAGCGACAATAAAACGGAGTCCCGATAAACCGAAGAGCTCTATTAGCATGTCAGGTCTTGGACTCGAGTCACTTCAGAGGCATACAGAAATTCGACTTTTCTCTACATTTGCGGTTCGCTGGAGAGGTTGCTCGACAGCACAAAGGAGGAGCAGGCATTCTCGCAACAACAAATGGCCGTGTGAGTGAAAAGCTGACGTTAAAATATCCAAGATCCGCTCTTCATTCATCTCGCTCCATGACACACTAACGAACGTGATGCAATGAGTGGTGTCTGGCGTTGCAGCAATGTAGAGCGAAACTCCATTGAAGGATGTGTGGTCATACAGTTTGTTTTTTTCAATTGCTAAAACCCCTACTGTCTGAACCAACTCCTCCATAACTATAAGTCAAAATATAACTTTTTGACCTCGTTGGACACAACGTGCGCAACACATTTGCACTGTGAGCGGTGAGCACAGGTAGCACAAGGCTAACACAATTGAAGCACAGGTGTCAAAGCTTCAGCACCACGACTCGTCATTGATCACAGCTGTGGCTGACGACGCGAGGGAACCAACACGAACCCGTTGAGAGAGCGCTGGTCGGTGAGGGACGTACGATGGACAGAGACAAACAGGAGGAGTGCATTTCTGGTGAAAATTGTTACACTGTTAGAGACCAGGTTCTTGTCCGTGGAAGGACGATGAGGGAGGCAGGACGAGGAGTACAACCCGACATCAGCAGGTTCCCTGTGTCCACCGTAATCCGGAGATCCAGGGCAGAGAACAAGTAATTGTTCTTTTTTTTTTTTTTATATATTCATTACTTAAACGTTTACTGTAAAGTATGACTATACTCTGTAAAGGTACAAAACGGCACTGAAAATAGACTGTCGTATTGCATTGTAAAAGAGGCTCGGGGAACAATGGCCTAGTACTAGGTGTATGTTTTTGTGCTTTATTTTGACTTTATACAAGCTCTGAATGCACAGGATTATTTTTTTTTTTCGTTTTTTTTGTTGTCCAATTCATTTCTTAGCAATGTGTTCTCCATTTGTTTCTACGTCATGGGAAATGACTGCTCAGTAGTATTTTTAAAACTTCAATGACATATCCGGCGTAAAAATGTTGTGACTCACTATCTCAACCACACATTTATTAGGCATTTAACGGTAAGTCAAGAACCGGATGTATTTATGATACACAATTAATACGACAATAGCTCTGGCAATTCGAAATGAAAGTCTGCTCTCGAAATTCCCAAAGAATACCACGCGATAAAGTTGGTCCAGCTCAAGGTCAGTTGAGCGAGAGACTCTCAGGGGCGTCGATTCAGCTCGATGGACGTTCAGAGGCGGTGGTTCCTAGTGGTACCAAACAGATGTCCCACTGAGTGTGTTTAGTCTGTGTTGAAAAGTGGCCCCTCGTGACCACCGCTCTCTGCCAAAGCGATTGTCCTGCGTGTGGACCAGGCCAAGTCAGAAGTTGGTCGCGTTATATCATTTTCACAGTGGTTTTGGGCGGCTGCCAGAGCGACGGCCGCACGGGCCGCCGAAACAGAGCTTGACGCAAGTGGGTCATTTCTGATCTGAAGAACCGAGCGCACCATCGCAGCTTTCGACCGCGAGTTTCCCAACGACACGGGCCGGCGTCGAGAAGCGCGAAGAAAGCCCGAAAGTCTGTCGCGCTTAGCGGCCCGACCTCACCCTCGCGGTGATTTGGTGACTCACTGGAGGGCACTGAAGCCGCGTTGGTCGCCTGCAACGACTGCCGCCCCGGAGTTGATCGTTGCGAAATTTGATGGCCTCCCCTCCTCGCCAAGTGCCAGGGGATCAGCCCGCTAGATTTTCTCACCGTACTTCGGTTGATAGCGTCTCTACCTCTCGGCCAATTTGGAAGTTTTGACTAAATGAGATTGCACATCTTCATCTCCTGACGCCTTTACGCCCCCCCCCCCCCCCCCCCCCCCCCCCCCCCCCCCCCCCCCCCCCCCCCAGCCCTTTCCCCCCCCCCCCCCCCCCCGGTAATAGCTCCCTAAATCCTGGAGACGCAGTGCAGATAGTGTCGGCCTCGGTGCCAGTAGCCGAGCACTGCGGAGCAGGGAACATCGGGAGAGGAGCAGGCGGCGGCAGATGGTACTGCCCACGTCTTTTGTGCCCGCTCTGAACGGGCCCTTCCACCGCTGCTCATTTGCTTGTAAACTTTGCCAGTGGCAACGCGCAGAGTGATAACCATGTCGAAATTGCCCTAATGCTGGCAGTGCAGGGACAGGGAAAGGGGGAGCTGTTAAGTGTGATAAAAGGTGGGAAGAGGAGATTGCGAAATGGAACAACCCCTTCCATGTCGTGAAGTGCCCCACGGTCACATAGTTTACCCGTCTGCATGATCGAGATGCACGGCAATAAATGATGCTTTTAGAACCCCCCTCCCCCGAATCTCTTTATATCCCAAGAGACCGACAAGCCCCGTGTTCCACTTGTTCATACCCACCTCGACATCCCAAATGTTTAGGTTGTGTGGCTGTTCCATTTATTTAGGCAGCTATGAATATTTAGACTGTAAAACTGTTATGGGGGATGATGCAAAAAGTACTCTCAGCTGAATATTCATTACTCATAAATATTTTAGCCCCCATTTCACCGGCTTTCCATTGACTCATCGGGCGGGAACTGGTGTGAGTTTATGTGTGTGCGCGCGGGCGTGCGCGCGCGTCTTGGTGCACAGCTGTGAGCATGTTGTTTTCAGGGTTTCAGTTTTGCCATCCCGTATGATTTTGTCTGACATCTGTTATCAATAAAACCACTGAACCCAAGGTCAGCCTAACCCGCATGAGACTGGCGATTTTTCACTTCAAAGATGCAGCGTGAGTCTAGTCACACGTGCTCTCTGTGGGCTGCAGGGTCACATTTTATAATCTTTCATATTTGCGGAGAGGGAAAGAGGAAAAAAAAAACATTACACTTATAATTTTTTTTTTTTTAAATGAAAGGAGCTGTGCAAACTCATTTATTAATATTTATTATTTAATATCTACTTGAAAAGGCCAACCTTTGAATATCTACAGTCCTCTTTTGAACGCCTCCGCAAATGTCAATGCTTATTTCCATGTAAAACAGGGCCTATAATAAGAATAATTACCCCTGCAAATGGGATATTATAATGACAATTGTTTCTCCTGTTGCGTCGGACTTTGTGAACCCGACCAGGCCGCCTTGGAGAAAATGTTTGTGCCCCTTCGTTCCAGAACCTAGGCAGAGTGAGTTGCGTTTACCTCCACTTGGAGAGAACTAGGGGCTAACGGGGTAGACAACCCTGCAATGGAATGAAACAAACAATGGGGAAGCCGCCGAAGGGGGTTCTCTCTTCTCTTTTCTCAGAGAGGGCTCGCGCGCTCAAACACACGTCATTGATGTCCAGCCAGAATGAAGGCTGATGCTGCTGACATTTGTTCTGACACGTCATTCTCGCGCGCGCGCGTGCGATGGACAGATCTATCCAGGTGATTGGGGTGTAGGTCCAGGGCGCTGGCCGCCGTATGGATTTTCAATAGGCTCCATCTAATGAGTGTTTTCTCTCTCTGCCGGCCCACGATACACAATGATTGCCCTCGAACTCGGCATACATCACTGCGCTTATTAGCTTGCGTTTAAAGAGGAGAATGAACTGGGCTCGCTCTTTTGCTGTCGTAGCAGTTCGACGAACATAGGCGCGGGCAAGAAGATGCAACCGAAAAAACAAAACGAACAGGAAACACAATCGGCGTTAAACCGCTGGCAATGAGTGACCACTCTGCAAGCGCTTGATGCATATAGAGTTTTAAAATGGCAGTTTTGTCATGAACAAATGTGCGGCATGCAAGCACACCAGATTTTTGATGGAAGATCATTAGGTGGTTAGAGGTGAACACATTTGTTTTCAAAGCATTTGTATATCTTAACATTCAGGATGTCAAATACATGAATTATTCAAACCACTTAATTAACATAACGTATCCTCAGTGGTCACCACACTGACTTATGGGTGTACGTGGAACAGGAAATCTATCCGATAAGATGCATTATATGCTTTGCATGTGCTTGTAATCGCTTTGGTGTTTTACATTCGAATTTGAACTTTTGTGCGAAATGGTCCACGTTCTTTTCATTTACATAGATAACAAATGAGAACAAATAAAACGTCGATGACAATTATTGCTCACATTTTTAGTCAGTGGTGCTGAAGCAACTCCAAGAAATGGTGCACGAGGCTTTGAACAATTCGAACGAAGCAAAATTAAAGAAAACCAACACATGCTCCTACAAATGGAAGGCAGGACAACACAACAATGCAACCTGCAGTCACACGTTCCCAGTATGCACGTGTACTAAGGCTATTTCACATTTTAAAGGTTCCGCTGGGCACCAGTAGTTTAGCTACCTCTCATAATGTTGAATGGATGTGATGTAACTTCGCTCATTCCACCGCAACGCGGACTTTACACAGTCTCGCGCAAATGTACATCCCTGTCAATAAATGCAGGCAGCATTTGATTGATTCCTTTTATCAGTCCAAATGTATTCCCAGTCCATCTCTATTCAGTGCCTTTTGCAATCCTGTAATACTGCTAACATCTTGCATGATGTGTTTGCGCTCCCGAGACTAGTCAATACAATTAACATTCACAGATTATTTAAAAAAAAAAAAAAAAAAACGTAAACAGCATAAAACACTTTTCTTCCAATACCGCAAACCTTCTTTTTATGTATTGTTTAAAGACAGGCTATTATCTCCTTTCTGTACTCCCCCCTTTCGTTCCTTTCTTGCACTCTTTTGTGAAAGTGACACTTAAAGGTCAGGTTGGTGGAATCCGACATTGCAAATAATACCGTAACTCTCTTTGGCAGGGGGATATTGTATAATGCGCTGAAAGGATTGGGTTTCGAGGAATATCCCTGACATCTTCAGGTCAGTGTGCCCACATGCTGGGCCTCAGTACAAGGAAATGCATAATGGGGTGATGCCGTACACTGAGCAGTGTGTGAGCAGCCTTGTACTATGCATAATCCTTATATTCTCCGTCTGAGTGACAAACTTGCCATTGCAAAACGACTGAAAGCCGAGGCGCCAGCAGAATCTGTTTCTGTTCACTTGAAGCCACTGTGGATGTGAACTGCACGGTCCATAATTGAAAATGTTCAGCTTGCATTTCAACTGGTTATGGAAAGTTCAGGAGATCACATCGATCGAATCTCACATTTACTTCACATTTTTGCTGCACCGGTATTGATATGTTTTGTCCACTTTCAGCCTTCGCTACTGCGCATTGGGTCTCATTCACCTTACCGAGCAATTATCTGAAGGTCAGTGCCAAATTAAAATGCAAGCTAACACAATTAAGGGGGGACTGGCCACACACTTACAAATATTTCAAATTGAATTGAATTGTTTTTTTTCTGGAGCAAACCGAAGCTTAACCAAGACAGTAACAGGTGGTTTTTTTTGTTTTTTTTTACAAACCAACTAGTGGCAAGGGAACCAGTCATGTGGAACAGTTTTTTTCAGCCTATTAGAAAAAAAATAATAAAAATGTTTCAAAATGACACATTTTGACTTCATACAGTATATAATGACACATTTAGTCTACAGTTTGAAAACCTGGGCCTGTCTAGAAATTATTTGCAGGAGCTAAATAACATTTTTGGTCCAATTAAGTGAAATTGGGTCATTTTCCACGGCGCACCTGACGACCTTTCACTGCACACTAGAGTGCCACGGCACAGTGGTTGAAAATGACTGCTTTTGAAAATCTGCCGGTCCCTTTAGGCTTCCAAGACAGTGGGGAAGGTTTATCTGGATGAAGTATAAAACGAGTGGTCGGTAGATTTGACGAGCTGATGTAGTAGTTGCATTTTATGTCCCATGCGTGCAAAAAACGGAGGTTAGCTTAACCGACAGTACCATCGAAAACCCCCTCAACATGTGCTCAGAAGCTCCCTCTTTCCCCTTGTTTGCGTGGCCATCTGAGATATCACTAGGGGGCATTGTTAGACCGCGCGAGGCAAGACCATGTGCCACTAAAATATACATACAGTTACCACGGCAACTGGATCTTCTCCCCTCCTTCCTGCGTGGCATAGCTTTTGCATGCCGTCTGTGGCTCAGGAAAGATGTATACAGGGAAGAGGTCAATGTAAACAGCCATTGGGACCTTTTGAACGGACTACACTGAGCTGTTTTCAAGAATGTGAGGCATCACTCGAAGAAAGAGTTCTCAGAGGGGAAGAAACACTTTTACCTCATACTATAGACTGACCTCTGGTTGTGCACGCTCAGAGAGAACCGTGGCGAGGAATCTCAAAGATTTCACTCAGCAGCCATGAAGTGCTTTGAGCCACACGGAACCACAACCCAGGGTCAAGATCGCGGGGCCGTGCGGCACAAAGGCCTTCCTTATAAAGGGTGTAAATGTGGGAATTCAAAGTTCTGCTCTCGTCTGTTCCTCTAAAGAGGGTTCATGTCAAGGTTCAGGAGACGGCGTGCACTTGCTAGTTCAAGCGGTAACTGGAATGTAAACTTTCTTCTCTATAGCCGTACAATCATGCCGGTGGGAACAGGGCAACGGCGGCTTGAAGGTGAAGTGCTTTTTATTGCCACTATTTATGTTGATGGAATTAATGTTGTTCACTCGCTCAAAAAGTGCATTGGGTTGTTTTTCTTTTATCGTCAATAAAAAAACATGTACTTATCCTAAAATAAGGATTTCCAGCATCATGAAAGGTTGAGGAACAGGCATCACTTGACACGTGACATTACTTTTCAATTTGGCCAAAAGTCTTGTTCACGTACACAACAGAAGTGTGAGACGATTATTTATTATTGGATTTGATCCTCAGATTGCGCAGAGATCAACAATTTCCCACACATGCCACGCACCCTTCTGAGGGGAAAACCGCGCGGCGATTTCTTTGTTTTACGTGATTGACAGATGAGCACTGGTAGTCGTTGCACGATCACCTGGGCACGGCCCGATATGACGCTGTATGTGTTTGTGTGGGGCCGTTTGTGTTTGTGTTGTCTCCAAGAATGCTCTCTCTCTCCACCTAGCTGCACTCTACTTTCCTTCAGCCTCTTTGAGGAGGCGAGCTGATTGTGTCAACCATGTCTCGGTAAAACACACCGCACATTTTTTTTCTTCATTCTTGGTAAGTGCCAACTGTGTTTTCGCCCGACCTGCTGCAGCCGGAGTGTGAAGTGAGCTTCGCCGGGGGTGTGGACTCATGCTGTGCAAACACAGGTATTGTGTGATGTTCTTTTCCGCCTTCGGTCTTTCTAGAAAAAAAAAAAAAAATCTGTCAAATTATCTGATTGCTAATTTATTTGGGTGAGAACGATCATTTGTCCCGATTTAGTGTTTATGTTTATCTTATAAGAGCCACTTTTGTTGTTGTTGCTGCTGTTTCAGCAACGCTGCTCTTACCCTGGTTCTAAGTTTATGAATGGAGGCAACAAGTGATGGCTCTAACTTAGTTGACAGTGGTGATACACGCCCACACACGCCGAGTGAAGTATTTCCCCATGTTGTGTGTTGACTACACAGTGTGGGTGCGGGCTGAGTATAGTACATGACGGCAGCCGTTACACACACACACACACACACACAAACGCGCGCTTCTCTCAGAGTAACTGCGTGTCCTTTGACCTCTGGCGCTTCTAAAATAGAGGGACGGCCTTGTGGAGACTTGAGTCATCGCTGCACTTTTGGACGTCAGTCAAACACGTCGGGCGGCTGAGGTAAACCAAAAAAAAAGGAAAAGTCTCCACACTCCAGTTGACGAGCGGAGTTTTCCTTCTGGATTGTGGATGTTCGCTCTGCACCGGTTAGTTTTACCAGCGTGGCCAGTGCTCGGGTTTTGGACGTACTAAGAGTTTTCTTCTCTGAGAAACCTCGGTGGTCATCATCTCAGTTTTTCTGTCCCATGGGTGAGTTGCACAGCTGTTTTTTTTTTTTTTACTTTAACTATGTTATGTGCCTAGTGTGAGGGGGGAGTCATCTTTGTTTGCTCACAGAGGCAGGTTGTGATGTGTAAGGGAGAGTAATCGGACCATCATCATCAGTTTAAATCAGGGAGGCCAGTTCCTTCACAGATGACCTGTGAGGAGCCCAGGGACCCGAAACGAATCCGGAAATCTCGATGTGGAGTTACAATACAACGACTCGTAGTGAAACGACGACAGTGAATTGTAGTCCTGCCTTTGTTATTTGACTTTTGGACATCATTAAATATGCTCCAAAGCATTTTCCTTTGATCATCAATGCCACATCTTCTCTTTCCACTGTGTTTATAACACATTCTGGGGAGTTACATGGAATTTTTGTAAAAAAAAAAAAGAAAAAAAAGAAAAATGGGATTTGATTTAACAGTTACGTCCTGGTGAACTTGCCTTTTCACTTGCTCAATGGTCAGGATTCCTTGCCTGTGCCAACTGTTCACAGTGAGCGCAAGATCTCTCGGTCCGGCCACTCAGAGAGTGAAAGGGGAGCGGTGGCGGGTGAGTCGCCCAGAGCGTTGGCCGCGCTCGCTCCAGCGGGGCCCGGCCCATTCAAGCCTCGGCAGCTTTGTCGTAGCAAAGTGGGTCGAGTCGCATCCTTTGTGTGACCCGACTTGACTGAAATGTGGTAATTGGGGAACCCTGGGCTCCTCGCTCCCTGCGGCGCTGTTTGGGTGAAGCGCTCAACACATTCATTTGCGGCACAACAAGTTGTCCCATGAGAAACAGGTCGAAATGACGCGCTTTTGTGTTCGTTCGGGCATGATCGGCACCTTCCCTCTCCGGTGAACACGGATATCTAGTCTCGAACGACGGCATTTTACGATATCGAAAAAAAACACACGGCAAATGTTGTGCCTGAATATCAGCGAACAAAACTTGTGGTGGAGCCATAGATCGGTTAACTGACACTGACGCCAGTAAACGTTCCGGTCGTTTTCAAGCGGAACACTAAGAATTTGAGCTTCCAGAAACAGTGGTGTGAAGATCCTTAAACACACTGTGTGATCACAGGGGGATGTCTTCTCGCCGACCCCCGTAAGCCGGAGCTTCTCCCGTTGCGGCATTCCCTCAGCATTTATCGTCACGGAGGGTTTGGGAAGGGGAGCGGGATTATTCAGTTATTCAGCCTCTTCAAAACCCACGGGCCTAATGAACCCGTCTGAAGACAGAAGTGACGCCACAACGTATGGAAAAAGGACACATTGAACTTCACCGCCTCCGCCGCGCCACAGCCTTTCATGGTTTGTTGGAGGCAAAGGAAGAGAAATGCTACGTGACAGACGGTGAGCGGTTTGCCTGAATGCACTTCTTATGCCGAAATGGAAGATGACAGCAGATTCACGCTGGAAATGTCATCACGCTCTGACACCGTGAAATGGAAATCAAAACTTTCGTTTTCCGCACACGGCTCTCCCAGGTGGCGACAATGGGAGAACATAAATATAAATGTGCCCCGGTTAAGCATTTACCACTACTTTTTTTTTTTTTTTTTCTTTGGAGGTTGTACACCACGTCCCAGAATGTGTTGCCACATGCCAGACATGCCCGGTCTCCGCCTATCTACTTTGCCTTCCTGAGAAAGAGAAGACATAATTACCTCTCAGCAACATATGTGGTTGTATAATTGGAGCCTGTCAGAGGAGTTTTACGATATTGTCATTATGTCGCAGTTGAAGGGTGTATCCTGTCTGGTAGTGAACCCTCACAGCTCAAATAGATGTTTCAATATTATTTAATATTGTAGATGGTAGGTTGCCTATTCGTGCAACGTGCCGACATCCTTCAATGCGTCGGCTGTATCTGGGAGGCTGCCAAATTACTGCAAACGATTGAATTGCCTGTTGGAAGCCAAATGCAAAAAAAAAAAGCCATTTGAAAAATTCTCTCACTCCTGCAGAACTCTGCAAAACACGGATCGTCTGTGCTCGGCCACAAATGCGCAACGATCACTTATTTTACATATCAATGCTCTCCCAGGAAGCCTTACCTGTTTGGATAATATTTATGAAGATAATCAGAGAGCGATGCGTGCATGAAGACATCGAGAACTGTCAGTGAATGCCTCGGAGTTAGCTCTGGAGAATGCAAAACGGCAGCTGCCACAGACATAATGTCATAATGTAACTTTGGGAGAGCGAACTGAAATTGGCCTTGCCGCATTTGTATTTCATTTATTCCTTTTTGCATCAGATGCAAGTTTCCAGGAACGCGTCTCCATCCATGGAGTAAAACAAATCGAGAAAAAGAAAGAAAGGGAATTTTAACATTTGATATGGGATGGCAGGTGGCTCTGCTGTTTGTGTGTCGTTCCCGTGCTCCTTCCGGCTGCGAGTATGAGGAGAGACTCCCTGCGTCTTTGCCTTAAAAGGAAATGCGGAAATCCCGACCCCGCTCGAACGCTGTAATTGAATAATGCTCGGTTGACTAAGATCGGGGGACGACCATGAAAGGGAAAATAAAGGAGCTGGCCGCCGAAGTGTTTTTTTTGAGTGAGGAACCGGTCGCTCCGCTCCGAGGACGGCCAGTCCCCCTTTGGAATGCTTGTCAAATATTTACAGGAGCCACTGACACAGGAACTCGCCACGGCCGACCCTTGCGGCTCAAAATAGAGGGGTCACCGTCACTGGAACTGATTGTGTCTTCAGTTGTCTGTGCTGTCGGCCTTCATAAAAACAAACAAAAAAAAAATGTTGACAGCTTTGTCAGCCTCAAACCTTCAACCGTCAAAGGATTCAGCTTGTCTCCTGTGGAAAAGTCTTTTTTTTTTTAAATCTTAGCAAATCTTTCCAGCATAGACGCCAGCAGCTTCGTTACCATGGTGTCTGGCTTTCTGCCCCTGGGCTCTGGCTGTTCTTGACAACCGGGAGCAGAGGTCGCGACCACTCCGGCCGGCAACTGCTGGCTGAAATCAACGCCTCACACGGGGGGGCCACAAATAACTGTGTCACCCTGTCTGGATTGTTGCGACCAAAGTTTCTCCGGCGGCCACAAGAGGAGCGGGATGATCTGCCTTCCTACCCCCTCCGGTGCTGCACTTTCAGGAGCTTTTGCGCGAGTTCAATCGACAATAGGCCGCATTCCTCCGAGAGGGCAGGCTAACATGGTCCGCTGGCACTCGAAAATACTCTTTGCGGCATTCATCCGCGCTCTCGCTTTTGAACAGTGCCCTCACTGTTGAGACCCCCTCTGTCGGGGGGGGCTACACACTTTTGAGAGCGAAATCCAGAAATAAAATGTGACACATGCAGCACATTGCCTCGTTGTTGGTGACAGAGTGTCCCAGTTACCACACTGAGGGGTAAACATCCTCTCTGTGTGCGGTCACCTCCCGCAGATCTCGGCCGTGGAGCCCTGCAGGCGCTGTTTGGCTCTGGTGCTGGCACCTGTAGAGCGGCTTTAGACGGGGGAGATCGCAAAACAGCGCGTGTCGCGCAATCCACACCGAGTCTGAGGGTACAGCAGATGTCCTGTGATGTGTGTGTGTGTGTGTGTGTGTGTTTAGGAAACAAATGCTAACGATGAGGAGTCTTGCGTGTTTGACAGGAGTAAAACCTTTTCTATGACGCATACTTTCCATGTTCATACTCGTTACCCAATGCTTTGAGGCTTATCCCTGTGAGCCACAACAGGTCCCCAGGAAAAAACCGCGCTTCACTTTTCACTGCGCCCGCTGACGTTGAGTGTTTTTAGGGTTTTCCTGGATTTTTAATGCCACATATAGTCAAATGGACAGTTAAAAGTGGAAGTGGAATCTCAATTATAGTACAATATGTATATATGTATATATGTATATACATACATACATACATACATACATACATACATACATACATACATACATACATACATACATATATATATATATATATATATAGTGAGTATTATGCTCAATTAAAAGTAGGTGCCCTGAATTGAATAGGTCAAGGTTGTCACAACAGTGTTCAATATAAATGAGTTCCCGAGTGTATATTCACTATTTGAATTGCATATGTGTTGTGTAAAACCAATAAAATAACTACCACCTTGGCAAGCAATTGAAAATGCAAACAATTGAGCTAGATTCAAAGTACCATCTCCCCCTCTTTTTTTAGGCCATGAGCAGCAGCATTCTTCTTTGACTTTCACCCCTGTCTTGAGCAGATTACGCAAGTGTTGCACAAGCTTGTTTGAGTGACGACGGCGTGTCATGCTAATATAAGTTGTTGTATCTTAATCATATTTTCGCCAGGCCTGTGAAATCCTTAGCGCTACTTTAGTTGCACACCATAGAGGGATCAACTCGGACCCCTGTGTTCAGCGCAATGATTTTGCTCATCTAATGCTGCGGATTCCCAACAACAGGCTCCGAACTGTAAGTCCGATTTTTTTTCCGACTGCCGGAATTTAATTCATATGCTAATGAGCAGAATTCCCATGGATCTCTCCTGTGCCGTAGATATTACCCCCGAAAACCTCTCCGCCCCCCACTTCTGGCTTTCCACATGAATTTGTCTCTCACGCGCTCCCAAACTCTCATTCATTTGGGGGTCACGACCTTCCTCACAATTAAGTTACCCAACGAAGACACTTGTTTGGAAGCGTGCAGTTCTGTCTTCAGAGCAGGTGTAAGACTTTAGTCAACTAACAAAAGAAATCTGGCCCGAAATGACATGTCGTCTCCAACGCTTGGTTCCAGCGGGCCAGAGGATCTCAATGTCAACATATTTTACACATTATATTGTTGTTACAGTGTCGGTACTACGGTTCCCTTCTTTCTTCACTCGTGGTCATAGATTTTTCGTTGTTAACTTTTTAACACAGAGTTAAAATACCATCTCCTCCTCTTTCCACACAGCCCTTTGGTGTAAATAAGCTCAGGTATTTTTTTATTGTTTGCCAGCATACTTGGCAGAGGGTTGTAACATCCTCTGACTCAGAGAAATGGCTTGGCTCTGAACGTTTGACAAGCCATCCTGAACTTGTTCAGCGTGCGTGTTTCGAGTTTGTCTGTGTGATCTTCTTCACCTGATTGATTGTGTTACTTATGGTTCTGTGACCCGCCTGTTCACAGACAGAAAAGGGCTCAGACAGGTCATCATCCGTACCGAGATTGATTCAGGCTACCGTGTCACTCAGAACGTATTTTTTAGTGCTGGCTCTGGCACCTTGCTCCGCACGCCAGCTCCCGAACATCCGATCCAACACAGCGGAACCCCTAAAAACACTCTTTGATGGACCCTTTCAATTGAACGTACAGACCGGAACAAACACTTTCATTCACGCGGTTCCAGAAATGCAAATGAAGCAAGGGCCCTGACACTTTCACAGGGATAACCCTGCCATAGGCTTGCGTTAGACAGTAAAGAGACTATTACTCACACAGGGTAATGCAGGGCCCATTTCCTCCGGGTAGCTTTCCTAATTGTAATTTAAACCTATTAAACTGATGGGGCACCTCAAGCACCGTTGACTCTGGGCTGCAGGATCGAAAACCAGGTTCAAACGAAAAGGAAAATAGGAAATTGGAGTCAGGTACGAAATGACGAGGCCGCCCTTAATGAAATGAAAGTAGAATGATTTCAGCAACGCGTGTCAGTCACTCTTAAAATGACAATTAAGCTAATGTGTTAACTTTTCACACTGACTCACTGTCTCGGCGCATGTGACTGCCTAATTAACTCTAAGGGGTCTCCTTTGATCTACTGTGCGGTGTCATTTGTAGGTTTTGTCCAATTAATGGTTCAATATTGAAAATACGCTGTACATATCTGATTCGTTTTGTGCCGTGAAACCCTCGTGAGAGCTTGTGGCAGATGTAATGATATTGAAAATATGGCTTCGCGGGTACACGATGCGACGACTCATGAGTCTCATTCTCCTGGCAGGTTGCATCAGGTGCTTCCAAACTCACTAATTGCCAGCTCACCGTGAGTAGGACTAATAAGCCATCTATTGTCTGATTAGCTCGTGGTGGGATGACCCTCTCAATGCAGTACATGCCAAGCGAAATGGACCTAGGAAGTAAGCATCTAGTTAGTTAAGAGAGCTTTAGTTATTGATTTTCATGACTGAAAATCAATACCCCTCTTCCTTCCATCGAGAATTATTGAAAATATACAGCTTTGCCAAGTTCTGTGATGCATGTAAACGCGCCTTTTATATTAGATGTAAATACTGTATATAGCATGCTTTCACACAGCTTATGGATGGGATTGGCACAGGCTTTTCTCAGTAGGGGTGGAAATATCACCCCTACATCCCTTTTCTGCCTCGCTTGAGGGGCAAAGTGACAGGAAAATCACTCTTTTCTTTTAGTCTACCTGGAGCCAGAGAAACGACTACCGCAGACGTGCGTTTTTTTTGTGTTTGAAAGGCGGGGCGGAAGAGCGTGGGCATGTGGCGGAGAGCGAGAGAGTGTTTACAGTGGCGTGTGTGCACGCTACGAGTTCAGGCAGGTCTTGCCTTTGAGTGAGCTTTCATTACTTTCTGTGTCTGAGCTTTTTAGTGGATGAATGTTAATCCCTGGCAGCGGACCGCAGCTGTTAGTTCTTCACCTCATGAAACAGCATTTATCACATCTTGTCACTGTCAGAAGAATAGCGCGCTACGAGAAGCTAAGTGCGTTAGAAAACAAAGCACAGGAGAGGGACCGGCTCAGACATCTGCGACTGGTTGGTTTAATTCCTGTAAAGGGAACGTACATGTAAAGATATCAAAGAAAGACGACGTGCAAACAAAATGTTGGTGCAAAGTCAAACTTTTGCAAATGCAGCATTGGACTAAGTACCGAAGGGGCTGGACCTAACCGACAGTTTGAAATCCAAATGTCTTTGTTGAGTGTCTTTGATAGAAAAACTAAAAATAAATAAAAATAAAACCAACCTAACTAAATACCACTTCATGCACCCCCCCATCCCCCTCTCCCCCCTGGCACTCAACAAACTTGAGTTTGTTTTGTAAGGAAGTTGAGGTTTTTTGTATAAAGTGTTATCCGGTTCTTTGAGGTAAGAAATGTATACAAAAAATAGGCCGAAGCGGCGGCGGGTAGGAATTTTGTTTTGGAAAATACCCAACTTTAAGTACACTGTGTTTAATGGCGTGCTGGTGGTTTGCGAGGCCGACCGGTGTCATTCCACAAAGCCACGCGTGCCAACAAAGAAACCACTTAAACCTCAGCCAACTAATCATACCACACAATGTGCGCCGCAAAATGTCAATGTTGGAGGAATTAATGGAAAATGAAAGCCCCGAAAAACATTACTGAGTGAGCCAGTGAGTGAGCATGTCCCACGCCGTAGGGATTAACAGCAGGTCACCATCTTTGGCGCCGGGTGCAGAACAAACCACAGTGCAACGTCAAACAAAGCTAATAGCAGTGGTGTATGACATAAATCATAAAGCAGCACAAGTGTTTAAATCTTTCACAAATGCGTTTAAAGGTTTTGAAACCCAAGCAACCACAGGCCTCAGCCTCAAACCTGTTTGTAACAGTGAAGAGCAGAGCTCCCGCCTCTTTACATAATACTGGAAGCACAGGTTTGATGTGGACGCGTTTGATGTGTGTCAAGAGACATGTTTGTGTGAATTCCAGCCTGACATGATTGCTGGTTTGCTGAAGTGCTCGGGGGGGGGAGACCGCAGCAGCAGAGTCAGGCAAGTTACTGGCGAGAGACGCGCTGACCTTAAAGGTAAGGGGCGTTGTTCTTTAATGACCTTAACGAGTTTTCAATCTCGGCGTGCTCGAAAGCGAACGTAGCTCACGTGCAATGGCAAATGCAAACGCCGCTGTATTTTTTCGTCCGTAACGCTGCGATGAGAATTCCAGGAATTTCTCACTCGAACGCTCACTGCAAACAGCTGATGTATGCTCTCGTGGTATGAGACTTGTTTTTTTTGGAGGGCAATAACAACAAGCTAAGCATTAAGCATAAGCATTGATTTCTGCTCCGCATGAGTGGGCTACAGTATTTGACACTTACCACCTTTGCTACTGAGATGTATCATATGGAATTTCCTCAATCTTGGCACGACTTCAGTGCCTCTGCTTTTTCAAATCCGTGCACAAATACGATTCATGAAGTGAATGTACATGGTTTGAAGCTATGGTGTTTGCCACACAAAATGGAACCAGTAAACAAGAGAATCATTCCTGTTAATCATGAGTTGATCATTTATGGTCATAGGTGCACGAACATCCAGTCCGGTCCAGCTAATCATAACCCACAACAGTTTTACCAGTAACCCACGCGCACACACAAACTGCTCATGTGGTGCGTTCCCAAAAAAAGCCAAAGCTTTTCCCTTGCGCGTGGTTTGGAGGTTTTTTGCGCCTGCGTCGAACCAACCGCACACAACGGGAACTCCATGACATCTGTGAATACACGACATCTGCATTTGACGACCTCCAATTTCAAGGAGGAATCTTTAAATGGCCAACGTTTAAATCGGTCCGTGCACTTTGTGTACTAAAACCAACACAATTTAGCTCGGCAAAGGCGCCCCACTATTTGCTCACGAATCGTTTCTGGGCTGGCCTCCTCTCCCCGGCAGACGCCGGTGGATGCCTGGTATCCTCTCAATCATTGCCGTCATTGTCTGGGTTGACGGAAAAGCTCGTCGGGATGTGTTTCTTTTGAGCGTCCGGGCATACGTTCAGTGTGTACGCATAGTGTTACACGTGTGCACACGCTCTCTTGTTGTGATTTGCAAACAACGTGCATGAATGTCATGAGAACAATGCTGTTCCACAGCATCAGCTGCTGTTGTGATAGAGTTACAGGGAAATCCTGGGTGTAGGTGCGTCACGGTGTCATTCCCTCCTGTCTTTGTGTTTGCAATATATATATAATCACACACACACACACACATACACACAAGTGGTAATCTTTTCAGCTGCTTTTAGATCTCGTCATAGATCCATGCACGTTTTTTTCCGTCACGTTTTAACAAGTGGTTGTTTAATTGACATGAACCATGGTCTTCAGTACTGTGCTCAGTGGTTTTAAAGGAACGTTATGTAACACCCTTACGTTACCGACATTCAGTGGCACGTCTTCAGCGTCTGTTGTCTGGGTGTTCATGGAAACGGCGTTTATGCCTGGTCCGCAAAGATATGGCTTGGAAACGTAGTCTGTTGTTTGTTAATTACATCGCCGCTGCCTTGCCATTGACTCCTCTCTCTTCCTCTCTGGGAAGGAAAGCTTTTTGGTAAACATATTTAATTTGTTAACTAAATGCACCCTAACACGCACATACGCTCTGGCAGTAATTTTAACCCAACTAATCGTGTTGCGGTATGTTAAGCCCTTCGTAGGTGTCTTGTAATTACTGTGTATTTGAGAAATGTAGTAAATGACTTGTAATTATCAGAAAGCACTACAGGCAAAGGAAAAAAAATGTATCGTGACAAAGGCATGGGGCAGGGCAGCCTTTTCACCTCATCACCAGAAAGGACTGAGATGTCGGTGGAGCCATGAGGTCAGACATTTCAAAAATAAAGTTGTTCGTAACATTCACATTAATCTGGGAGAGGTGGCCTAGTGCTGAGGGAGACAGGTGTCGGACCAGAGGGTTGCTGGTTCGAGGCCCAGCCAAGGTGGTCTCTCTCTGGAAGGATGCAGAAAACCCTGCCACAAACAAAAGGCCCTTGAGCAAGGCACTAACCCCATCTGCTCCCCGGACGTTTTGTGCCGTGAACCCCTCGTGAGAGCTTGTGGCAGCTGACCACTGCTCTGCGGCCTTGCATGTGCCACAGATGGGTTAAACCCAGAGTTCAAATTTCCCCCGACTTGTGTGTTTGCATGTGCACGTTTGTGTGGGACGATGCACAATTCTAAATCTAACTCTAATCTCACAATACAATATAACTGTTCATGAGAGAGATCCGAGACGTGGGAATTATGATCATTTTGAAATGGAGTAGACATACTGTATGTTCATCGTTAAATACATGATGTGATCTATTAGCCACAGTTTCTCATCAAAGTGTTTGCTCAACTTCAAACAAAACATATATGTGCATGTTAACTTAGGCCTGACAATCGAGCGTGTTGGATCGAGTCAAGTCACATCTATTGGTTTTTCACTAACACTAATCTTATGTGCACATGACCCCACGTCGACAGAGACACTAAGCTCTGGGTGAACGTGCAAGTCTGTTAGCCCTCCGGCGCTTCCTCCTCTTTGTGTAGAAAGGCCCCTGTCTCCATGTGGACACGTTCCATTGGAAGTGTTGTTGTCAACACTGAAGGGTGTAATGGTATCCAGGCATTCTGCACTTATCGAGACACAAGGTTGAAAGGCACTAATCATGCATTTATTGGGGAGAGTTTTTTGATTGATAAATTCATCTCCGAAACCTTTTTCCAAACTGACTCATGAGTATTCGACCACGCAGGTACAATCAAATCATACGATGGTGGTATTCAAAGACTTCTTAGTTGTCAGTCTTCACTTAATCTGACATTTAAAGATTGGAATCGAATGCATTTCAACTCCCTCTCCAGCTTAAATAATGATTTGGCAGGTCACTGTGACTATGTCTCCATTATTGTTATTGATTTGTTCCCATCTCTGCTATGCCACACACATTTGGTTCAACAACTAAAATCGATCCCAATCATGCCCAATACAACAGAGATCTGGAAACAAAATCAAGAACACTCCGGGTCGCGTTGGTCATGCTACCTGTCGTGAAAATCCCTTAGAATTGAAAGGGTACTGTTAAGGAAATTAGAGATAGATAACACTTGAAGTCGACGAAGCAGCTGCAGAAGAAATACGGAATGAACCGATCGTTTCTTTCCAACTTGTGCTTAAAAAAAACAGCCTTTAGGAGAAAGCATGGGAAGATGCTCATAGTCGTCCTTCAACCACCTCCATCTATATCCATCCCCCTGGAGCACGCCGTGGAAATGAAAGAACACTTCCACAAAAGCTCTGGTCCTCAGAGATAAGAGGACTCCCTTCGCTTTTCAATAGGGCCAACGGGTTAAAACCACTGAGACAGAGAGCAGGGTGTAAATGGGCGTGCATAGTTTGTCGAGGGCAGGATGGTGGTGGTCAAGCAGAGGAGAGAGAGGAAAAAAGGGAGAGAAAAAGAGTGAGGGAGAGAGGGGGGGGGGGGGAGGCAAGACAGTACCTCCGGGGGGGAGACCGGCCCCCCCCCCCCCCCCCCCCTCAATCTCTAAAGCTCACCGAGGAGCCCTGCAGTGCACGCTTTGTCCCCCCTCATTGACACAGACTTAGAGAGAGCCTCTTGAGCCGGGAGAGAGGCTTTGGTGACATATGTCACCTCACTGAGTCTCCTATGCAGGGTGGGGATGGGGGGGGGGGCGTGTCCGTGCACCAGGAGAGGAGCGGCGTGTCAGAGAGGCTGGTCCACACAGAGTTGTTGGAATGATTCCTTGACGGTGCCGTCCTGTACTTTTCTCTTTTTTTTCTTTCTTCTCTCTATGGGCTGGTAGTGCAGCCGCCTTGGCCGTCTGCTGGAGGTGGACCTAAGATGTAGAATGACTCTTAAAAGAGTGAGTATCGGGTTTTTGCTGAAAAGTTGGATGTGAGTGGTCGCAAGGGAATGCTTTCACTACTGTACTTGTGTGTGTGTCTGTGTGTGCGCGCGAGAGTAGGGTAGTAGAATGCACAGATCATTTCAGAATGACTTGGAGGGTCTTGACTTTGCGTTCCAAAATACACAGCACCTGCGGAGGTGCTGTTTGGTCTGAGGGAGGACCGGGCTTAACGTTGGAAGTTCAAGGAAGGGGTGCGTGGTCACTGTGTGCAGCGTGCGTCGGCAGGGATTGGTGGTGTAGTAGTCGCACTCTTCACGCCCCCAGCTAACCCTCGGCTTAGAAAGCGCAATCCCCGCAGATCGGTGGCTATGATCGGCCACGTGTTCAGGCAACGGCTCCCTCGGCTCCCCAAACAAACGCATTGTTATCTGTTGACACAGGGACTCCGCCCCGTCTCACGCCAGGAGGACGCGCTGCCTGGGGAACAGGTCGCGTCGGCGCCGTTTGAGTTCGCGTTGAACGGGCAGGTTCACAGTCGTGCCCGCGCCCCGAGGCTCTCTTGAGCGGGCAGTCCGAGCGCATGGGTGGAACCTGCCCGCTGGATTGTTGGCCGCGTCAGATTTGCAATCAACGCAACTCTGGGGGAGAGGTCCCACTCCTCACGTCACCCGAGGATTGAGGGGCCTCCCACCTCACCTGCACCCTGCTGGGTCCGACGCCGCTAGCCGTCCGCGACTTAAATCGCAACACTGTCACTCCACTTTTCGCTCGTGCCGGCGTGATAAAGCATTGGGCGTAATCTCCAATGCAACTACCTGTGCGTGTGCAAGTCTCTCCAGGAGTCTCTCTCACAGCGCACTCGACGAAGAGCGAAAGAGGCTTACACCTATATTGGCAGGTGGAAATCTGTGTTTACTCAACTGGAACAAACGCCTTCACAGCTTTGTGTTACCGGCAAATCCCACTACTCACACAAACTTGGGCAAATTGCGAATAGCACTTTGCCAATTTGTTTAATTGACTCTTAAGTCATGCGGCTTAATCCAGAATCGAGGTGACTCCTTTTGGCTTCGCCAGGGCTGCCCCAGCATTCTGGGCACTGAGAGTGAGTAAGCCGTGAAATCCGAGGTGCAGGCTTAGACCAATTCATAGTCTGCCATCTTGGATCGTAGTAGACAGCGGCTTAGCTTGTGTGCCACGCAGCCGGCTTTGCAACAAGCGTGCCATGCGCTGCCACCACCGCCCAGGCTTCACGGCCCGAGGGGTAATCTCCTCAGCGTGGGGCCGCGGCGTCACAACAATGAGGGACAACTGACACCGATTGGCTCGCGTCCTCAAGGGGGAGTTTTGCATCGGTTTGGCACCGGTTCATCACAGGGGAGCCTTGGTTTTATAGCATTTTTTTTTATTCACGCAAATAACGCCTTTGAGTTTAATATCATTCATGCCTATTCATCTGCCATCGAGACCTGGCGCTGACACAATTCGATCCTTTTTCTGACTCATCCAGGTCCTCTGTGCCTTCCAAATTCAAAGTGACAAAGTGACTGAAGACCAGACTAATGTGGACGAGTTATTTGAAGTTGAGGTTATGAAGGGCTTTGACGTTCCTCGATCCTTTGTGTTTGTGCTGCCTTTGAGTTTAATATCATTCATGCCTATTCATCTGCGTGTTTTTGCACAACGTCACAAAGTGCATTTTCCCCACCCTCAGGAGGAGCATATTTAACATGAGAATACCAAAAGAGAACAGAGGTTGTTTTTTTAATATGTTTTTTGAAGAATTGGAATGTCAGAGAAAAACACGCCTCTAAGTAGCATATAGGCTTGAAGTGTAATGGTTTAATGGGATATTACGCTGTCAGATCGGATTTATGCATCTGCCTCCAGGTCGTCTTCACATATAGCCTTTCAAGTAAAATCTTTTCAACATCGCATCCGTATCTGTGAGAATGTTACCCTCTGTTTGGAGC
Organism: Colistium nudipinnis; assembly: GCA_016785305.1. Classification (NCBI taxonomy): domain Eukaryota; kingdom Metazoa; phylum Chordata; class Actinopteri; order Pleuronectiformes; family Rhombosoleidae; genus Colistium; species Colistium nudipinnis. Next base: position 815,662 of record JAFBJU010000457.1, read on the forward strand.
CCGGCGGCCATTCCCCGGAGAGGTTTCAAGATCCCTATCTCACAACGAGAAATGAAACAGCGGGTGTTTTTTTTCCGAGGTTGAGCCATCGACACCTGTCGCTGACACAATTTCGATCCTTTTTCTGACTCATCCAGGTCCTCTGTGCCTTCCAAATTCAAAGTGACGGCAGCTGATCGTCCCGTTTTGCTCATCTCTGCTGTCTCCAGTAACCAGCGGTGGGGGATGAGGTTAGCCGGGAGCCTGCGGCTCGCTCTGCTTGTGGCCTTGACTTCCAGAGCGGCAGGCCTCAGCATCCCACTGGAAGGTAGGGATTTCTCTATACTTCTTAACGGCAAACTTAAATCTCCGACAAATATAAATAATAAGTGCGAAATGTCAACATACAAGGTGTGACCGACATGGAATGCAAATGTTATTATTTATTGCAACTTTGATTGTTTGCTTAGTGTGTGATTGTGGTTTTCCCTGTCTCGCTGTCACATCACGTTACGTTTGCTCGTCTATTTTTAATCGTCCGTCTTTCTTTGAAGCTTTAAAAACAATGGCCAACGAGTTACAGGACGAGTCAATTGCTTGAGTCACAACTGTAGCAGCTAAGATTTCTTTGTTTAGGCTAAAGGATGATTTGCATTCAAGCCCTGGTGTGCTATTTTAGTTCGCTGCCCATCTAAGGCACCTTGTTGGTCCGGAGCACGCTGCATCAGTGGCTCACGCGACTTTCCCAGGTTGCTGACTTCTCTTCTTTATACCAATTCAGTAGGAAAAACCCAGTGGTAAATCAGGGAAACAGAAGTGTAAAACAACATTCTATCTTCAGGATGACCTTGTCGCTTAAAGATCAATCGTCATTTAACCCACTCGTTTATCTTTACGTTCCCTCCCATTACAGTCGAGCAGCCTCCAACCATAACAACCCAGACCCAGGGTCCCGTTATTGCCCTCCCTTATGACAAGTTTGTCACGATCAGGTGTGAAGCCAGGGGCAATCCACCGCCGCAGTAAGTGGCGTCGACGCGATCTTTGTCACAACACCTGCAGATGCGCAAAACATTGACCACTGATCAGCCGTGGGTATCACCGGGGGTAACCTGTTCCGCGTTTGGCTTCAACAGGTACAGGTGGACAAAAGACGGCAAAGACTTTATCCCTCCCCGCTTTACAGGAAGCCAAGCAAACCACAGTGGTGGTACTTTAAAGTTTCACAATGAGCACCTCACCCGGTTCCAGGGTAATTACAGATGCTACGCCTTCAACAAGCTGGGGACTGCCATTACAGAGAATATTCAGCTGAAGGTTCCTGGTAAGTGACCATTACACGAGAAGCTCTTCTGTGACGTGTTTCATGGCGTTTTCCAAAGGTTTTTAGTCAGTGTTTTTTTTTTTTCTTTTTTTCTGTCAGGTATCCCCAAGTTTCCGAAGGAGGAAATTGATTCCCTTGTTGTGATGGAGGGCGAGCCAATCGTCCTGAAGTGTAACCCTCCAGAGGGCGTGGCTCCGCGGCAGATCTACTGGATGTCTATTCGTAAGAGAAGCAACTCTTTGGTTCAGTAAGACCTGACCAATTGCATATTTTGAAGCATAATGACTGTTCACGAGTAAGAAGCTGGTAAAGGATCATTGCACTAGGACTGTGTAGGGCTGCCAGGGACAGTGTTGATAATGTGGATAAGTCTGCTAGTGTCAGACCATCCCGTTATATTCTTAAGATTTCTGCATTTCCTTCATAGTCTTAATTCTAATACATGTACAGTAAGTGGTTGCCTGGGGCATACGAGCATGAGATGGAAAATTCTTGTTTACGACTGTGCTTTGAACACTGATGTCGAATGTCTCGAGGTCATGTTTTAGATTACGTAGCAAAATACCGTGAATGGGTCCAAGGAGTGACACACAGCGTCACTGACCCATAACTTCAAATAATAGCTCTGTATAAGCCAAATATGCTGAAGTGCACATGAATGCAGTGACTCTGTGGTACACAACAAAAAACAACTCCTTAGGGCATTTCCATTCATGTCTAGTGTATTACAGTATGAGGCTATGGTGTATTGCAGTTTGTGATCAAGAGTTTTTGGATGAAGCTCTTGAGGGCATTTTTGCCTTAGACTTTTTTTATTATATGATATGATAAATTATTGTCCTCCATAGCAATGGCACACATTTAAATATAGGAGAAGGAAGGAACATGAATAAAATAAGAACACAAGTTCAAACCCTGCCACAGAAAAACACAGCACCTTATACAAAACAATCGTCATAGTCACGTTCCACGCATGCTAATGAGTGCTTAACCAAAAAACGATCAACTACACAAACAGCTTGGCGCTTTACACGGGGACTCAACACTTCACAATGTGTACTTTTTTATCCAGAAGGCCAGTACAGTGTCCTGCATCTTGACAAACGCGCCTCCTTTATCCTGGTTATATAATCCCAGCCTCTCCGGGTGCAGTGAGTTTTGTCCGCCACAAATCATACGGGTACACCACCCGGCCTCCGCCTGCTGAGACCAGTTATTCCTATTGCAAAAAAACTCGTCCCTTTCTCTTATTCATTGGCAGAAGCTTAACAGCCAGTTGCTGTTAAAATCGATATCAGTGAGTTCGTTTTCCTCAAATTTCCCACAGGCCCTAGCAAAAGAGTGGCCAATGTTTTTACAGTAAGCACGTGAATGTGCCAGACATGCGAACCCCTTTGCGTTACAAGGCGGTTTACGGGTGGGTGAAACATCATGAAAAACACTGTGTAGCTTTATAGCTCCCTGGCGTCATAAAGTCAATGCAACGTTTGAAAGTGTAGGAGATTGAGCTCCACGTTGACTCCACTGTGCACTCCTCAAACATTTATCCCAGACCTCGACATCTTAGCGCAGTTGTTCACCCATGTCTGCGTGGGTGAAGTAGCGGTTTCTTCGTAATGGCCAGTGGGAGAAAAAAGGTCACTGACCCACAAGCATCACGTTAGGCCTTCAACACTCTCGCCCGTGGCTCACACAATGGATGTATTTTAGAGATGATGTAAGGTGTCCAGGGTGGATTGGTGGAGCACTGGTTTGCATCCCGGGTTTTTTGTCATGCCTATGTGGGGTTTTCTGTGTGCGTGTAGGTGGTGTCCATTTTTTGTCCTTCCTGACCACAATTAGTTACACTGGGGGACACGAGATGCGAACCTTGTCGGCCCTGGCAGCAAGTCATTAATACAAGTGTGTTACTTTTCAGAACTCCATCACATTGAGCACGATGAGAGGGTTTCCATGGACATCAATGGCAACCTGTACTTCTCTAACGCCTTAAAGTCGGACAGTCGTTCGGATTACTGTTGCTTTGTTGCCTACACCCGTATACGCACCATTGTCCAGAAAACCGCCATGGTTGTTGAAGTCAAGAGCTGTAAGTTTATTTATTTATATATATATATATATATATATATATGTGTATGAAAAAAAAAAAACACTTTTTAAAGTCTTTTTAGGCTTTACCAAAAAATAAATAAAATGAACTTATATATATATGTGTATTACGTATATATTATAGTTCAGTTATTTATTTGCGCGACGTTAATGACAGAATAAGAATAAGAACAAGGCCATGTCAGCTTAGTCTTTTGCAAGTTTTTTCAGGTACATTTTTTGGGCACATTTAAGGTATTCTCGGACTGCACAGCCAGAAACAGGGCTTGCCTAGTCCTGTTTATGTGTGGGGAAAGTTATGTGTTATGACACCGGATTGAGAAATGCACGTCGGTGAAGACAAAGCGCCGTCGTCGCTACCAGTATTATTCTCACGGTATGTTTGTTTTTTTTCGTCCAGTGACAGCCAACAATCAGTCTGCTGACAGCAGTGATGCCGGTGAGTGACATTCCCACATCAAAGCTCACATCCGTTTGAATAAGAAATCCCAACCGTTTCTGTTGAACGTGAACGGGCTGGCGCTGTCTGGGTCTGCTCGTTGCAAAAAAAAAAAAAAAGAAAAAGAAAAAAGAAGCTGCAGCTAGGACACCGACGGAGCTTGTGTGCAGTTTTATGCAATCTTAAAACTCGTGTGCGTGAGCCATAAAGACTGGTCTTAATTGTCACTGCAGTTGAAGCCCCCCCACAGAGATTGCCTGGCCTGCTGCTGCCCTCTGGTGTTCAGTCGGAGAAGGTGCTGCTGAAGGGAGAGGACCTGCAACTCGAGTGTATACCGGAGGGCTTGTATGTATCGATACGGATGTGTATGCCACATGACACAGCAGCCACATTAAACTCATAGCGAATGTTCTCATTCACCTGTCGCCAACATGTCATTGTTTCACGACGTAGTCCCACTCCAACGGTCAAATGGAAGAAATTGGGAGACAAGCTGCCTCCACGGACCGAGTTCGGCAACTTTAAAAAGCTGTTGACCATCTCCGCTGTGGAAGAGAGCGACCAGGGCAAATACATGTGCACAGCCCAAAACTCGGCCGGGGAGGCCGTCCACTACTTTGATGTCATTGTGGAAGGTAGGTCACCAGCAGGGCCGAATTACACAGACCCCGTGCGTTTGTGAGGACATTTGTGAAGGCTGTTGACATGCGACTGGCAGTTGTTTTGTCTCAGGCCAACGCAAACTCTCCTTAATGTCTCCCAGAGCAGCCGAAGTGGCTGACGGAGCCTCCTCGGAGCCAGCTGACTGTGATCGGGGCTGACGTTCACATCAAGTGCTCAGTGGGTGGAAAGCCACCGCCAGACATAACATGGAGACGGAATGGAGACATTTTCCGAGGTGAGTGGGAATATTGCCATCCGCACGTGGTGTTAAGCATCCTGTGCCACTGGGCAGGCGGACAGTCTCGCAAACTTGGAGTCCTCTGAAACTCAGGAGACAAGCCAAGACAAAAGTGTGTCTTTTCTGAATGTGAAATGTGTTGTGCACCACATTGAAGTACGCACTGACACTTACATGATTGGAGATTACAATAGTCCAGACTGAAATTCCACCGGTGATTATGTCCTGGGTTTAGTGGTTCATTGTTTTGCAGACACAGTGTCGTAAAAAGACTGCCTTCCCTCAAAATGCAGTAAAGCTTGATTTGCTGGATCTTTGAATGTGTTGCTACCGAATAACTATTTGAAGGACACACAAGGTGTACGATTTTAGCAAGTAAGGTGTTATGGGCCGCAATCATAGAATGGGGTCACAGGCCAAAACGTCTCCCATGCAATCGATCAATTTGCCAAGTGCCTGTCATTTTTTTTTATTTTATTTTTTCCGCCAATGATGATTTTATTGTTGTATTGCGTGTGTGTTGCTGCCAGATGACCCGGCGAGCAGCAGGCGGGTGCTGGATGACACCGTGGTGCTCCATAATGCCAGAGCCAAGGACGGTGGCGTCTACCAGTGCGAAGCCTCCAACCCTTACGGCAGTGTGCTAGCCAACGTCAACGTCTTGGTCATGAGTGAGTACGATGGCAAAACCTACGCAGAAAGCGCTGGCAGCGAGTAAACGCACTGGCTACTTCATTATCAGTTACAACATGGGCTCGTTCAGATTTCTTTGTTGTTCCTTTTTCCCAGCAAACACTGTGCAATCTGATCCCGAACAGGCCCTAAGGGGTTGACCGTAATTCGGACAGACAAGGCTCGGGCAGCACCAGTCTTAACGGAATCTGATTGATATTGGCTATACATTGGAATTTGCCTGTGAACCTGATCATAACAGAAATTATGTGTCGTTTAAAAAAAATGATCCGGTAAATGGTGTAGTTAAACGCTGCCGTCATCCAAAGTGCTTTTCTCTATTTCCACTGAATGGAGCGTCAGCATTAAGAAAAAAAACAAAAAAAAAACGTTGAAGGTAGTTTGAATCACTTATTTCCAGTCTTAACGCGCTCTGATTGACTCTACTTTGATTGCAATTCTGGATTTCTTGGCCTATAAAACCTCAAAGCGGTACGAAGCAGACATATGGAGTGAACTGCCTAGTGCCTTGCCGGTTAAAATGTCAACAGACTCCGCAGCCACTGGAGTTTGTTGTTTTGCTTGTGCCTGCACGGGAAATCAGCGTATTTTAGCCCACGCGCTCAACTGCCTCAATTACTAAGTCGTAGGAAATAACATTTGAGAGATTTGATGTGCTTTAATCTCTCCTCTTCCCACTTACCTATAGCTGTGGCTCCTCTGATATTAACGACGGACTACCAAGAATATGCTGTAACATTAGGTGGGGACATCATCATGAACTGCAGTGTTTTTAGCTCTCCACCACCAACCATCTCTTGGTAAGCGATTATATATGGGAATATGAATTGTGTGAATTGGGTGCCATGCATATGTCTGCACTTTAGCTCAAAGAATCACATTCACCATCAGATATTCCTTATGTTTTCAACTCCACAATGCTCTAGGTGTTTGCACGAAATAGTCTGAAGAGTGGGCTCATTGAAATGGGCCCTATTAAGGCTTTCTGACTACCACTTTGTTTCCACTACACTTAAACAAAGGAATAGGATCTCAGGCCGACCAAAACAACAAAACCTCTGATCTCACAAAACCCCTCTTCTATATTTGACTATGCTCCATTTTAATCCAATCAACAAGCCCGACTCAATAATGAGCAGTTTTGCTTGAATTGTTATGATGTTATAACCTTAATCGGCATTTCCTCCATAAGAAGCTTTGGAGTTTTAAAAAAAGTGAACCATCAGCTAAAATAAACGTGTATAAGGCATATGGTCTTGGATTAAATTTCGACTCAATTAAATGTATGTGAACCTATAAAATCCGGCTGTGAGGTTGTGACAAATTACAACTAAGTGGTCATACTATGACTGCACTGGTGTGTAAACCCTTTTTTTTTTGTCCCAGGGCCAAAGATGATAGTGCACAAACTATCAAGGGAGAACGTTTTTTTTCTCTCCAAAACGGTTCCTTGGAAATCATCGGCGCAGAAAAAGAGGACGGTGGGAAATATGTGTGCGTCGCGTTTAACACGGAAGGGGAGTCCACTGTCACCGCTGTACTGGAGGTGAAAGGTAGAAACGAGACACAAATCGCACACGATCGCACCAAAGGGGCCAGTTCTCCTATCTCATTAACCTACCATTGTTCCGTATCATCTTCAGATCCTACCATCATTGTAGATCCACCTCAGGACATGGAGATCGTAAGTGGGACCACGGCCCAGTTGGTGTGCCAGGCAGACTACGACAGGAGCCTGCGGGGCACCTTTGAGGTGGTGTGGGAAAAGGACGGGGAGGACATCTCACTTTCCCTTGAGGAAAATTCAAGGTAGGATTTATTGGTTTGACTGGTTCGACCCAATCGTTTCAAATCGTTTTCTGACGTGTCCATGTTTTCCACGGGCCTTCGCTGCAAGAAATCTGCTCCTTAGCTATTCTGTCCACATGTACTCAACAGGTCAATTGTGAGGAATTTTGTCTTTGGATTTCTATGGTTTGCTCCATCAATCGACTGTTTTGCGGTTGGGGCCCAGAGTGCTACATGTATAAGCCATATAGGTATTTGTATTTACAAAGCCACAATTCCAGTGAATGATTTTCTGAAAGTAAGCCCATGAGTCAACAACAAACGATAAACAACAATAACAACAATACGAATATATAGTATATGATATATTTCTTCATCACCGGGGAATTCGGATTTTGTGTATGTCTATTTAAACTTCTCATTTCCTCCCCGGTGCAGGTATATGTTCTCTGCATATGTCTTCTTCCTGTTCGTCGTCGTCTTCTTCTTCTGATGCCATCCGATTTCATCCTACGTTCAGATACTTTGTGGACGACGGCATGCTGCAGATCATGAACGTGAACCTGAGCGATCAAGGAACGTACACGTGCATCGCTCGAACCAGTCTCGATGAGGACAACGCCACTGCCATACTCACAGTACTTGGTGAGTTTATTTCTTGATAATGTGTGTGTGTCTGTATATATATATATAGATAGATATATATATCTATCTATCTATATATATCGATAGATATATATCTATCGATATATAGATAGATATATATATTTTTTTAATGTTTTTTGCCTACGCCTACTTCTAGAACCGGTGTATGACATAAAAGGGATCTCAACGTTTATTCAATGGACAGGCAGTTCCCACTGAACGTGTGCGTTTTGTGTCGCAGACGTACCGGATGCTCCAAAGAATCTACAGATGTCTGAACTGAAGAATCCAAGGAACGTGTCCCTGACTTGGGTACCCGGGAGTGATCACAACAGCTCTGTGACAGGTACAGGTCAACGTAGACGTATCAAATCTGAAGCAGCACGACCGCAGCAGGCGGACTCTGCACCGTTGTGATTCGAAGTTGTACTACTACATCGTGCACAACAATATAGTGATGTAACTATTTTATGGTATGTAAAATCACAACATAATTGCAGTGTAATAGAGGGCAATTGCGGGAAAAACGGAACTGTGCTAATTAATTGCGCCTTCGTCCTCCGTGGAGATATTCAATAAAAGCATTTCGTATCAGAGTGGAAACAGTTGCGTCCAAAAGTCTGCGACTGCTTCGTTGGATCCCTGGGGTTTTTCGGCACAAACACGTTTTCATAAGCCGCAACCATGAAGAACGACTCTGCGGTCTACGTTTCGGCAAATTTGAGCACTGACCAGCTTGAGGTCCTTTTTGTACAAAAGGCCAGATTCCCTTGAGTCGCGACGTCGCACCCCGACTGTTAATAGAAACTGGATACAGCTCGCTCTTTGATGCGAGTCCTAATTTAGCTCCCGTACATCACTAAATGTCCCGCCTCTCGGGTTCGCAAGCGGCCGCGATCGGTGTTGACGAAGGTTTTGAAGGGGGAAAAAAAAAAAGAAAGGTGACGGCTGCAAGTGGCGAACGCTCAGGTGCATGGCAGGGAAGCTTGTCTTCCGCTTTTTGTCTTCAGTTATTTTTGGAGCTTGTGATGTGAACAGTTGACTCATGTGACGGATGTGTTCCTGTCGTCGGCTGGTAGCTTTTATTGGCTTTGATATGTCCTATCTATGATCGGAATCGAGAACAAAAACTTGCCAAAAAGGGGCTTAATGACGCTGTAATGTGTTTTTAGTCGTTTTTAGAGTTTAGTGGAGGCAGCCGTTTGAGGCCCGTTCTTCTTCTGAAAGTGGAGCTGTTATTTTTTCCCTCTGTACATTCCGGAGCCAAATTTGGCGTCGGGCACGCACAAATTGATCGGCAAAGTCAGGCTTAGCAGCCAGGCACAGGAAGGTAGGCTGAGCTAATGGGGTCTATTTCACTCAAAGGCTGAAGACTTCTTCCAATGCGAGTCAATGCAAAGTTTTGGAGTCCCGCCATACACTAAATAATACAGCGCCGGAAAACGAGCTGAATAGGTTGACTGCGAACGATGACTGTGGAGCTCCTCGTCGGGCGTGGTGCCAGGTGAATGCGTGTTTGTACAGTATTCATCGCCTTTCATTCATTTGCCACTGATACGGGCGCGGCAGGTGTTTCTGTGTTACCCAATAGTCGGCCGGGCTTCTTTCAACATTTAGAAATGATCGTCATTTGTAACAAGAGTTGTATTTCAGCTTAACTCGAGGACCCGTCTGTCATATCAGCCTACCCAATTAAGCTATTGTGGGACTTTGTGGGGCTATTTTCTTTTCAATGAGTTATTACACTGTGGGTTATGGGGCACTGAAATTGAACAGATTTCGGAGGGGGAATACCCTTCACTGTTGCAAGATGGGTTTTGACATTCTGAGCAATTCACTCCACTGTGGTGTCAGCCCACATACAGCTCCGTATGTAATAAACTGTTTACTGAACAAAAAACGGACCATGACATTTTGCCACGGTCTTCCTTCGCACTTAAGAAAGCCGAGCACATTTTTTTTCTCATGGCTCCAGCATCATGTGTATCGGTGGCATTGGTGTTCACATCTATTACTTGCCTTTCTTTTCCCATTGGACCTCCCCTTCATTGGTTTATTGGAAGCTCTGAACACATGCTGTGTAGATAATGAATACCGATGCGTTCCCACCACCGGTTGTAATCATCGATTGTACGCCGATGACTGAATGTGTCGTCGCTTGGTGCCCCGCTCTCCTCCGCAGATTTTGTAGTGGAGTACGAGGAGAGCCAATGGGAGCCTGGCAGGTGGAAGGAGCTGCAGAAAGTCCCCGGTAACCAGGCAACGGTCCAGCTGGCACTACGCGGACACCTCAACTACCAGTTCAGAGTGTATGCTGCTAATGCTGTCGGACCGGGACCCCCCAGTGAGCCCACTGAGAGATACAAAACACCCCCCGCTGGTAGGAGCAGCTCTTTCATCAACGTTTTCTGAAGTGGTTATCTGTCTGAAAGCATTCAAGGTTCTAATGTTTCCTTTGAACCATGCTGAGAGGTGCAGTGTGCCGACGACGGAAACAGTCCCTGGTAGGGAAGGTGGGAGTGGAGATAGATCAGTGCAGTTTAGCTGAAGAAGAAGAAGATGAAATGTTTGGTTTTTTTTCGGAATACTATTCATATGCATGCATATATATATATATATTCAAATCATATGTCGAGCACGCATATGCCATGTATCTTGGGTCTGTGTTTGTTCATTATGAAATGGGCTATTTTGAAACCCCTTATACCATTTCACCCATTTTTCCCAAAAGCTCCCGATAGGAATCCAGAGAACATCAAGATTGAAGGCCATCTCCCTCATCAAATGGACATTAGCTGGGAGGTGAGAGAATTGAAAGGTTACGTTCGCAAAGTTACATCGCGTCGTGCGTCACAAACCGCCGTAGCGCGAGAGCAATCTTGAAGCGGTCGCTAAAGCGCGTTGTCCCGCTGCAGCCGCTGATGCCGATCGAACACAACGGCCCGGGCCTCGAGTACAAAGTGAGCTACCGGAGACTGGGCGTGGAAGACCTCTGGAAGGATCATCTGGTCAAAAGGCATCTGTTTGTGGTGACCAACACGAGCACCTTCGTGCCCTACGAGATCAAAATACAGAGCAGGAACAGCCACGGCTGGGCACCCGAACCTAAACCCGTCACGGGTTACTCCGGAGAAGATGGTGAGTTGCGGACGGCTCAATGCTCCCTCTATCGGTTGTATGTATGGAGGCTCATTGTTAGACTTCATTCAAAATGCCCACGGTAGGATTTGCGCATAACGCCAGTTTGATTCCATCACGCCCCGAAGCTGGACGAGAACAAGTGTAGGCGTTGCTCTCCCCGTGACTTTCTGTGAACTTCTCGTCTTGTTGTCATCTTCTCCCCCCCCCCCCCCCTCTTCAGTCATCTTCTGGCATTGTCTGCGGGAAAATGTGTCAGGTTGGGTTCTTTCCTTCTTTTACCTTTGCCCGTGTTTTTTTTTTTTACCCTGTGCGTCTGTAGTGACTCTTCCTCCCCTTTGAAACCAAAGTTAAAAGAAACCCCACCACCTTTTTTTTTTTTTTTTTTTTTTTTTCCGGTGGCAGATCATCTTTGTAGAGCAAAGGCATGTCAAATGTTTCACTTCTGTCTCAGAAGCCTTTTGGAGAGCAGACACACTCCTGCACTGTAGATCGTGCCGCGCCCCCCGAAGGCTGCTTCCAGCTTCCAGAGTCTGCTGTCTTTCCCTCCTTTCCTAATTCCTATGTAATCACATGGAGAGAAGAAAGTATTTCGATGTTTTAGCTTCGTGTTGTGCGGTGACCCCCGGCTCCTCTGAACGGGCTGTTGCTGTCTAAATGTTGTTTTTTTTTTAATTATCTGCGAGGCATTTTTTCGATCGCATTCCTTCGTGGACACATTAATGGCGTTTTTCAAAAAACGTCTCCCAAAAAAGGTGCCGCTGCCTGTGTGTGTGTGTTGCTGACCTCCGTCCATGTGTCCCTCAGTCCCCGCTGCAGCGCCACAGGACATAGCAGTGGAGGTGGTCAACGCCACTGTCCTGAGAGTGAGCTGGACTCCGGTTCCACCCGCCACAGTCCGAGGTCATCTCGGGGGCTACAATGTAAGTCGTCACTGGTCCTGAAGCAGGATTTTATTTTTTCCCATGCCACACTGTATCAACAGGCAACAGAAGGCCTCTCAAAAGCAAAGTATATATATATATACAGTACAGACCAAAAGTTTGGACACACCTTCTCATTCAAAGAGTTTTCTTTATTTTCATGACTATGAAAATTGTAGATTCACACTGAAGGCATCAAAACTATGAATTAACACATGTGGAATTATATACTTAACAAAAAAGGGTGAAACAACTGAAAATACGCCTTATATTCTAGTTTCTTCAAAGTAGCCACCTTTTGCTCTGATTACTGCTTCGCACACACTCTGCATTCTCTTGATGAGCTTCAGGAGGTAGTCTCCTGAAATGGTCTTCCAACTGTCTTGAAGGAGTTCCCAGAGATGCTTAGCACTTGTTGGCCCTTTTGCCTTCACTCTGCGGTCCAGATCCCCCCAAAACCATCTCGATTGGGTTCAGGTCCGGTGACTGTGGAGGCCAGGTCATCTGGAGCAGCATCCCATCACTCTCCTTCTTGGTCAAATAGCCCTTACACAGCCTGGAGGTGTGTTTGGGGTCATTGTCCTGCTAAAAAATAAATGATGGTCCAACTAAACGCAAACCGGATGGAATAGCATGCCGCTGCAAGATGCTGTGGTAGCCATGCTGGTTCAGTATCCCTTCAATTTTGAACAAATCCCCAACAGTGTCACCAGCAAAGCACCCCCACACCATCACACCTCCTCCTCCATGCTTCACGGTGGGAACCAGGCATGTCGACTCCATCCGTTCACCTTATTGCGTCGCACAAAGACACAGCGGTTGGAACCAAATATCTCAAATTTGGACTCATCAGACCAAAGCACAGATTTCCACTGGTCTAATGTCCATTCCTTCTTGTCTCTTCTGCTTGTCCTGTCCTTCACAGTGGTTTCCTTGCAGCAATTCTACCATGAAGGCCTGATTCACACAGTCTCCTCTTGACAGTTGTTCTAGAGATGTGTCTGCTGCTAGAACTCTGTGTGGCATTGACCTGGTCTCTAATCTGAGCTGCTGTTAACCTGCGATTTCTGAGGCTGATAACTCGGATGAACTTATCCTCCGCAGCAGAGGTGACTCTTGGTCTTCCTTTCCTCGGGCGGTCCTCATGTGAGCCAGTTTCTTTGTAGCGCTTGATAGTTTTTGCCACTGCACTTGGGGACACTTCCAAAGTTTTCCCAATTTTGCTGCTTTTTTCTTGCCATAATACAAATGTTAACAGTCTATTCAGTAGGACTATCAGCTGTGTATCCACCAGACTTCTGCATAACACAACTGATGGTCCCAACCCCATTTATAAGGCAAGAAACCCCTCTTATTAACACCTCTGAAGTGAAAACCATTTCAGGAGACTACCTCCTGAAGCTCATCAAGAGAATGCAGAGTGTGTGCGAAGCAGTAATCAGAGCAAAAGGTGGCTACTTTGAAGAAACTAGAATATAAGGCGTATTTTCAGTTGTTTTACACTTTTTTGTTAAGTACATATTTCAAAATGTGTTTATTCATAGTTTTGATGCCTTCAGTGTGAATTTACAATATCAATAGTCATGAAAATAAGGAAAACCCTTTGAAGGAGAAGGTGTGTCCAAACTTTTGGTCTGTACTGTATGTATATATATACAGGCAATTTAATTGAATAGCATTTAATAATATAATCAGATGTGCAGTAATGACCATACAGCTAGTTCTACTCATACAATAAGTACGGTTACAAATGTAACCCAAGGTTGGTGTCTGACAAAGTGATCTTATATTTAGCACGATATATCGTGTGCATTTAATCAATACATAATAATCGTGGAATGTCAGCGTGCCAGACAAACCTGCTGGCCAAAACCCCCAGCCTATATGTGGAAAGTTAACTTGGAAGGTCAAAGAAGTTCAATACTTCCACCGAATACGAGTCATTCTTTATTCAGGCACATTGTGATAGGTCTCATTATACAGATATATCTTTCTCCTGCCGGTTTTCGCTCACCTGTCTTCGGTGTGTCATAACCGAGGACAGGTTCCCAGGGAAGAGACGGCACTCATTTCCACTGCCTTGTCTTTCGTAGACCAGCACTGAAAGTGCAGATGAACATTTTAATGGGAGAGGATAGAGCGGAGACTGAAAAAAGGTCATTGGTTGATTTTACAACCGCAAATCGTATTATTTCTGCCGTGCTATATCCAAATACTGTCAAGCTCCGTAAATCAATGAGGCCCCATGAGCCTCAGCCCTGAGAGAAATCTTTTTTAGAGCCATGCTTCCATAGTAATTCTGGCTATATAACGCTGACAGGCTGTGCAGGATGAACGGTGACGCGTTGATTGACATGTTGTAAAGCTCAATGTTCTCTAAGAGTACAGATCTATTTCAGTTTACATTCATTTTGGCAACAAGCATTTTTTAATCAATGATATATATTTACTCTCTTCATATTACACTCTGGAGCAAATCTCTGCACAGTGTGTGTGTGTGTGTGTGTGTGTGTGTGTATGTATATATATATATATATATATATATACTCTTTCCCTCTCTCTCTCTCCCTACGCTCTCTTACTGGCAATTTGGATGAATTCTGTACTGTTCCTGTTGGATTTATTTTGTCATAAGTTAACCAATCAAAACGGATTTCAGAGATTTCTGAAAGCGTTTTTTTCCAAAGAGACAAGCAGTCTCTTTGTGAATTAGGGAGAGAGAAAATAAGTCGCCGCGTTCCGTTTCCGCGGCTACTTCATTTTTAAGCAGTTTTTTGAACTGGAGGATAACGAAGCCTCATTTATCACCCGGCCAATCAAAAATGACGCTCTTTGACGCGGTCTCTCCTAACTCAGTGTCATAACTCCCCTTTGCCTAACGGTGCAAATAAAACATGTTGAACAGTTATTACGTGAGCGTGAAGTCACACGTCTGCCTCGCAATTTTCTCCATTTCCCACGTGGCCTGTTTATACTTGTTCCTCAAAATCGTCCACTGCTTGCCCCCCCCCCCAACAGGTTCAGTGGTGGAGGACGCGGAGTCTGCTGCAGCCTGACAGGGTTTTCGACGACCGCCAGTCCCTGTCCTTCACAGGCAAGAGGAGTCACGCCGTCGTGCCGGGCCTCAAACCTTTCACGGAGTACAGACTCACTGTCGGGGTGTTCAACAAGAAGGGCAACGGGCCCAACAGCGATCCCGTCACCTTCAACACCACAGAGGGAGGTGAGCCTGGCACTCCTTGTGCACTTTGAAACCTTCGCCAAATTACAAGGAAAGCCTCTTTACGGCGCATGAATTCCCCATTTCTGTCGTTTTCCCAGTTCCTGAACAAGTGCCTGTGCTCACCGCGTCCAACGCCCAGAGGGACTCTGTTCTGCTGGTGTGGGGACCACCCCCGGAAGCAAACGGCATCCTCACCGGTTATCTCCTGCAGTACCACCTCAGTAAGTACACGCAAGGTTTTTTTCGACTGGTTACTCACCGACCTGATCCGCGAGGCACCTGTGGCCTTATACGAATGGCCCTTTTTTTGGGGGGGATTATTTCCATTTAAAAGATTTCTTTGTGCTGGAGGTCTTATTCTTTTTGTGCACGTGTTGCAGTGAGTGGCAGCGGGTTTGGCAGTAGGAGGGGAGGTCTGGGAAAAACCCGAAAACAAGCGGCTCTCTTCTGCATCCCCTCCCTTTTTCCTCGCGGCTCTTGTATTATTATAACAGTCACTGGGTGGCAGTGTGTGACACTGTACGCTGCGCAATGGTGCTCTGTGAGTTGTGCAGGTTACTGTTGGGGTTTGACGGTTTCCATAGTGTTTCTTATCTCATACCCCTATGGGCTGTAGCGCCCCTCCCCCAAAAAAGATAACTTTAGCCTCATGCCTCTTCTACTAAAATCTTTGGAATTTATCACTCATGAGCGGGGGGGGGGACGCGTTCAGTACAGTAATGGTGCATTATTGAGTAAGAATCTTTCCCTGTGCTCGCCCTGTTTTCAAAGGCTGCGCTCTCATTGGTTGTGGGTTTCTGAAGTCTTTTGAATAAAACGGCCATAGTCCGACCAGCCCTCTCATAAACTCCGTATCCTTTCCTGTTTTTTTTCCCCCATATCCGTATGCCGTATTGGTTGGGATGACCCGATTGACTGTATTTGTTTTTCAATGTGTAAATTTGATGTCTAAAATATTCTATGCCGAGTCTGCACATGCGGTTGACTACTGAAACTACTGTCTAAGTAGGCGACAAATAATCGGACTGTGTTCACAAACACTTCGCATATAAATATATTTTTTGGAAATCACATTTTCGGCACGCGTTCAGCCCGCACCTGCGTTTCAACACGGCCACCGACATCAACGGGAGGGGATGTCGGGAGGACGGCGCCTGCACACATGCTCTACTTTGATCTATAATACATGTTTAGTGATACATTATGCTGCTTGTTATTGCTACACTTTTGATTTCCTCTTCCTGCCTCTTCCCTATATTTTCCCCGTTTGCCTCTGTCTTCCTTCTGCCTTTTCTCCGGATTAATAACTTTTGGTTTTTCTCTCTTATTGGTACTTTCAAATCGGGCCACTGTGCCTCCGTATTTCTTCGCATCTTACCGATTAACAAGGTCCAAAGTATGCAAAAAATGCGATATTATACAATAGTGAGTGAACTTCTCTTCCTTGTTAAATCACCATCTTTGCATTGAGAAGCGGGTAGTTGATTACATTGCCGACATTTGGCAGTGTTCTCGCTCAATATTGTCCTCATTCCGCACATTGTTGTTCCTGTGTATTTCTTTGACACAAAAATGGCAATGTGTCAAAACACTAGAACAACTTTTTAAATTCTCCTGTTCTCCTCTTCGTCATACTTTACATTCCCCTCTCTCCACTTCCTTCTCTTTTTTAACCGCTGCCGCTTGTTTACGCCTCCTCCCTCCCCGTGGGCTCTCTATCTGCTCCTTTCATCTTCTCTCGCTCTTCTTCATAATGTATTCCTCCTCAGCTCACCTGTCAGGACATGTATCTGCTTCAGTCACTTTCTGC